>CM037094.1:9201312-9516630 GCA_020916435.1 Oxytropis ochrocephala | reverse complement strand
CACCACATACATAATCACCATTAACAGATATCACCGTAAATAATAACCCTACAAGGACTACCGCGACACCCTAAGAGGACTACAAGAACACCAAGGACTATTTCCACACCAAAGGACTAAAGTCACCCCAAGGACTAAAGTCAACGCTGTGGACTAAACCCACACCTTGGGACCAAAACACCTCCTAGGGACCTTTTCAACACCCAGGACCATTTTGACGCCTAAGGACTAAATTGACACCTCAAGGACTAATTTGACACCTGGGACTATTCTCGACACCTCGGGACTAATTTGACACCATAAGGACTAAACGCACTGTGGATCGAACCCACACCTAGACACAAGACCACACACAGCGCACTTGGGCAAATGCCAAAATGGCGCCTTCAGGCGCAACATAAAGAACAGCGCACTTGGGCAGCCAAAGTGGCGCCAGGCGCAACACAAAGACGCTAAAACAAGAAAGCAGCGCGCACGGCACGCTTAACTTGGCGCCGCTCGCGCTCGCACCCTCAGCGGCACAAAGACTTCAATACGAGCGCGCACTGGCACGCCAAAATGGCGCCTACCCCGCGCTTACACGCACCGCACACACGCACACGCAGACACCAAAGAACACGGGCGCGCAGGCATGCTAATTGGCGCCTCGCGCAACGCGCAAAGACACAACACAGCGACCAGCGCGACGGGCACGCCAAAATGGCGCCGGCCTTGCGCCACTCACCGCACACACCGCACTCCACACACCAGCGCGCAGGCACGCCACTTTGGCGCCCGCGCAACACACCCCACACACCCAACCCAACAAAGGCACCAGCGCGACCGGGCACGCCAAAATGGCGCGGGCCTTGCGCCATGCCCCACACACCCACCCAAACAAGACACCAGCGCGGCAGGCATGCCAATTTGGCGCGCTGCGGGCGCAACACGCCTCACCTGCAATTTCTCCAGACACACCCAGCGCCTACTAGCGCACAAAAGCAGGCCCCAAACGGCGCCCCCCGCATACACAACCCAAACCGATTCAAACCTCACCAAACGCCATGAGAACAGTTCTTATTCACGAAATCTCACAAACACCTATCAATCACCCTAATTCTCCCTATTGTTTTTCATTACATTCATGCAATAGCACCTCAATATCAACAATCATAGCATTAACATCTCAATTTCCACACAATAATCAATCTAATCGCCTATGCATTCAATTACTCAATTCAATCATTCAAACACATTATAAATCAACCAAATAATTACTCCTAACACCTAATCCCTATGGTTTCATGTTCTATAAATTATTAACTACGATGGAGAGCCCCCTTACTTGTTAATTGTAGGAAGACACCCAAGTTCTTCAAGAAAAATCCTCCAAGACACCAACACTCCAAGCTTTCCTTCTTTCTCCCTTGTTCAAGCGCCCTCTCTCTTTTCTTTTCCTTTCCTTGTCGCGATCCTCACCCTCACTCTTCTCACTTTTCAATTTTTGATTTTCTCTCCAATGAGGGTTTCTCCTAAGACCCAAGGGTTTTACTAATTGGGTTTGGGCCACTTAACATTAATGGGCCCTATATGCACACCCTTAATTACTTTCTCATATCCTCCCTATTTAACTATAATACTCCCATTTATTCACTACACCCCACTCCTTATTTTAAATTAAATACCTTTTTATTATTTTAATATGGCCAACTAAAAATACTACTTAATTAAATTAGTTAGATAATTACTTGATTATTTTTGGGAATTACAATTTGAACTCTTGTTATTGGTTTCGTTTGTTTCTCCTTGCATGAGCCTAGCTCGCTTATTAATGCAAAATCCCGAAGGTAGTCTTCGTGATCCGATAATCTTGTCCTCGTTGAAGCATGCAGGAAACAAAGAAGTGTGTGAGATCCAAGGAATCGTGGAAGATATTGTACACTAAAAAAATCGGTTTTACCCGAACTTGTAGATAAGGTAACTCATTATCCCATGAAATCGTCGTGTTAAGTACCCGTAACAAGCTCTATGGTAATGGACCATGGTTCCTCCCCATTGCTCCACCGCAATCACAAAGGATGTTAGTAAGCTTCAAGACAGGTGTGATGAGTTTGACATTGGAGAGGATGAAGATCTAGATCAGGAAGCATTTTGTGAAGCGGTGAATGGTAGGGTGTTGGTGGATTGGTGGTTCTTTGCAGATCGCTCTTCAATTATTACGTCTTTACTCAATTGGGGTTTTTGTGGAGACTTGAGTTGTATTGGTTGTTTTTGCTTACCTTTTTCGGTGTAAGAGGTTTCTAGCGGGAGTGGCTCCCTTATGGACATGTCTCTTGTGTTTAACCCAGTAGCCTCTTTGAAGTCTCATTGAATTTGGACTAGACTTGTTTCGCTGCTTTGCCCAATGTGTGTGTATGGTTTGAGCCTATGCCACATTTATGAAATCACACCCATTTGACAAATATATATATATATATATATATATATATATATATATATATATATATATATATATATATATATATATTGAGTAGAGTACTTTTGTGTTCTTTTTGTCGGTGTAAGTAATAAATTCTTTTTGTTGGTAAATATGTTCCTAAACCAGCAGGTACAAATGAGGATAATTATAATAATAAGGTTCAAGTTATGAATATTCAACCGAATACGGAAGATTTTAAGGGCGTCAATAATATTTCTTTGGATGCATTGAATTCTAATCCTTTATTGGGGTTTGCTAAGCCATCGATGCTCAACAAACTTTATCTATGAATGTGTTGCAACATTTAGGGGTAGATAGGTAGAAAGGAGAAACTTCATCAAATGAGGTTAGAGATGCGGTCATGGAATCTAAAGAACCAGATACTATCCAATTTGTCCAAGACTCATTCGTTTTAGAGGAGGGTAAGCATGTGTCGCTTGTAATTATGCAAATGCAAACTACACCTCTGAATTCCACTCAGATGCTAGCTAATGCCAATACCTCCATCTCTAATACTATTAGTAGGTGTAATATTGAAACTCCAGTTATTCATACTAATCATCCTTCGAGAAATTCATCCTCCAATCAATCTCCTACTACCAGGCTAGATTCGCTAAATGTCTCAATGTCCGCTGCTACGTCTCTAGTGGTAGCGACTGATGTAACACCCCAAATAATTTAATTATTATGTAATTAAATCATTTAGGTATTTTATCACTTATAATTATATTAAAATAATAATATGGTGTTTTATTAAATTAAGGGGTGGTGTTAGTAACTAAGTAGGTGGTAAAAGGGCCTAAGCCACTTGAGCCCAATATATATATATAAGGCTAGGTTTAGTAGTCTTTTCATTTTGGAAGGAAAAAGAGAAGGAGAAGAGAATGAAAGAAAGAAATCGGCGCCAGAGGAGAGGGAGAGAAGAAGAGGATTTCATGAGTCAAGGAGAAGGAAGGAGCTCGGCTTGTTTGTTGCGTTTTCTTGTGTGGTGATTGAAAGGTTCTCTTCTTCATCAATTTCAATGGTAAGGGGAGTCTCATAGTATAAAGGGTTATGTTGGGTCAGATATGGGAGAGTAGTCTCTATAAAGTGCTCAGGTAGTGTTGTTGTTATGTTTGACGATATGTTTGACGATCTATGAATATATTTAAATTGTCTTTGATGATGTTGGTGATTAATCATAGTGTTTGCAATTGATGTTAATTGGTGATTTGTGAGTTGATAATAAAGGTATATAGATTGAGATAAAATGTGTAATGGATTCATTGATTAACTGAAGGCAAATACACTGTCTTATATACAAGCCTTGATCTGTAACTGAATTGTAACAGTTTCACAGATGGTTGCAACTGAAACCTAGCTAGAAGCTTCCAAGAGAGAAGAGCTTCGAAAGGGAAAGTGACGAGTGAGATGAGTGAATGAAGTGAGGTAGTGTAACCGAGGTAGTGTAACTGAGGTGAGATTGTGTAACCGAGGTGAAAGGGAAAGTGACGAACGAGATGAGTGAGTGAGGTGAGGTAGTGTAACCGAGGTAGTGTAACAGAGGGGGATAGTGTAACCGAGGTAGTGTAACCGAGGTAATTTTACCATTCCTTCTATTAGATCATGGGAAAAACCTAGAGAAAGGAAGGAAGGAGCCTGTGTGTCGACTCGAGGCGCGGTCGACTCGAGGCGCCATCGATCACTGGCGCCGGTCGAACTCGGGCGCCATTGTGTGTCGCCCAAAGGCGCTCGTGTCGGGCGCGGTGTATGTGTGTCGGTCGCGGTGTATGTGTGTCGAAGTCGCGTGTATGTGTGTCGGCGCGGTGTATGTGTGTCGGGCGCGCGTGTGTGTGTGTCGGGCCGATTGGGGTGTGTCGAACTCGCTCGTGGTTTAATTTTGGCCTCAGGTTCGAATTTTGGCTCATGTCGACTTCGGGCGCCGAACTCTAGGGCGCCATAAGCGTACTTTGCGATGTTGGGATGTCTTGTAATGTCAAATAAGAATGATTAACAATGAAAGTGACGCTGTGTACAAAGATGACTAAATAGCCGATGTTGTAGTTGTTCGAGTCGAATATGAATGATCCATAATAATGAGTGACGCTGTGTCGAGTATGACGAACTAAAAATGGTGATGTTGATGATTTTGATGGGTCGAGTAAGACCACCTAAGTGATGATGATGTTGCGACGAATAATGATGTCAATGATGTTGCCGTGTCGCGATGTATGACATTTGTTGTTGTTGATTGTTTTCCGAGGTGTCTTTGTACACCTAAGTGATGATGACGCATGGCGACAAATAATGATGTCAATGATGTTGTCGTGTCATGATGTATGACATTTGTTGTTGTTGATTGTTTTCCGATGTGCTGTACATAGTGTCTCATGCATGCCATATGCATTACTGCGACGATGTAAAGGTCATGCGTCCGGGAGCTATGCTCAAAGAGACGCTTGTGCCCGATATAGGCTATTCTTGCGACGATGGTACCACATGCATATACCCGACGTGGGTTGCATTTCATTCACATATGTCATGCTCATGTTGCCGCCATTTGTTATTCGTTGTTTATGTTGTTGATTGTTGGTGTTTGCGTGATAGTTGAAAATACAATGTTGTTATGCTATGGTTATTATAGTCGCTAGTCTCAGTATATTACCTATCATATACTTTTTATGTCGTTAGAGACTCACCCTTCATCGTTGAATGTTCCTTCGTGGTAACGTCTGTGTACACGCTAGTGAAGGACTCCTTTCCCTTCATCCCTTTCGAGTCAGTGTCGTTTGCTCTGATACGTAGCACCTGGGGGAAACGAACACTAGTCTAATAGCTGTCTTACTATCACAAACTGTTGTTTTTATTATGTTGTCAGATTTTTATGGATTGTATGATGTTGAGATGATATGACATGCTACGTATCGTATTTTCGTTAATTGGAAAACTCGTGTTGTTGGTTTTGGAAGTTCTAATTGAACACACGTTGTTTGAGTTTTAAAATGTCGATGTGTAACGCTCCAATGCACGATTAGATTTAAATTCCGCACTCTGATAATTAAATAAACGAATGGGTAGAATTGGGGTGTTACAACTGACATGAGAATATTAGGAAAGTGGGGTAATGTATTAGATGAGGTTGTTGATCCTACGACTCATCGATTCCCAAAGAATAATTGCTCTAGAAAATAAGTTCAATCGGCTTGTGTCCAAGACCCAAAAGCGGGACATGCTAGATTCGTTAAATGCCTCGTGGTCGCCGATGCTACTTGAATCCAAAGAGTAACTAGTGCAAAATAAGGAAAAGAAATAGACATTTAAAGTCACGCGCCGATGCGTGACTTCAAAAGTGGACGCGTAGCAAACTTGTAATAAACTCGAAAACTATTTTGGCACGCTAGTTTTTAAGTCAAGCGTAAAATATGCGTGACTTCAAAAGTGGACGCGGTGGCAAACTTGTAATAAACTCAAAACTATTTTTGGCATGCTAGTTTTTAAGTCAAGCGTAAAATATGCGTGACTTCAAAAGTGGAAAACGTAATAAAACGTTCTCGTGTTGAACGTTCTCGTGTTTTTAAGTCGAGTTTTTAAGTCAAGTGTAAAATTGCTTGACTTCAAAAGTAATAAAAACGTAAAACACATCAAAACGTTCGGGTTGAACGCTTCGTATTCTCATCGCCTCTCGCGCTCTCATCGCTCTCTCGCGCCTCATCGCCTCTCTCGGCGTTTCAGCAAGAGATCGAGCAAAGCAAAGAATGGTGCATATCTCTCTCTCTCTCTCGCGTCTTTCCATTTCCCCATTTTTCTCGATTCACACCATTTCGCTTATAGTTATCTCTTTCGTTCGAGATAGGTTTCAACCGGAGTGAACTAAAATGGGCGTGAATGCGAACGACTCGGCCCAATCGGCCACGTAAAACCAAGAAGCTCGTTTAGTTGGGGAAATGCTCAATCACCATTGGCACTCCCCATTCTCGGACTCTTCTCCAACTTCCCTCCACGAACTCCGCGCATCCATCTCCACGTTGTTCTTCGATCATTGTTCCACATTTCGCACTCGCCGCTTCTCAAAACCCTTTCATAAAGAAACTACTCTCTCTTTCCTCTCGGTTCCACAACACATGTGTGCGGGTAATTCAAAATTACCCCCACCCTTTTATTTCAATTTATAATTTGGTTTTATAGGGAAACACGAATGAAATGGTGCTATTAAATATTTTAATGGTTTGGTTCAGATTCGGTGCAAGAACTACAGGAATAGGAGGCTCTGGTGAGTAATTACAATTTCACTGCTTACCCGGGATTCAAAGTGGTAGGTTTAGTGGTGGCTAATGGAGTTCTCAATTTCTTGAGCTTTTACAATACGTTGATCATTGTTAGGCTTGTTTTGACTGGTTTCCCAATACTCCTCCCGCTATCGTTAGTCCCCTGGGTGAGTTGCAAAATTACATACTCCTACTTTACTTTTATTTGTACTTGTAGGATATATATGTCTGTTGTTGCAAATTAGATAGGAGTATAAGATTTGATTTGATTTGATGTGATTCAAGATTCACAGTATCTATATATCATAAAGTACCAATTACAAAATAGATGAGTGTTGATTGATAAAGATGCTTAGATTTGTATTCGTAACTTGATTGATAAATATGTTATTTTAGGTAAATTCTAGGAACTGGATTGAGTGTGATTAGTCATGCAATCATTAAAATAGTAGCCATTAGATTTAGTTTTCATACATTTTTAACCTTAATTTGATTGTTTTGCCAAAAATTTGGAAAGAAATTCAACTTAGAGAGGTAAAGGAAGGGGTGACTACACTCGAGCATCGATATTGTTCTTGCCACGTGATATGCACATGAGTCGCCACGGTATGGTCTTGAAGTAGGCCTTACAAACTATGTTGCAGTATTTTGTTTAAGAGAAAGTGCTTTCGGACATCCCACCATACTCTTCAAAATTTATATGTATCTTTTTGACGCATTCTCTATTGTGGTTGACCAAATTTTATTGCACTCGACTCTGTTAGCCCGTCGAGTTCTTAAAACACTTGAGATGGATGAGGAGTACGAGGGAAATGTTGAGGTATATCTATGAATTTGCAACGTTCTCTCCATACACCGATTTTGATCTTTGTTAACTAATTCAATATATTGTTTTGATCAAAGCTCTTTGGAGAGGATTATTCGGTGGAGCTCGCCGAGACCAGGAGGCCATTCCAAGTGCTCTTCTTGATGTTGGTCTTGTTAAGACCACAACCGCAACCGTGTCTTTGGTGCCCTTAAGGTACCCAACATCGAATCTCAATACTTATAGTTATTAATATACTATTGTTTTTTCTAGTCAGTATTAAATATAGTAATTTTGTAATTCTATATAGAATGTTTGTTGCTAGTTTAATGAATTTGATACCTAGTGGAGCTAAATATATATATATATATATATATATATATATATATATCCGTGGAATGACCAAAAGGCAAACAAAAAAAAAAACTTTGAAGTCAAAGTGGTACAACCCCGACTTTATAATGTAAACACATTTAAAGTCAAGCGACAAAAAGTCCGACTTAAGAAGTCGCTTTAATAGAAGTCACGCGTAGCGCGTGACTTTAAAGCTCCCGACATACTGAAGTCGCTTAATAGAAGTCACGCCGACGCGCGTGACTTTAAAAAAAGCCAATTTGCGTGACTTTAAATCCCTTTTTCGCACTAGTGTATAGCTTCGATATGAGAATTTTAGGAAGACTTTGGGGTGACGTGATCGATGATGTTGGGGATCCTTTAGCCATCGACGCCCAAGGAACAATTGCTTGTAATGATAATTTCGAACCAGTTGTGTCCAAGACTCAAACGAAGAAATTGAAGCAAAAAAATAAGTCAGTCATTGGATATAATACTCATTCAAGAGCAAACTCTGTCTTTGTCTCCTTTTGATTTGATTTTGTAATTTAGTCATTCTTTATTGTCTTATCATTTGTCTTTAGGATGGATTGTCTTAAGAAGTTTTCATTTCAGGGCTGTCTAATTTTGTTTTGTTTTTTTTATTTATCTTAGGTCTAGTCCCTTCTTGACCTCTTTTGTTGTCTTTCTCTTTTTTCTTTTTTTAAATAAAGTTAGGGGGAAATACTCTTTTTCCTTCTTGATGTTTTTTAACATCAAAAAATTTTAACGAGGCTTCCTACCTTCTATTTGCCAAAAAAAAGTTAAAAATATAAAAAATTAATAATAAAAAATCATTATTTAACATATTACAATATCAACCATTACCCTTTTAATAAAACAAGTTTTTTTATTTTATTCTTGAATAGCCTAGCCATTATAGTTGGCAAATGTCCCTTCTTTACATAATTACAATCAACACCGAAATGAACTACATTACACATAATAAAATAAATAAAAAAGAGCAGAGAATTCAAACTTGCTTGCATTTCCAGTTCCACCACACACTAGAACGTGTTTTTTTTTTTTGATACACTAGTACAGATCACTTTTCAGTTTTCAAAAGGACTTGCTTAAGGCTTTTTACCAGATCATTCACGGTCATTTTGCACTCGTCACTTATCTGCAATAAATAGACAATATAGTAGTATCACTTTTCAATTACAGTGTTACGGTATACTGCCTCCGATACACAATATATAAGCAAAATAATTCAATTTATCTGGTTCAAATGTTCGACCCAAATACTTCAACTTTCGTTAACTATTTTTACTTATATTGTGTAATGGAGTGAATATCGATGTCCAAAAATAAATTAAAGATGTGTATATACCTGAGCGATAATAGTGATGGAAAGAGCAGAATTCCCAAAAGGCAAGACACTGCTACCAGTGACAAAGAGCTGAAGATTTTCAATGTGGTTAAGTAATTTAATCTCAATACCATTCTCTTTCTCACAATTAATTTCGAAGAGCACCTCCTTCCCCATCACTCTAGCTTCAATTTCAGGTAGAATATCAATGTTACAATCATCAGAACTTGTTTCACAAGAAATTGTGGACTCTTCATTGTTGATGACAATGACTGAAGCAACATCTTTTTTGTGTTGTTTCTCTAGTTCTTCAACACGTTCTTTAAGCTCTCTCACGTAATCTATTGCTGCTCGAAGAATAGAAGCCTTGTCCGTCTATAAAAAAAAAAGAAAATTATAAAATTACCAACCAATATTTCATTCTTTCTAGAATTCTAGTGGGTCCTGTTTTTCTTTTTTCTTTACCAACTTGTGATTTTTACTAGTACCACGTAATTTTTGCTGAGTGGTGCATTATTGAAAGAAAAATCATATTAGGACAGGATAAACCAACTCAGTCTAATCATACATACATATTAAATATTTCAATATTAAGATTTAGTGACATATCAAGATCACTTTTCCTCTTAAGTCAAAATCATGTTATTTAAATTATACGATAATTATTAATCATTACATTAAGAAACAAAACTTTGTTTTCAATCACATTATTCACATTGTATAATTTCATATTTACTCGTATTCATTATCAAGTGTTTTCTTAAGCCACTTCATACAATAGCTGTCATTTATTCTCAGCTTCATTTTCCCCACGGGGTATAATAGTAAACTCAATCAAATCGGCATACATCTTAGTTCTCTCTATTAGCCCGTCTTTGGTGATAGGGTTGCCACTTCGAGTATTTCCCTTGTAAGGAGGTATTTTCTTCAAAGGTTGTTGCTTTTGTTTGGCACGTACTTCTAAAGAAGCTCCCATCTCGGGCATTTGCAGAGGGGGGCTCTATCTGGGACATGCATTACATTTTGTGTTTTTTAAGAGACTCTTTAGAAGTTGAGAGTCATGTCTCTTCTTTTGTGTGACTTCTTGTCTCACATTTGGAATTCGGTGTTTAGCTGGCTTGGGCTAGTAGGAGGCGGGTTTCAAACCTCCAATAGAAAGAGTCGGATTATAGTATGACATGCATGTTGTCCTGTAGGCTCTTCAGGAATCCAAAAACATGTTATATATCTTCTCAAATAGAATCCAAGATACCCCTAAGACCTTATTTACAATGAAAATGTACTCACGTACGCAGGTGTTTTTTTGTCTTTTTTATGATTGGTGTGTCGATCTCTTAAAATGTACCTCAAAGAAATAGGCGTCATATCTTGTAGTAACTACTCTCTTTTGGTGTCTTTTTTGTGGTGTTTCTCCCATATTGGGATGCATCTCATGGCAATTGGTGTATTTCTTTTAGTCTAGTGTCTAGATTATATAGGGTTGTGAGTACCCTAATTACTCATAATATATAGAAAAAAAATCTATTTATCTTTGAGAATCCACAAAATAAAGGGTATTTGTGAAAAAAGTGAAAATAAATTCTATTTATAATGAACAATAAAAAGTCAAAAATAAAACTACTATCATTAAAAGACATAAGACACAAGTAAAAATATATAGGTTTAAATATGTTTTTAGTCCCTACAAATTTTACTATTTTGATTTTAGTCCTTATAAAATGTAATTTCCTGTAAATTCATGAATACTTTTAGAATTTTTGAATGATATTTTTGCATACATGTTAAGGATATTAAAAGTATCTCTCTCACAAAAAATAATCTCAAAATTAGATTTCTAGGTTAATATTTCCTTTAATTTGTTTCTTGAATTTTTTGCACTTAAAAAAGTTATATTTAGATCATCACTTGTTAGAAAATTCTAAATTTTTGTGGGAGAGATGTTTATAATGTTCTTAACATGTATGCAAAACATCACTTAAAAATTCAATGGCTAGCTATAGGTAAGTTGGCATTTTATAGGGACTAAAAATGAAATTGTAAAACTTTATAGGGACTAAAAGTCGATGAAAACTTTTATAGGGATTAAAAACAAAATAGTGAAATTTTATAGGGAATAAAAACATATTTAACCCAAATGTATATGACAGACCAATTTGAATTCATTAATTTATATGATATAAACCACGGATCTGTTGCGGATAAGTCCAAAAAGAAATTGGTCCAGTAAAACAGCAGTTTATAACACTCGCTCAAAGACTAATATTGTCTATGTTTCTTTTTTATCTAACTTGAGGGTTATAGTATCTTCTAATTTTCTTTTTCTAGATAGCGTTTGGTTGGTTTTTCTGTTTTCAAAATTGTCTATCTAACTTTTGCTAGTTAGATTGGTTTTTAGTTTTTGGGTTAGTCTTTAGGTTGCAGTGTTTTAGGGACTTTGTTCGGAGCTCTCTATTATTGTTTTGAATTGAACTTTTCTGATGTCAAAGATTTCGGTCTAGTTCCTCCTTCGCTCTTCTCTGTTTTTTTTTCTTTTTTTAATAAAATTTGGCACTCTGTCTGTTTGCTTAGAAAAATCTGTTTTGCAAAAAGACTTGTAAATATTATTTAACACAATTTACCAAATATCATATTCTTGTTAGGCTTATTAAACTTCTAGTGGTCTATAGTTTACTTTTTTTAGCTAACTATTAAACTTATAAATATAACCTTGGTATTATATACACTTGTTTATTCATATGTCAAGGGCATAATGTAGAAAACTTGGTCATATACGTACACTTGTTCACTCGTATGTCAATGCTATGTTTTTTTAAACCAATGTATTCTCCATGGTAATTGTGGAGATTAGTCCTTTAAGATATGAGGATCTATTTAAGAGATCGACTCTTTTAATAAATATTTTTCCATACATCTCAACTAGAGATCGAACCCAAAATCAAATGATTTGGGGACCTAAATATCTACATCATGTTGGTTATGCTAGATAATGCCATGTTACTAAAAAAGAGGTAAAGCATTATTTGAGCTGATGATGTTAAGCATGTTAATACGACAAACTCATTTTTATTCTAATTCATTAATTTGTATGATATGAACTATTTTTAAGGTCTACCCTAACTTTCTAAAGACCTTAATTATATGATAACTTATTTTAACAAGTTAAACATGTTGATTAATTAATTAAAAGGGAGTATAAACAGAAAATAAGGCTTACTGATGGACAATTATATTTATAAAAAAATTAATACTAAGTTACACTTTACATGTTATTTTCTATTTTCGGCAAATTTAATTTTTATTTGTAAAATTTATATTTATTATTTTCAATATTAAAATAGAACATGGGCGACAATAGATAGAGCATTAACGGTGAAGAATAATGCAGGAAACAGCAACTACTACTTTATTTGTCTTATCTTTTGAATTCAACATTTTCATCATTCTAAATAAACTAAATCCGAATGTTTTGAAAATCGAATCAGATATTAAATTGGCGAGATCTTCGACTCATAGTTCAACTAGTTTAAACTACTCAAAAAATTGTGATCGAATCTTCAAATAATTTAGCCAAAAGTATGACTAAATTACACTAAAAATCCGTTAAGTTATTTAATTGTATTAACTTTATATTTTTCGTATCACTTAAGTACTTTAAGTTACTTAATTATAATAAATTAGTCTTTTAAGCTTTTTCATACTAGGTAGGTCCTCTAAGTTATTTAATTGTAACAATTTAAAACTGAAAAAATGTAAGTTATTTGTTCTTTAAAGGACAACTTGGTACAACTAAATAACTTAAAAGACCTAAATGGTACAGAAAAAACTTAAATGATCAATTTGTTATAATTAAATAACTTAAAAGAATTGAATGGTACGAAAAAGACTTAAAAGACCAACTTATTATAATTAAATAAGTTAAAGCACATCTAATGTAATTGTGATCGAGTCATGATTTAACTAATTGAACCATTTAATTGGTTCGGTTTTTAAAATACCGTAAAATGGAATTAAACTAAATTACCTTGCTCAAACCGGGAATCGTGGCTGAGAGTGCAATGAACTTCTCTGTCAGTTCTTGTCTCCTTTTTCTCTCTGCCATAATGTGATCCGTTGTCTGTGAACCGCTTCTAGCTTTCTTCGCCGTGCTTTTCCTTACTTCAACGTTTTGTGTTTCACGTGTCCGTTTAAAAGAAGAATCGCGTTTAGATTCAAGTTCAGGAGTAGCTGGTATCATAGTTGAGTTATCAAACGACAAAATGT
This sequence comes from Oxytropis ochrocephala, assembly GCA_020916435.1. NCBI lineage: Eukaryota > Viridiplantae > Streptophyta > Magnoliopsida > Fabales > Fabaceae > Oxytropis > Oxytropis ochrocephala. Next base: position 9,503,179 of record CM037094.1, on the reverse strand, counting down.
ATGCCTTTGGCGAAGACGAACGACGTGTCGTTTTAGAATTAGATCCTTGTTGACTTAGTTGTGATACTATTGAGTTTGAGCTATTGCTTTTACCAAATTACCCTGCTGCTTCGGTTGCTCCAAAAACTCCAAATCCAACGAAGCTAAAACGACATCGTTTACACCAGAAACAGTTTCAGTTTCGGAAGAGAAAGTTGGTGGTGGCTCCAACTGCAAAATCTCTCTAAGAAACTCTTCATCACCATCAGTGTTGTTAGCACAACTATCCGTGAAATTATAATCTTCAACGCAATCCAATTCCTTCAACAATTAATTCAAATAAATAAATAACACTTTTTTAAATATATATGATACAATTAATTGATGTATGTATAAATATAATGGTTGAATTGAAAAATATGTATAATATTATTACTGAGTGAAGATGCCAATTTTCCCATGATTCTTCCATTGGAATTGTGCTTGTTGTTTGTGGTGGTGTTCTGGTTTGCCCAGAGTAGGAGGAGTTATAGCTAGTTATAGTGATAAAAAATAAAAAATATAATTATAATTATAATAATAAATCATAAATAATAATGATAATATAATAATATAGGGTGAGATTTTCATGTCATGAATAGATGGGGACACGATATAACTCGTTTTCCATGCTATTCAATATGAGCCGTTGGATCATTGTATGATGAATTGGATACAACAAATTGGGGAGTGGGACCAGGGGGGGTGAATGAGCCGTGTGAGGACTCACAGTGTTACAGTCCCACTTAGGGAAAGCTGAGCTTGACACGCTGTATTCACATACTATTATGACTATTAAGTTCTGGATTCTGCCCGCTGTTTTTTGGCAAAAATACAAGTGGTCAAGAATCGCGTTTCAGCCCTTTCAGCTTGGAGGGAAGTAGGGGAACCTTGCCTGCAAGGCTACAACAAATTGTACTGGTAACATGATTTTGAGTAGTGGTGTCTCACATCGAGTTACATTTTTCTTTTGACTCGAGCAATGGTGGATCCAAGATTAAATAATAGGGTGTTCATTTAATGACACTCTAGAGCATTTATGTATTATCACATAGGCAGGATGATGTTCCTTCAATAACATTAAGGCATAATGTATTACCACCAAGGCATAATCTTTGGGGTGTATTACCACTAAAACATGATATTTGGGCGTTCCCGAGAACACAGGGAACACCCCCTGAATCCGCCTCTGGGCTGGAGGAGTTATTTCCTAGAAGTCTGCCAAACTGACTTTAGTGGCTCTTTCAACTATGGCAGGAGAGTTTGTGCCCTGCTTCGAGCATCAAATCATGCATTGTGGCTGCGAAACTTTGTCTCGAGCCTAAGCATCATTGGAGGTATTAAGAGGCCATTGAAGATTTATTGTGACAATAGTGCAGTCGTCCTATACTCTAACAACAATATGAGTTCTGCAAAGTCGAAATTCATCGACATCAAGTATCTTGTTGTGAAGGAAAGTGTTCAAGAGAAATGAATTTCGATAGATTATATAGGGATGAACTTTATGCTAGCGGACCCACTAACCAAAGGTTTGACACACAAAGTTTACCATGAGCACATTGCTCGTATGCATGTTGGTTTTGAGACTGCCTTAGATTAGTGGGAGTCTTTTCTTATTTTCTCTTGTGTTCTAAAATTTTGGTATTGATACAGACTTTATGTTATTTTGACATTCGGTAGAAATTAGGTTGAGTTATTATTAAATATGTTTGTATCGTATTATATGCAAAATAAATTTTGCATTTTTCAACAACTTTATCATATTATATATATATATATATATATATATATATATATATATATATATATATATATATATATATTATATTCATGATTATAACAGATAATCGTGGTTAGTTCGGTGGTAAGCGTACCACTAGCTACCTACTGGGATGCGGGTTCAAACCTCCCGCGAGTCGAACTCAAAACATTGTCGTCACCACCGAGTGCTCCATACCACCACACCATTGATAATATTACCACAAAATTGCAAATAGTTTTATTTTTTACCTCTCCTTTCAATCTAAAAAAGTAATTTTTTTTAGAAATGTATTCTACCAATTTTTGGTACTCTCTATGACCTGTATGTTATTTTTTATATAAAAAAATACTTTTTTTTATAAAGAGAAACTCAATGCATTAGTTTTTTATGAGTTTAATTTTAGTAAATTAAGTTGGCAAAATTACATCAAGGGTCCTTTAAGTTATTTATTTGTAACAAGTTGGTCCTTTAAGTTTTTTTTGTATCATTTAGGTCTTTTAAGTTATTCAATTTTAACAAGTTGGTCCTTTAAGTTACATAATCTGTACATTATTAGTCCATTTATCATTTTCTGTTACAAAAAAACCAAATTTTCACTAACAGAGCTGACGTGGCTGTGACGGAGCCTACATGTCATCTGTCTGGTAACAATTTTGTCATTTAAGACTACCGTCATGTAATAATTTATTCCTTTCAACTTAAATGAAAAAGAAGATGAACCATTCTTTCTTAAAAAAAATTAAGTTGAAAGTTTCAAATTATTACTCCCTCCATCTCATATTAAGTGTCTTGTATATAATTTTTCTTTGTCTCAAATTAACTGTCACTTTAGAATCTCGATACAACATTTATTATTACTTTCCAACAATATACCCTTACTTTATAATATCAATAACCGCGTCTTTGCTCCAATCGAGAAAAGTGTAAGGGTATTTTAGTCCTACCACATTTTCCACCATAAAATTTAGCATATCCAATCATTTTCTTAATACCCGCGCATAACCTTAAACGACAGTTAATATGAGACGGAGGGAGTACATGACAATAGTCTTAAAGGACCAAATTCTTACAAGATAGATGATAGGTAGCCTCCGTCACGGCTACATCAACCCTGTTAGTGCGAATTGAGCTTTTTTGTAATAAAAAAATGAAAAAAGGACTAACGGTGTACACATTATGTAACTTAAAGGACTTAAGTGTTACGAAAAAAACTTAAAGGACCAACTTGTTACAATTAAATAACTTAAAGGACTTCCGGTGTAATTTTGCCAATTAAGTTTTACATATGAAATTTATATGTCTTAAAAATTTGGAACTTTTTTAATCAGGACCGAATCAATTGTCATACGGTTCAACTACAGACCCCTCGGTCTGACCCTTCACCGATTCAGTCTCCGATCCGGTTCTCTAAAACATGTGTCTGTTGCGCCCCGAAAAATCTGGTTTGGACTTTTAGTTATGCAACTTGGAAAAAGTTTGGAGCCGCCACCAATATTTTAATTTTAAGACCAAAACATTGAAAAAATGTCTTTTAGTAAGGCGAATGGTCTTTCGAAAACACAGATGTAGGTTCGGGGGTCGGTTATGTGTGGGGAAGGTATTAGCACCCCACACATCCTTTCTACCGAAAGTGAACCTTTAACTTGATGTGTGGTTTAGACAAATGTTTGGTTTGAAAACGACTTGTTCTACTTCTTTTCATTTCTTTTTTTTATTTCTTTTCTTTTTATTTGAAAGGATTTTTGGAAAACGGAGGAGAAAGGAAATCCTTTGTTATATTTGAAAGATGGAATAAAACAAAGATTTTTTTTTAAAAAAAAGGGGTGGGAAAGAGAATTCTTTTTATGATTTTCTGAAAGTGTGCTTGACGGGACATGAACCCGCTCCTACGTATCCCCACTGTGATGAGGAATCAAAGCTACGTAGTTCTGGTCTTTTGTTTTTGAGAATGATTTGAGAGTTTTTCGCAATTGGGCGAGCGTTTGTGACGACCAAACAACAACGGTTTAGAGTGGTCGCACTACTAACTCTTTTGAAAATGAAATCGTCATTAACAATCAAACGGCAACGACGCGAGTGATCATCAATGACAATTGGTTTTTTATTTAATGAAGAAAATGTTTTCGCAAAGAGATCGAGCGTTCGTGGCGACCAAACAACAACGGTTTAGAGTGGCCACACTACTAACTCTCGGGAAAAATCATCATTAACAATCAAACGGCAACGGCGCGAGTGATTATTGATGACAATTTAGTTTTATTGGAGTTTTGAAGAAGGGTTTTGGAAACGAGTTTAAAAAAAACGAAGTAGAACAATTTCAACCAAATTCCAAGTCCATAACCAAATGCAAAATGAATGAATGAATGAAGTTCAAACATATTCACTAATCAAGCAATCATGAACATGTTGATCATCAACTAAGATTAAGCATGCCAATACAATCAAGAGATTTAATTGTCAAAGATGCAAGATAAATTTCTCAAAATAATTGTGCGTGTGTGTGAGAATTGCTACGGGACGGGCAACAATCTCAAAGGGTATGCATATACCTTAATGACTCTATGCTACAACAAGCAAGTAGGCTTACGTCTTCATATAAGAGTACATGCATGGGGAGGGAATTGCACACAATTAAATCAAGACATTTAAATGGCATCATGAACAAGAGAATACAATTGATTATAGGCATAGAATGATCTAGGTTAGATGAATGAACATGCAAGCAATGACGTGCATGGTTAGGCAAGTATAGGCATGAATATGTAATTGTCAAAACTAGTTACAAGTTGCAATAAGAATGGCCACACAAAAATGAGACATTGATCAATTACAAAAGGGTAGTTCATTGAATCAATTTAAGAATCAACGAAAAAACACAAGAGTTAAATTCCTTTTGGTAATCCTTGACACTTATTAACAATGCACAAATGCATAAGCATCTAGTCATTTTACCAAATACTCAACACCAAAATGTAGACAAGAGTTGAATCATTTTAAAGCAATCCTCAACGTTTAAAATTATGCCTGAAAGCATGTGTTGAATCCTCTTACCAATCATCAACATTTAAACAAATTAATGACTTAAAACAAGCATCACATTTACAAGACTCAAAGTGACCAAAAGAAAGTATTCACAAGCTATCACAAACAATTGGCAAGCAAGGAATCATAAACTCACATTTTGCTCATTGAAAATTTAAAGAGAGTTGAGTCACTTGAGGTGATCCTCATCACTTACAAAAAATGGTGCCCAATGCACAAGTGAGAGTCATGTCACTCATCATCAACATTGAAAACAAATAAATTTGACATTGTTAGCCCAAAACAAGTTGAATCATTTTTAGGCAATCTTCAACACTTAAATTAGAGTGCACAAGTGTGAATCTTCTTGCCAATCATCAACAAAGACAAGTTTATTAAAGCATGCATTTAGGAACAAACCCAAACCCTAATTCTTTTGAAGTGTGAACCACCAAATCAACCAATCTTCAATTTATTTCAACAAATCAACAAAATCAAGCAAGCAAATGACACACTCAAAGCATAGAGGCATTTATTTACGAGATTCACCCATCAAAACAAAGCAAAAATCATCAAACGCTATTTTAATCATGAGATGCGAATCCAAGATCAAGGCAAACAACATTTTATTTCAACTAAAACACCAAAATATTGCATATAACCCCGCAATCAAAGCATAACAACGATTTATAAGATTAGAATATGTACAAGAAATAAAATGATGCTCAAAGTAAGGATCTACATTTTGGCAAATGAAAATTCACAAATGTGCAAAAAAAAATGATGAGATTATGCAAGAAAACACAAGAACAACTCCTCCAAAGCCAAGGAGCCACCTCAAACCCCCAAGCCTCCCTAGGTGCTTGTCAATAGAGTTTGAAGTGGCTCCTCAAAGAAACAACAACAATATGAAGGAGTTGAGATGAGGAGAAGAGAGATTATGCAAGAATAGGGTCTAGATGCACTTACAATGAGTGAGACTTTCACAAGAATTGATTAGAAGCAAGAAGAACTAAGAAATAGAGCAAGACTCTTGAAATCTACGCTTAAACCCTTGAAAATGAGACTTGATGATGCTCCTTTGCTAGGATTTGTTGGAGATTGATGGTTGAAATGAAGACTTGTGTATAGGAAGTGAGTTTGGAGATGTGATTTAGTGATGAAATTGAAATAAAATTGTAGAGAGAGGGGAGAGGAGTATTCGGCCCAAAGGGCTAGAGAGAGGAAGGAAATGTGCAAATGAGGCTTAGGAGTAAATTGTGAGGCCAAAGATTGTGAGAGATGGGCTTAACAAGGTATTTATAGAATGCCATTAGGGTTGAGGGTGTTTTGGTCCTTGCATTCTAGTTGTGCTCTAGGATTGGACTTTAATTTTGAATCAAAGGCTAGGATTGATGATCACATGGATTGAGGGCATTGAGAAAGCACAAATGAGGGAGTATATGCAGCTCATGAGGAGAGTGGAGAGGGTGTGAATTTCCAAAAATGTTCCTCCACAATTTCATATCACAAGATTGCCATTAACTATGAATGAATGGTGGAGATTTGCATCTTAATTTGAATGGAGGGTCATGATTGAGATACACTTTGCAAGTAATGAAAATAAATCAAAAATGGAGGGATAAGGGGCTGGTTGGCACGAAAATGAGAGGGAGAGTGATGCCCAAGTTTTGCAAGTTGTCATCTTGTACTATTGTGAGACCTTTCCAAATATCCTCTTTTTTTTATTATTTTCAAGATAATTGTACAAAGGCTAAAAGGTACTTTTAGTCCCTGCAAATGTCAAGAAAATCCAGTTTAGTCCTTGCAATTCCAAAATTTTTAAAATAGTCCCTGCAATTAGTAAACGTTACTACTTTAGTCCCTGCTGTTACTTTACTCTTAACAAAGGAGGGACTAAACTGGATTTTCTTGACATTTGCAGGGACTAAAAGTACCTTTTAAATGGAATTGCAGTGACTAAAGTAGTAACGTTTACTAATTGCAGGGACTATTTTAAAAAAATTGGAATTGCAGGGACTAAACTGGATTTTCTTGACATTTGCAGGGACTAAAAGTACCTTTTAGCCTTGTACAAAAATACACCCCATTTAGGCCACATACTAGGAATATTAGGAATATGCCATTTTATGAGATCACCATGACCAAAAATATCATAAAAATCTCACCTTGAAATTTTGTAGAATATTCTCTAAAATTGCACAATGATTTTTGACGAGAAATTATCCTTTTGTGAAAAATGACCAAAATACCCTTTTTCCCTAAAAACCTTTTTTTTTTGCTCAAAAATGCATTTTCACTCTAAAAATGACCCTAAAACCATAGAATGACTTTTGAAACCCAAGAATGCATGCAAAATGCTCCTCACACTCTTCAAAAGGATGCCACACTTCACAAATTATTTTTTTTGTGGAAAATTAGGGTTTTGACCCAAGCCGGACAAAATTAGGGTATGACAGCTGCCCCTCTTTATTTGGATTTTAAGAAGGAATATGAATTGGCCGAAACATATTCCGAGGCAAAATAGAAATAAAGAATTCAGGAATTATACCAATTTTGTCTACTTAGGGAAATCCAAATTTTCTTTTTTTTCTTGTTTACCTTTTTCTGTTTCTTTTTTATTTTGAATGGGTGTCAGCCTTCGGCCAACAAAAGCAGACAATAAGTTTGGTGCCAGCCCTCAGTAAGCTAGCGAAAGCAGTAAAGAAAGCGGTAAAGAAAGCAGTAAAGAAAGCGATAAAGAAAGCAATAAAAATGTGCCGGTCCTCAACCGACACCGGAGGCTGCCTAAAGCCTTTTAACGAACCGCGAACGATCCGAGTTTGCACTTGGGCCTGGGGAGCACGTGGGCTCAAAGGGTGGTCTTTCGAGCGATCGGGGGAGGGTACTTTATCAAGTCTAGATCTTGATATTTCCCTAGGACTGTGCCATGTTTTAGGCCAACACGGCTATCCTCTGCGACTGGACCTATTGAGGTCAGGGGGACTTACCCGCAGCTCGAATGCAAGTTGAAGTCAATCTTTCTGGGGACACGTGGGTCCAAAGGGAATTCGAAAATCCAGTTGGTTTTCTTCAGTCGGTCAATCCTTCCGCACCGATCCAGGGTGTCTGCTCAGGTTAGCGGACCTTTCTTCGGCTTGCTTTGATTGATGGTCAATGACATTGCATTGATCCAGGGTGTCTGCTCAGGTTAGCGGACCTTTCTTCGGCATGCTTTGATTGATGGTCAATGCCATTGCATTGATCCAGGGTACCTGCACACGTTAGCAGATTTTTCTTCGGCTTGCTTTGATTGATGGTCAATGCCATTGCATTGATCCAGGGTACCTGCATATGTTAGCAGATGCAAGGCATGGTGCATGGAGTATGAATGCATGTTATGCAGGGTCTGTTATGCGAATGCATGCAATGCGATGATTTAGTGGAATGATGAATGCAATAGAATGCTTTTCCTTCGGCTCTTTGATTGACTTTCGATCAGCTTTGTTTTTTCTGATCGTTTGTTTTTATTTGTTCTCTCTTTGATCAGCTTTCTTTTTTTCTGATCGTTTGTTTTTTTTGTTCTTTCCTGATCAGCTTTCTTTTTTCTGATCGTTTGTTTTTTCTTTTGCTCTTTTGCTCTTTTGGCTTATCTTTTTGCTGGTTCAGCCAACCCGCGACACTCATGGCACGAGACTGAGGAACCTATTGGAATTGCGGGGCTCATGGGCCGAGTGCAGGTTGGCTTTGACTTTGCCGTTTGAAGCAATCGTGGGTGCAATCGCTTTCTCTTGCATGATTAACTTGTTTTTGGTGGAATTGCTTTTTTCCGTGACTTTTAAGGATTTCGTAATGATTTGCAATGCTCTATGATGTATGCACATGTTTTACAGTTCAGGATCACCATCATCATAAAACGTCTATTTTGAGCGTAAAAGCGAAGTAACAAATGCATGCATATGAGAAAATTGAGCTTTATTGATGTAGAAATCGGTCGTACAGAAAGTTACGTCGAGTGTTCAATACGTTTGAAAGTTTAAACTATAAAAAGACACGAAAAAATAGAGAAGCTAATTTCTGACTGTCCGTCTCTGTGGAACAGTGCTAAACATTTATGTCCTTGACCTTGATCACTCCCTCATCCAAGTCTTCAGAGCAATGTTGTATGCATTTGTTTACTTTTCATGCCCAAGTTTTCTGACCCTAATTTTTGCCTGGATCGCCCTTTGCGGGTTTTCAATCCACCGGGTCGCTTTGATTTTGCCTAGGCCGCTCTTTCTGGTTTTCAACCTAGCGAGCTAACTCTTACTTGGCTCATCTTTCTCTTTTTTCGTCTATTTCTTTCAGGCATAATACTTCTTCACTTGATCGGAATTGACTGGGTTCCTTAAATCTTCCCCGTCCATGTTTGTGAGTATCAGCGCTCCTCCAGAAAAGGCTTTCTTGACTACATATGGGCCGTCATAAGTGGGTGTCCACTTCCCTCGGGGGTCACTTTTGATGGGCAAGATCTTCTTAAGCACCAAATCACCTTGCTTGAATTCACGGGTCCAGACTCTCTTGTCAAAAGACGTTCTCATTCTCTGTTGGTACAGCTGCCCATGACACAAAGCTGCAATCCTTTTTTCTTCAATGAGGTTTAGCTGATCTAGACGGGCTGCACCCACTCGCTTCTTCCGCTTTAGTTTCCATCAAGTACCGCAGGATGGTATCTCAACCTTGATTAGGAGGATCGCTTCACCGTATACGCAGAGAAAGGAGTTGCCCGGTTGAGGTACGCCACCAAGTACGGTAGCCATGCAAAGCAAAGGGAAGCATTTCGTGCCAATCCTTGTAGGTTACCACCATCTTTTGCACAATCTTCTTGATGTTCTTGTTGGCTGCTTCAACTGCCCCATTCATCTTCGAGCGGTAGGGAGAGGAATTATGATGCTGAATTTTGAATTTTTACAGATCCTTCATCATTTTCATTGCTCAGTTCTGTTTGCCGTTATCAGTGATGATCTTGTTTGGAAGACCATAGCGGCAAATCAGATCTTTCTTTACAAACTTGGCTGTTACCAAGTGGCTTCAGTCTCAAGAGGGGGGGTGAATTGAGACTTTAAAAACTTTTCCCCTTTTAAATGACTTAGATTAATTTTCGCTATTTGGTTTATGGAATGAACGAATTAGAAACAAAAACAAAGAAATAACACAGAGATTTATAATTGGTTCAGCCACCTCCTAGTGACTCTACTCCAATCCTCACAAACCTTTTGTGAGATTTTCACTATCAAAACAAAGCTTAAGCCGGGTGCTTTAAAACCCTTACAGCACTGTGCACTCTTCACCTAGGATACCCCACCTTGTGCAAGAGCCCTTAACAACAATTACAACAAGAGATACCCCACCCTTGTTACAATCAAAAACCCTAAAGAGATACCCCACTCTCTAGTACAACCAATTGACATACAAGAGATACCCCACCCTTGTTACAGTCAAAATTCTAGAGAGATTCCCCACTCTCTAGTAAAACCAATTACAAAGATTGAAGAAATTACAAGAAATAGAAATACCTCTAAAGTAGGTGAATACAACTAATTGAAGCTTCCCAACCTAACCCTTGAGAGAGATCAGCTCAAATTGATAGAACAGTGAAGAGCAAGTGTGACAGTGTGATAGGGTGTGTTCTGCGTTTTAGAATTGTAGGTTGTTGTAATTTGTGGAGCCCTAAATCCTATTTATAGAGTTTGTAAAAATATGACCGTTGAAGCAAATTGTAACTCTATTTTGATAAATGAATAATCGCTTGATTGCTTCTAAGGTAATAGGTTGGAAATCGATTTCTTGCTTAAGGAATAAGTGAGAAATCGATTTTGTACTTTAGTGAAGCAAGAAGGTAATTGATTGATAGCTTCATAAAATTAGGTTCCTTAAAGCTAGGCAAGATGCAAATCGATTGTGAGCTTTAATAAGACAAGCCACAAATCGATTTAGTGCTTTAAAACACAAGTGGGAAATCGATTTTGTTCCTTTTAAAAACACAAGTCATGAATCGATTGTTTTCTTTCCAAAACAATTCTTTCTTAAAACCATCAATATGCAAATCGATTTCTAGCTTTAATTTTATAGGCTATGAATCGATTTCTAGCTTTAAACAAGCTATGAATCGATTTCTAGCTTTAAAGTTACAAGCCATGAATCAATTGCTTTCTTGCCAAAAACAAGTTCTCTCAAAAATCAAGCCATGAATCGATTTCAACAAGTGCCTAACCTATTTGACATGCTTTTATCAATTGAAGACATATATTAGGTTTGCTTGTGTGTGTGTTAGTGTGTTGAGTGATTTGAGCCGATCCTCAAAAGCGGTTTACAATTTATTCCTAAGATACACTCGACTTCCTAGCAACTACCATTAACACAGACTTACTTCATGGGTTGGTTGTGCCTTGGAATTCCATTTGTCACTTTGTCTTAGATTACTTCATCATCAAAACTTAACCTGCAACACAAGATATCCACATTCTCCCCCTTTTTGATAATGACAAAATTTTAATTCATCTTAGGTGGGAGGTTAGTTCATCAAGCAAAAAAACATTGCGCTAATATTAAAGATATGTATCTAGACTCCCCCTTACTTGATGCTCCCCCTATCTAAATGCAAAGTGACAATCCTATATTTCTCCCCCTTTTTGTCATGATCAAAAGGGTATCTGGAAACATAGTTGGTGAGTCAAAACGCAGACTAATAGTAATAAAGTGAGTCCATTGCATTTTAAAAAATAGGCATAAACCACAAAATGACATGAGAGTCGGGTTTCAACACAAGATAGCCAAACATAAATCAATCATCAGTTCATATTTCATTCAGCTAAGGGGTGAGGATGACATCCTCCACCATGGATGTGAAGAACAACGATGACGTTCGAGTAATGATGGACCGTTTTGACATATTTCAGATGTGGAGTCCTATATAGCTGTATGTCGAAACCAGAAGGACCGTTGTTGAGGTCCTTCGACGTCTCCAACCACCATCTCACTAATTTCTACCGTCTTTTCATTTTCTTTGTTGCTGTGTTTTGTTGTTTCCGTTCAGAACTTTCATGTATTATTTCGTTTCGTCATCAAAAACGCGTCTTTAATTAATTTTTATTTGTTTTTAATTAATTTTTTTTTCCGGAAATACCGTAAAAACCACGTAAATCCGTAGGGGGTTTGGGGTTTTCCGGAATTACCAAAAACTGAGGTAAATCCGGTTTACAAAATGTGAACCAGATTTACCTCAGTTTTTGGTAATTCAGGAAAACTCCAAACCCACCTACCCGATTTACCTCTTCTCTAAGGTAATTCCGAAATTTTCACTATTGCTGGGGGCATTTTTGTCCGAAACGGTATTTATGGGGGTGGGAGTGATAATGAGGGGGGTATAAAAAAAAGCCTATGTTTATTTGCCTTAGTCCTTTTTGTCCATCTGTTGAAAGCATTGCCACGTAGTTGATCTCATTGTTGTCCCGATACTTTCAATTTTTTCATAAACTTCCATACCTTATTGCTACTGAGTTCACTTCAAGTCCAACGCTTTTTTTTTTTGGTAAATAACGTTTTTTTCAATTTTCCAGTTGATTTTTCCACTCGGTGAACCGGTGTTGACTGGGGTTTTGGACCCTGCTTGTTTTTGTAGGGTTTTGCTTTTCTCGCTCTCCCTCCTACTCAAAACACACCCCATAAGGGTGTGAAATGACCAAAAGGTCAGTTAAAGCGTCTTTTTTTTCAAGAATTTTCATGTGTTCGAACACGGGGCTTCGAACCTGTTCGAACGACATCGTCCGCGTGAGTTAAAAATTGACTCCACACCCTTTTGTGCGTAATTTCACCTGTTCGAATGGCATCACTCGAACTTGTTCGCATAACCTTGTTCGAACACCCTATTTTATTTCGTTCGTATCGTTAATTACTAAGCAACAAATAATGGACCCTCACACCACATTCACCAATTTTATTGTGTTCGTGATCTTTATTTTTGAACGTGTTCGAACAAGGTCATTTGAACTGTTATTAAACACATGAACTCAGCGTTTCACGCGAGGTTATTTTTTAATAAAATTTGTTAAGGGGTGTGAAAGAGTAGGAGGGAGAGTGGGGAAAGTAATACCCTTTTTGTAAGTGGATTGGGCTTGGCCCATCATTACTTATAGTCTAAAAAGAAGAAGGCAACCAATTTTTTTACCCCCTACATTAGACACCATACCTCCTAATTCCATTTAATACCCTGCTAATCTTTACCAAAAATTACTCCAGATCACCATAATTTTGACATTTTGCGGATTTATCTAGTTGAGATAAATCTGTAGTTATATTTTCCAACTACGGAATCATCTAAATGTGATGAATCCGTAGTTATATTTTTTCAACTACGGAATTATCTAAATGTGATAAATTTGTAGTTATATTTTTCAACAACGGAATTATCTAAATGTGATAAATCTGTATTTAAGATATGATTGGGAGGGGGTTTGTAATATGGTGAAGGGTAAAAACGAGAGATTAGGTAAAATGAGGGGGTATAGTGCCTAATTTGGAAGGGGGTACAAAAATCAATAGCCTAAAAAGAATTAACTTTTCTAACGTGGCCTACTCATTATTTACCTAGGCCTATTCTTATTAGGGTGGTGATTTTTGTACCCCCTTCTTAGACACTATATCCTCCTAATTGGATTTAATACCAAAATACACTCTCATTTTCACAAAAAATTACTCCACACCCCCCAAAATTTTACGGTTCCCGGATTTACGCTTTAAGAGGTAGTGCAGGTTGCTTTTTTAAGTTCCGGAATTACACGTTAAATGATAATTCGGATGGAAAGAAAATTAATCTTCCGGAATTATCCTAAACACATAAATCCAAGTGTTAAATCGAGAACCAAATTTATGCGTTTAGGATAAATCCGGAGTCTCTTAATTTTGAAATTCCCGGAATCATCAAAAATTTGTATTTTCGTATTAATTTTTTAACTCTGGAAATACCTTAATAGGATAAATCTCAAGTATTTATTAATTTATTTATTTATTAAATTAAACAGTTATGGCTACGGCTGATGGGATGCTTTCTTTTACCATGGAGTCATTTCAAAAGAGTCTCGACCGGGTGAATGTCAAGCACAACACTTCATTCTATAAGAATCTACGCATTGAATCATATTTCTAATGAGTTTGATAAAACATTGTCTGGTGTGGGTACAGATAAAGGTCGATTTAGTTGCACGATTAAAGTTACTCATGGAATACCGTGTGCTTACGAGCTTGGTTAAATGCACCTTGGAGGTCGTCCAATCCCATTGGAGGTGGTTGACATGCATTGGATGAAGCTTACTTTGGAGGGTATGGACGACGAACGCAAGAAGAAGGCATTTGTTGATTGTGACATGATGAGATCCTAAGTGCCTTAAGCATGTGGAAGGAATTCTACAAAGAAATAATATTCATCTCCTACACACTTTAGAAGCTAACAATGATGTGATCAAGGGTTCTTTGAGCATGTGGAAGGACTACAAGGAATCTTCATCTTTGTTTGATTTTGAAGATCACACTACTTTTATCGTTCTTTCTTATTTGTTTGGAAGTTTTTTTTGTGTGTGTGTGTGTCTGGTTCGAGATGGAGAGAAGGCAAAGGGATTATGAAATACACATCAGAGAGAAGAAACTGAGAGAGAAAAGAATAGATGAGAAAATACAAAAAATGATGGTTGATATTTCTGAAATATTATGTGAGCATCTCTGTAAAGCACAAGAGGAATTGGAGTGTGCTTCTGAAAAGAAAAACGAAAGCAATGGTAAAGAAGTGGAGGAGAAGAAAAACATTGAGAGAAAAGAAGAGGCAACGAAAAATAATGGGAGCATTGTTGAGAAAAATAAGGATTTTAAGAGGAAAGTGGATGGAATATCCAAATTTCAAAAAGAAAGAAGAGAGAAAAAAGAGAGAATTTTTTCAATAACCGAATAATTTATTTTGCAGATTCAGATTTGAGGACAAATCTTCTCGAAGAAAGGGAGAATAATGAGATCCTAAGTGCCTTAAGTATGTGGAAGGAATTTTACAAAGAAATAATATTCATCTCCTACACTTTAGAAGCTAACAATGATGTGATCAAGGGTTCTTTGAGCATGTGGAAGGACTACAAGGAATCTCCATCTTTGTTTGATTTTGAAGATCACACTACTTTAATCCATTTAATTGTTTTGTTAGGAGAAACAAATAAAGGCATTAATGCCCGTAGATTTGTTTATTTTTAATTAAGATTTTACATTAATGCTGATTTGGTTTATTCTAGATTAAAATATTAGGATTAGTTTTTATTCTTAGAATTAATTCTTATTTGATGGTTTTCAAATATGAATTGGTTTTTATTTTTCTCACCCCCCTCCTTCCCTATCTCACCCCCATAATATCCAAAATGGACAAAAATACCCCTGAAAATTTACAAAAATCACATTTCACATTTCATAATTTCGGAAAAGTAAGTAAATTCGAATGGGTTTTTCGGAATTACCTAGTAATTCCGAAAAGAATTTCTGAAATACCTCAGAAGGGAGGTAAATCAGGTTCAACCTGAATTACCTCACTTCTGAGGTAATTCCGAAAATCTAAGTTTTTTTTTTTTTCAATTTTTAATATTTTCTAATTACATTTATTTTTTGAACAGTGGCGAGTAGACGATCAGACAACGTAGAGCGGCGAGTCTTCGGGAGCAAAGACACCGCTGCCCAACAGCGAGCACGCGATTCGGGAGGTGAGTAGTAGCGATGCTCTCTTCTCCGGACACTTTACTGAGGCTCGTGAGCTGCTGGGCATGCTTCGAGCGTCGAGGCGCGAGAGAGCCCGTGCAGTGGTAGAGATGGTTGAGCCTGAGCCTTAGCCCGGAGCCCCGGTATGAGCAGCGGATACAAGACCACCCTGATTATGAGTACCATATGCGGCACCAACAGGAGCACCCAGAGATGTATCATGACGGTTGGGAGGCTTTGGAGGAGCAGGAGGATGAGGGCCAGCATCAGGAGGAGGAGGAGGAGGTTCAGGAGGAGGTTGAGGAGGAGGAGGTTCAGCCTGCCCCAGCTGTGGAGCACACACCCTTATATTTACACTGGGATACGCATTGCGCGTCCTGGATAGATAGAGGCGAGGTAATTAATTTTTTATATTAATTTTACTTAACAACAATTAATTACTTATTTTTAATAACGTATGGTTTAATTTTAATTTTAATTTTAATTTTCAGCCTCGGAAACTAAAGGTTGTATCTCACGGCCAGAAGATTCCTAGAGTTAGACCTACAGAGCACCACCCACAGGTAGAGCACTGGTTGCGTCTGGCTAAGCTTTCTGAGTTGGACATCACACCTCTGGGGGCAATCAACCATGAGTTGATATCTGCTTTTGTGGAGAGGTGGCATCCCGAGACCTGTTCATTCCACATGCCCTTTGGGGGAGATGACAGTCACCTTGGATGATGTGGCCGTGCTGCTCCACTTGCCGCTGGATGGCACCCCATTGGACCACCACCCATATTTTGATTCTGTTCAGGCTCTTCACATGGCTGTGGATCGTTTGGGCATGGATCAGGCTACTGTCATCCAGGAGCTTAAGGATAACAGGGGGCAGTATCTGAGGATCTCCTGTGTAGAGGACGCCTACAGGGAGAACATGGCACGGGGTGCTTATGAGCAGGCTGGCACGGTGCTACATGCTCTTCTGTTAGGCACCACCATTCTGGCTGACAAGAGTCACACATTAGTGCCAGTGAGGTGGATGTATCTGCTTCAGGATCTTCAGCAGTGTGGCCAGTGGTCTTGGGGTATAGCTGCTCTTAGTTACCTCTACACCCAGCTGACGAAAGCGGTCTTTTATACGACCAAGCAGTTCGGCGGATACGCGACACTGCTCCAGGTAATCATTTATTTATTTTTTTAATTTAAAACTTTTAATTAAATTACTCATATATTAATAACTGATTATTTTTTAATTTAACTATTTCAGTGCTGGATCTACGAGCACTTTCCCACCGTCGTTGGTCGGAAAGTGTTAGCTAGGACGCATCGACCACACGCCACCGGTGGGGAACAAAGTTTGGATAAAGTAAAGTTGGTGGACTTTAGGGCGCGGATAGATGCTCTGCAGCTGGGGGATGTCATCCTCACCCCTTATGATGACCACAGGCAGTATGTTCCTTTGTCGAACATATCTGTTTACAGAGGCTGGTTGCTTTGGGGCGATGATGTTGTTCCCTACATGCCAGACAGGGTGCGTTGGCAGTTCGGGCGGGTACAGAGGATCCCTCTTCCACCCATTTCGGGTAATGTTCCCTCTGCGGACAGGATCATACAGGGGTTGCTGATGTATCAGATTCGGGCGCGGACTTTTTGGCAGGCTAGTAGAGTGGCGGGCTACCACGGCGAGTGCGATCCTGATTACCTTCGCCCGTAAATGCTGTCGGGGTAGTGGTGCGTCTTACTCGGTGCGAGCCACACCCGAGCCACAACCACAGCAGAGCGGCTCGAGATCCACCATATCATCAGGAGCATGTTGTCCCAGAGACATATGAGGAGAGGTGTGAGAGCAAATTGATTGACGGGATGCCTTAGATGTCGCCCGTTCACCCACTTCACGTGCTTATTTTCAGTCATTGTTAAACATTTTGGACCCATAGTAGTTGTATTTGTACATTATATTTTTTTTTATGTTGGTCATTTTATATATTTTGACGTCTTCTTATTTAAATCGTAATCCGTTCGTATCATATTTCCAAAATAAAACGCGTTTAAATATTAATTTAATATATAAACTTTAAAAAAAAATACAAATTTCAG
Source organism: Oxytropis ochrocephala (assembly GCA_020916435.1). Lineage (NCBI taxonomy): Eukaryota > Viridiplantae > Streptophyta > Magnoliopsida > Fabales > Fabaceae > Oxytropis > Oxytropis ochrocephala. The sequence continues at coordinate 9,485,560 of CM037094.1, read as the reverse complement.
AATTACCTTTTTAGAGGTAATTCAAATTTTTATTTTTATGAACCGGAATTACCTTTTTATAGGTAATTAGAAAGTTTCATTTTTTTGAACCTAATTACCTTATTTTGAGGTAATTAGAAAAATTTCATTTTTTTTTAAAACGCAGGGGTATTCTTGGCATTTTTTGAAATATGGGGGTGAGATAGGGAAGGAGGGGGGTGAGAAAAATAAAACCCATATGAATTTTAGGATTTGATTTTTTCATTTATTGCAAGATTTGTTTAGACTTAAAATTGTTAGGGTGTCATTGAGTCAATTGGGACTAGAGCCCTACATATTGTAGTGAATTTTATGAAATAAAAAAGGTTGAATTTTGAGTTAAAATTTAGAGACGTATCTCTATAGTTCTCTGAGCCGTTCTTAGAGCTTATCGGCGTGTCGTGGCGCTCAACCCCGACTTATCAATCGGAACCTCCATAGCCGATTGTGGCGTCTTCTCGACTTATCGATCGGTCTTCAATCCCCGATCGTGGTGTCTCCACCACTCCCACTTTCATGACTCCCGAAATAGTCACCGACGGCTCCGAGGATGTCATCATCATAAGCCTATGAGTGTGAGGATACCCACAAGAAAAGATATCTTGATAAGATCGGATAAACTGGTCCAATCCAGAACCAAAGAGTATGAACTCAAAATCTTTGTTAAAAATAAACAAATTTACGGGCATTAATGCCTTTATTTGTTTCTCCTAACAAAACAATTAAATGGATTAAAGTAGTGTGATCTTCAAAATCAAACAAAGATGGAGATTCCTTGTAGTCCTTCCACATGCTCAAAGAACCCTTGATCACATCATTGTTAGCTTCTAAAGTGTAGGAGATGAATATTATTTCTTTGTAGATATCCTTCCACATGCTTAAGGCACTTAGGATCTCATCATGACATTAGCTATATCATGGAGGCAATATGGAAGCGTTATAATGCTATGGAGATTGGTGAAAGATTTGTATTTAAGAAAGGTCTTACTCAGTTTTCCTTTCCTAGGACAACATCTATGGTTCCTCCTCTCTTGAAAGTGAAGAACAAAGGTGCACCAAAATAGCAGAAACAGTATGATGTGAAACAGTATCCTTCCTTCTTTGAGCACGTAGACAAGGCATTGAAGAATGACACCCAGGCTTCAGTCGGAAAATCCTCCCAGCGGTCATCAAAGCAGCCCTCCCATAGGTCATCAAAGCAGCGTACATCCTCACAACAACTTTCCCAGTTACCCTCAGAGTGATCAGCAAAGGAGCGGGCACACCATGACATGCATTTGATCAAGTGGATTCCTCCTCATATGCACGACGACATTGATGATATTATTAATGTAGAAGGAGATGGAAATTGTGGGTACCAATGTTTTATTTGCTTGCACTTGGTATTGGAGATGAGAGTTGGCCACTAGTTCGGCAAGAGTCGCTTCAGGAAATTAATGGACATTCTAATCTATATTATCAGTTGTTTGGTAATAACGTTCAAAGTATCAGGGATTCATGATTTGTTACAAATTGGGGAGGCCAACCAGTTGAGAAGTGGATGACGATGTCTGATATGGGACATGTTACTGCAACCAGGTATCACATAACCCTAGTTATGTTATCATTGATGATTCGAGGGTCCTAGACCTTTTTTTACCGAGAGGCGAAAGTGAAGCTCGTCTGGACTAACGAGGTCGATGATGTCTTTGTCAACAATTCTCATTGGGTGCAGGTAATTATATTATTTCATATTTTAAGTAGTGTGTTTATAATACTTAAGGTGTTGTTATAACATGTTTCAACCATATTTTAATTACAAGTTAAGTTGAAGAATGGAGGTCCATATTACCTCCTATTCATGAGTCTTGGGAGCAGTATGCATTAGACAACTCTAGATCATGGTTAGGTCGATATGTTGGTCGTATCCAACTATGGAATGCTGTAGCTCCAGACCCTATTCCATACATGGGCCCCATTGATATTTTAGACTTAAGGTGGTCTAATATTATAATATTTTTGAATTGATGTCCGAGCACCTCGATGTTGTAGACTTATTATTAATACTATAATATATTTGACGGCCTCGATGTTGCTGACACTTTTTATCAATGCATGAGATGTTGCCGACACTTTATACGGCCTCGATGTTGCCGACACCTTAGACGGTCACGATGTTGCCGACACTTTTTATCAACGGTGAATAACGCAAAGGAAGACCCTATAAATATACCCAATTTCTAAAACTCTAAACACTCAGTACTAAAGATGGACACCCTAAACACTCAGTACACAAGATATAGCACACTCACGACGGTGCATCATTGTGGATAACTCACCACAAAAGAAGATGGTGTCTGGCTTGAGTGTCCAGATGTGGTTCTATGCAGGCTCAAGCACTATATCAACTTCACGCATTTAAAAGATAAACTTACGGGTAATGTCCAACATATGGGCGATGAACGAGAGGTTACTAGTATTACTTTTCTCAAACCCAGTTTTGGAGATGATGGTTGTGTTTACTAGTCCTCCATGGAGGTGAACATTGACGATGACGTACAAGTTATGTTGAACACCATGACATGTTTAGGACTCGTAGTCCTTTGTCGTTGTACGTGGAGACACAACAGACTGTGAACGAGGTTCTTTGCCGTTATAGATAGGGTGAACCATCAACTCATGTTTAAGAAGCCTCGGCGTGGATTGTGTTCTAATAGTGTACTTGTTTTTTTATGTTTTTGTTATGTCTTATTTTTATGTTCATTTTCTGTTATGTCTTATTGTTATGTTCATTTTTTGTTATGCTTTTCCAATGTAATCCTGTTTTGCATCAAGTAAAATAAAACTTCGCATAAATAGACAAGATCCAAAAAACACAATATCCAAAATAGACAATGTCTGAAATACAAAAGATGTTCAACAAAGCAATACATAAAATGCATCAAGGGTCCCCTCCCCTCCAACCCTAATCCAGGTTGTCTGTGTAGGCATCCTCTAAAAATCTAAACCTGAAATATGGTCCTCAATTTTGCCGACACTCATCCACACAAGTCGCGCGTGGTAACCCCAACAAATCAACCCCTGCCTAAATAGCATGATCAGTAGTAAATGTACCTGGGAGGAAGAATGATCCAAAGAAGGGAAAATGCAATAGGTTGGACACATCATCCAATGTGATAGTCATTTCACCAAATGGTAGGTGAAACGAACTAGTCTCAGGATGTCACCTCTCCACAAATGCAGAAATAAGCTCGTGGTTGGTTATCTTCAGCGGTGTATACTGAAGCTCTCGAAGACCAGACTTATCAAACCAAGTGTATACATTCGCGAGAATCTTCTTCTTCCCGCGATCCTGTATATATGTATAAATAAATATAAAAGAAATAAATAATATAAAAACAACATTGCATAATATAAATAATTTATTAAAGCTATTACCTTTCCTATACGGAGTCTTGATGAGATGTGCTCATAAATCTTAGTCAAAATGGTGCGGCTCCTCAGACCCAGATGTAGCTCCACTACCTCTGTTTGCTCAGCCTCAACCTCAACCTCAGCTTCCTCCCCCATAAAATGCTCAAGCTCATACTCAACCTCAGCCTCCTCCCCCATAAAATGCCTAGGCTCAAGCTCAGGAGTCTCATAATATGCTCCATCATATTGTTGTGCCTCCTGCTCATGCTCAACGGGAAGTCGTCCATGGACACGTCTTTGTCGTTCTGAAGCGCGACCGACTATCCTTTGTTGTATGAGACCTCTCGATACCAAACCACGTGACCATGGATGGATTCTTCCCCCGAATCGAGTGTTATCCACGACCAAAATAAATAAATTAATAAATCAAAAAAAGCAAAAAAAAAAACACTACGAAATTATGTTAGATGGATGAATCCGTAGTTGCTAGGTTTAAGTTGACTCCGGATTTGTCTCCCACTGATAAATCTGTAGTTGCTGGGTTTGGGGGTTTTGGAGGAATTTCTGGATTTATCAATGGGAGATAAATTCGGAGTCAATTTTCATAACTACGGATTCTTCACAACATGATGTTTCCGGATGAAACATGACTCCGGATTTATCTCCATTGATAAATCCGGAAAATTCTTGAACCTATGCAACCCCATACACCAACAGTAAACTACAGAATTATCTCTTGAGGATAATTCTAGATAAACGTTAACTACAGATTTATCCTAACTTGATAATTCCGGGAAAAACAAAAAAAATGCTTGAGAGGGAGTTTCTAATATGGTGAGCGGTAAAAACAGTAGTTTGGGTAAAAAGGGGGTATAATGCCTAATGGGGGGTACAAAAATCACAAGCCTTCTTCTTACACTCTCTCTCCTACTCACTAAACACCCCTGACCCTGAATAGTTAACAGAGTTAGGGTTGTTGGGACATTCTTCATACAAATGACCTCCCCCAAAATATACACAACTAACTGATGCTGGAGGTGCTTGTTCTTTGGTTCTTTGTAGATTGTGTTCATTAATGCACGGTGCACTAGGTGCAGGTGCACTGATAGAAGTGAAACTTTTTATCATGTTTGCTAGAGAGGCTACCTGAGCAGATAGGGCTGCTACTTCACTAATCTCATGTACCCCTGATGTTTTCTTTTGGGCACTCATCCTCTCAGTAGGCCAACTAGAGCTATTGGATGCAATTCTTTCAATTAATGCACAAGCTTCATTATATGGGGAATTTAGTAACCCTCCTCCTAATGATGCATCCAACATGAATCACAGTGCGTGGCTCTAAACCATTGTAGAAATTTTCCATCTGAATGATGACAGGTATTCCATGGTGTGGACACTTTCTCAACAAATCCTTCCATCTTTCCCATGCTTCAAACAGTGACTCAAATTCTTTTTGTTTAAACGAAGTGATATCATTTCTCATCATGGCATTTTTGATAGGTGGAAAATATTTTCCTAAATTTTTTTGAGCCATCTCATTCCAAGTAGTGATAGAGTTTGGCTCTAGAGAGTTCAACCAAGCCTTAGCTCTATCTTTCTAAAATTGTTTTAATTGCAAATAAGGGTCCTCAAGAGGAGAACCACTAAATTGGCCTACTGTTTGAAGCATTTGGAACATTATAGGTTTGAATTCAAAATGTGTTGCAGAGATTTCAGGCCTAACAATACTAGTTTGCATGATTTTAGGATCAAACATAACATAATCACTCATTGGCCTATCTCTATCATTTAACATACCTATTGCTCCCATATTGATGAATTGTTGTGGTGACATTATGCTAGAACTTCTACCTTTGGTTCTTTGTTGTCGTTGAATGCTTCTCAACCTTCTAAGTCTCCTATCTCAGGATCTAACTGGACTTGTAAAAAAATGCTAAACAAAGTAAAATGTTCACTAATTAACTACTAATTAAAACTATAAAATTAATGATAATCCCCGGCAACGGCGCCAAAAACTTGGTGCGCTTCATATACACACAAATGTGCAAGTATACACAATCGTATCAAGTAATAAAGTTAAAGTAGAGTATCGTTCCCACAGGGATTGGATTAATTTACAAGTTTAGAATCAATAGTTCACTAGTGAAAAGTAACATCTATCCTACTCACAATTAGGTGGTGTTGATAAACAAACAGAATGTAAGAAGAGAGTTTCGTTAGAGTTTCGTTACAAGCTCTTATGATCTTTGCTTTTTGCAGTAAAGAAAAGAGTTGTCAATTCCTCTCTTGCTTCCTAACAATGATCCAAGTTGCTAAATAAGTTCACTATTGTATTTGCATCATCCTAAGGACTATGCTATCCTATATCTAGGTTTTAGCATGTAATTAACAAAGTTTCCTTTATTTAACACTTATCCCTACATGTTCTTGAGTTCTAATCAAAAACCATGTCTATATTTATGATTTGCATTCAATTTTAGTTGGCCAATTCTAAAGATGAATATGAAAGAGTTATCATACAAGAACTAAAATGCAAACATCGCATATTAACACAATAACTTACTTAAAAGATCATTATAAGGTTAGAACATCTCAACCAAAAAAGTTTAGTTCAGGCTAGACATCACAAGGCTTATATAAACAGAACAAGTCATATTCATATAATTGAAATAACAAAAGGAAACAATAAGATAGAAGTTACACGGTTGTAGTTTCCTTTGCATGAAATTGCCAAGTGATGCAGGTGCACTACTCCACTTGGTTGTTGTTGAAGTAAAGGAAGAAGTCGTCAATTTCTTCCTTGCCCACTTACAACCTCCTTATAAGAGAAAATAAAACTAACTAACCTAAACTACTCTATGAAAGTGAGTTACAATATATGATATGAAGTAAGAAGTGAATTGGATTTTTGAGATGATTTTCCAAGTGAAGAGTGAAGGTCTTTATATAGGCTTTGAGCTTTCCTTCAAGAGAGGGTTTGCTTGGAGACAAAGCTTGACCAAGATCAGCTAACCATGGTTACCTTTCAGACCTCCCATCAAGCAAGTTGATTGTTACATGAAATCACAAGGTGTGGTCCAATAATGAAGTGCCACATGTCCCATAAAAAAGTGGTCTTCTATTGTGGGCTATGGTAGGCACCTCCTTTTGCAAGTGGGCATGTGTCTCCATGTGATCTATGACTAAGCATGATGTCATAAAGGTGATAAAGCTTTGGTGAAATTTGAGGTGCTTCCAATGTCGCTCAATTTGTCTTGGTGCAGGAGGTGCAGGAGCACTAAGTGTAGGTACACTGTGTTAATCATGTGTAGGCACACCAGGTGCTGATTCTGGTGTAGGTGCACCAACTGCAGCTACACTGAACAAATACATCAAACATACCAAAATATATGCAACATGCTTAGTTCTTTGCTTTAACCCTCTTTGATACTTTGAATGTTGTTCTTTATTCATAAAACTATATTTAACACTTTAATCAACTTGAATTTAAGCAATAATCTAAGTTTAATTGTATAAATAACTCTATATAAAATAGAGTTATCACACCCCCAAACTTAAATTGTTGCTTGTCCTCAAGCAACGACAAAAAGAAAACACAAATAAGATTTTCATAACTAAGAAGAACGGATCAGCTCATATCTTTTCCTTGAAATGGTTTTTCAAATTAATGCATTTTCATGAACTTTATTTCTCAGAAATTTTGTCTTTGTGCCTTTGAATTCTCAAACATCCAAAGTTATTAAAACTCATTTGTGTGAGTGTGTGTCCCACTGAGGTTTAATTAGTTCCAAGACTAAGTAAAAAGTTTCTCTTAGCCTTTGAAAAGTTTAGAACATGTTTGGTCAAACAAAAGGACGTTCAAAACATAGACTAGACTCACAATATCCTCAAGATTTGGGGGGCTCTAAGCACAACAAAGGGCTTTGATTGAGTATTTCAAAACTGTTGAGTCAATGCACTATTCCTATTTTTGGTGGTTCTTTTGGTGCAGATGCACCTAGTGCAGTAAATCGCGCTTTTATATCTGGTGCGCTTGCACTTGATACTACATTTCATGACTTGTAGCTTATACTGCCCTCCTCACTGACCTCCTCATGCATACTTTTTTCTTTGGTTTGTTATTCTTTTCTTTCTTTTCTTTTTGAATTTTTTTCTTTTTATTTTTCAAACCAAATGCACTTATGGGACAGGTTCAGTTTAATGACTCAAGCAAGTATAGCTTTTTACAACACATTGAACACTTTTGTAGTGACTTTTTGGTAACCTGTTTGCATTGACCACTCTAAGCTTTCCATACTTTGCCTTAGTATTCATAAAAACTCCCCCAAACTTAATTCTTATGCTCTTCTAAATTTTTAGTAAAACTTTGTTTTTGACCTTAGCTTTCTAAAAATCTCTCTTGAATCAGATAATTTTTCAAATAGCAAGGTTCCTTTCAAAAAGCAGCTTTGCTGTGTTGAAGTAATAATAACAGTGCTTATTTTTGGAAAAAACAATGCTCTTTTCTTTTTCTTCCTTTCATCATTAAAAATCGGTTCAAAGAGATGCATTTGTCAATATATATGAAAAATATTTTTAAGTTGATCAAGCTTCAGATCTATCAAATCCTAATATAGACACACATAAAAGCAAACTTATATAAGAACAAACATATATCAAATCAAACACACATACTATAGTTTAACACATATGCATAAGTTAACTTCTCCCCCAACTTAAAGTTGAGCAGTGTCCTCACTGCTCTTTAAAAATAAACTCCATGGGATGAGGATTAGTTCACAAAATAACATAATGCAAATTATAATTATCAAAAAGCATAATTAAACATAAAATTTAATAACATTCAAATATAGCATAATTAAACATAAAATTTAATAACATTCAAATATAATTACTGTTTTGATGCCCCACTCCTTAGCCTTGAGAAAGACCTCACTGCAGAATGCTTCACCTTCTGCCTCTTCTTTTTGGGCTCCTCAGGTTTTGGTGTACTTGCACTAGTTGCACTTGCATCAGGTACATCAGTGGTGGATGTAGTTGCATCAGGTGTACCTGCATCAGGTTGCTCTGCAACATTCTTCTCAACATTTAAATTTTCACCCAATTGTGTTGTGGAGTTTGATGTAGGAGCACTGATATTTTGATAGTGCAGGTGCATGCAGTGCAGGTGCATGCAGTGCAGCTGCATTAGGAATTCTCTTGACCCGTTTTCATACAAAAAACTTCCAACGATAAAAACTAACATAATTAATACTTCAAAATCATGGGTTGCCTCCCACAAGCGCTTGATTTAAGAGTCTTCGGCCTGACTAAGTCTTGAAGCAGATATCTTCAGCTACTAATGCAGGTGCACATGGTGCTACTGCATCAGAATTCTGCATAATTGACAGCATTGCAAAAGACTATTCATTCACGCCTACAAAAGAAAAAACAAAAACATACAAAATACAATTAGTGTTAAAAATCTAGGTTGCCTCTTAGTAGCACTTGGTTTAAGAGTCCTCAGCCAGACTAAGCCTTATGTTAGAGTTCTAGTAACTCTGTGGTGACCTTGTCTCTCTCCACATGTGCTCTATAATACTGCTTCACCCTTTTGCCATTTACTTTGAATGTGCAACTAGTGGCTTCATCAAACAATTCCACTACCCCATTAGGATACACTCTCACCAATTGAAAAGGTCATGACTGCTTAGAATTGAGCTTTTCAGGGAGTATTTTAAGCTTTGAGTTGGACAAAAGAACTTGTCTCCCTTTAACTTGTGGTTCTAGTTGAGGTGTTTGGTGGATGGTTTCTGGTTCTTAGCAGTACCTTGAATTTCTCTGGTGTATTTTCGTGGTGAGGGTTGCAATATAGGTTGGTTGGGTGGTGTTTTGGTGGCTAATTGGAGAGCAGATTGTGGAGTTGGATTTTTGTGAAGTGGGGATTGGGGTGAGAGAGTTGGTTGTTTGTTGAGGACTGCTCTAGGGTCTGGTTCAGGCTCAATCTCCTTAACACTCTCTTCTTCTTTTGGTTCATCTCCTCCTCCCTCACTCTCCTTAGAGCTCTCAATGATGTGGAGTTGCTTCAGCACCTCTAAAAATTGTTTATCTTCATGATCCTTCTTCATCCTTTGAGGAAAAGGAGGAGGAGGGTACTCTTGGACAAACATAGGTAAGGGCATAGGTGCAGGATTGGATGCTGGAGCAATGGATGCTCCTGCATTGCTTGAGACTGATGCAGGTGCAATGGATAATTCTGCATAGCTAATTTTTATTTTTTTTTATTTTTCTCTTTTTCTTCCTTACCCTCACCTTCTATATCATAGTGCTCATTCAAATATTTTCCACTTCTCAAAGATATAGCATTGACATGCTCTTTCCCATAGTTTTGTGAAGTTAAAGCTTCTTTGGTGGATGGTAATGATCCATTTGGTCTTTGGTAAAGAGTAGTAGCTAATTGTCCAACCTGATTCTCTAAGTTTCTAATGGCAGCACCATGAGTTTGGATTGAACTTTTTACATCACTCAAAAATTCTCTTGTTTCACTCATAAATGCTCTCATTAGAGATTCCAAAGAGTTTTCCATTTCTGGTGCAAATGGTCTTTGGACATGTCGAGAAGGGAATTCTGGTGGAATAGATGGTGCAGCTGCATTTGGTGCAGCAGCATTGTTACTCTCCCACCAAAAATCTGGGTGATTGTTCCAATCTGGATTGTAGGTGTTTGGGTAAGGGTTGTTATTTTGGTTGTACCCTGCATAGTTAACAAAGTTAGGGTTGTTGGGACATTATTCATACAAATGACCTCCCCCACAATATACACAACTAACTGTTGCTGGAGGTGTTTGTTCTTTGGTTGCTGCAGTTGTCTGTTAAAGCAGCTGCACTAGGTGCAGGTGCACTGATAGAAGTGAAACTTTTTATCATGTTTGCTAGAGAGGCTACCTGAGCAGATAGGGCTGCTACTTCACTAATCTCATGTACCCCTGATGTTTTCTTTTGGGCACTCATCCTCTCAGTAGGCCAACTAGAGCTATTGGATGCAATTCTTTCAATTAATGCACAAGCTTCATTATATGAAGAATTTAGTACTCCTCCTCCTGATGATGCATCCAACATGAATCTGGTATGTGGCTCTAAACCATTGTAGAAATTTTCCATCTGAATGATGACAGGTATTCCATGGTGTGGACTCTTTCTCAACAATTCCTTCCATCTTTCCCATGCTTCAAACAGTGACTCAAATTCTTTTTGTTTAAAAGAAATGATATCATTTCTCATCCTGGCATTTTTGATAGGTGGAAAATATTTTCCTAAATTTTTTTGAGCCATCTCATTCCAAGTAGTGATAGAGTTTGGCTCTAGATAGTTCAACCAAGCCTTATCTCTATCTTTCAAAGAATATGGAAATAATTTCAATCTAAAAGCATCTTCACTAACACCAGGAATGATAAAATTGCTACAAACTTCTAAAAATTGTTTTAAGTGCAAATAAGGGTCCTCAAGAGGAGAACCACTAAATTGGCCTACTGTTTGAAGCATTTGGAAGATTATAGGTTTGAATTCAAAATGTGTTGCAGATATTTTAGGCCTCACAATACTAGTTTGCATGATTTTAGGATCAAACATAACATAATCACTCATTGGCCTATCTATATCATTTAACATACCTATTGCTCCCATATTGATGAATTGTTGTGGTGACATCATGCTAGAACTTCTACCTTTGGTTCTTTGTTGTCTTTGAATGCTCCTCAACCTTCTAAGTCTCCTATCTCAGGGTCTAACTGGACCTGTAAAAAAATGCTAAACAAAGTAAAATGTTCACTAATTAACTACTAATCTAAACTATAAAATTAATGACAATCCCCGGCAACGGCGCCAAAAACTTGGTGTGCTTCATATACACACAAATGTGCAAGTATACACAATCGTATCAAGTAATAAAGTTAAAGTAGAGTATCGTTCCCACACGGATTGGATTAATTTACAAGTTTAGAATCAATAGTTCACTAGTGAAAAGTAACTACTATCCTACTCACAATTAGGTGGTGCTGATAAACAAACAGAATGTAAATAAGCAATAAAAAATATGTAAGAAATCAGTGGAGAATGATAGTTGAGATGTCTTCACCAAATAAGTCACTTTTAAGAGTTTTGTGTTATATGTGGTGCAGGTGCACTGGATGCAGCTGCATCAGTATGTGCTTTTCAGCTACTTTCTTTAGAGTTTCATTACAAGCTCTTATGATCTTTGCTTTTTGCAGTAAAGAAAAGAGTTGTCAATTCCTCTCTTGCCTCCTAACAATGAGTTGCTAATATAGACACACATAAAAACAAACTTATATAAGAACAAACATATATCAAATCAAACACACATACTATAGTTAAACACATATGCATAAGTTAACTTCTCCCCCAACTTAAAGTTGAGCAGTGTCCTCACTGCTCTTTAAAAATAAACTCCATGGGATGAGGATTAGTTCACAAAATAACATAATGCAAAATATAATTATCAAAAAGCATAATTAAACATAAAATTTAACAACATTCAAATATAATTATTGTTTTGATGCCCCAGTCCTTAGCCTTGACACTACAAGAAAATCGCTGGTTTGCCACAACAATTTCCGTCGCAAATGCGCAAATTTCCGTGGCAAAATTGCATTTGCCACAAATTTGTGACGGCCAAAAAATGGTGGCAAAAACACTCGTCGCAAACGGTTTGCCACGGAATTCTCCGTCGCAAATTTTTCCGTCGCAAATCCGTGGCAAATTTTCGTCGCAAATCCGTGGCAAATTTCATCGCAAGTCCGTGGCAAATCCGTCGCAAATATTTTAAAAAAATTTAAAATAAAAGTAAAACAATTTTTGATTAACCCGTTTTATGAGGCCACTCTCTTACAGACAGTATTAGATTCATCAATTGCAACTACATTTCAATTTTTGATTCTCATAATCTAAAATACTTCACAAAGATGACAAACTAACAATGAGATGCGGGTAAAAGGCAATAGCAAACAGGCAGTCAACAACCCCAATCAAACTTAAAGACAATGTAGCAATTTGAACAGTTCTCTCTGCTTCAATAAGCAAACAGACAGTCAACAAACCCAAAGCAATGTGAACAGTTCTCTCTGCTTCAATAAGCGTAGCTTCCTTTGACTTAGTCAGCCGATCTTACTACTCTGTTGTCATCCTGCAACTTTGCCACCTAGAAAACAAAAGCAGCAAGGATAAGTAAACAAGTATCCTCTAAGCCCTTGTCTATTCCTTGTCAAAAGCCAATTCCAAGCAAGCTTATAACTTTCAGTGACAAGAGTGCCACAATCAAGAATGTCAGAAGTGCGCGAAAGAATGACAAGCATATAATGTAATGCCATGTCTCATGCAAGGTAGTTCTCAGATGACCAAAATATACCTCCAGTGGCACAATGATGGCTTCAATAGAGGCATTTCATCATCTTCTTTCGAGCAAAGATGAACCTTCTAAGTGATACTTCAAAGAAGAAATTGTGCGTACCAATGTCGACCTTTTTCATCATTGATTTTTTTATTTCAAGGTTCGTGTAATAAAATATAGCACTAAGCAACAAGGAAAGAACGCGCAACGCCCATTACTACCTTACTTTCCGAAGTGCTTCAAGAGCTTTTAGCTTTTCATACACCTTGTTCAGCTCATCATCCGCTAGCATTGAAATGATTAAACCCACGAAAACACTCAAAGATCATCATCATCACATTAAATTTTGAAATTTCTAAAAACACAGATAACTTCATTATGTACGTAACTTTAATAAAAACTAATCAAAATCAACGGTGGCGAGATGAATTCGTGCATTTCCATTCGAAAGTCATTCTTGCTACTACCATCGAGCAAATCACTATCCCGATTCTGTAAAAACAATCACCCACTATCATAAAACATTTACTCCATTCATCTCAAAATTCAAAACCCCTATTACCACAAAGATCATTATCTAACAACAATTTTCTCAAAATTACTAAACCATACTATACTATATAGTACTAGTATGTCCGAAATGCAATCTACAACAATTTTATTTATAAAAATTAGTATACCTCTTCAACTCCTCTTTCTTTAAGACGGTACGAGTTTCTCAATGACCTAATTTCTCAAGAAGAGCTTCCCCAACTCCCTATCTTTCTCTCGCACACATAAACCAAATTAAATTCATTATAAACACTCGCATTTTTTACAGAAAACAAAGAAATGCATTTCATTGACATTACTTTACGTGATAGAAAATGAAATGTTAAGTACTAATTTAGAAGTTCAAAAATGAGAATAGAAGTAATAACCTCGAGTTGGTTTTCAAGGCGAGTGAGTTCGACGCGGATAGGATCTGAGCCATGGAGGAATGTGATGAAGTCGTCGGAGGGCTTCTTGCTCTGTGGCCACCGCTCTCCATCACAATCAAAGATAGATCTACTTTCTTTCTCAACTCAACTCAAGCATTCCTAATTCACATTAACTAACAATTACAATTTCAACAACCCTAACCTCTTAATTAATTATAATAATTAAAGAATTAAAATGTTTTAGTTCAGAGACAAGTCGCACAAAGACAAAACACAAATATCATACCTCAGTTACATGAAAACACAAAACCTAATAAAGAAGAGAGGAAGACCACAAGTTTAGGAATTTTTGTTTCTTCGAATCTTTGGAGCGATGGTTCGAGAGAGAGGAGTTAGGGTTGATAGTTTATGGTCAACTAATTTTCTGGATGGAATAATCAGATGGTTGGATGAGGAGGAAGATCTCAATAGAAAAGTTTCCTGTGCAACTACAAACATACACCTTGTGAATGTCAAACGAAAATGCAGAAACGTTTGAACATCTCAATAGAACTCAGCAATCCAAATGGAATCAACATTCAACAAAGGAAGAACAAACCACCACAAGAGATGAAGAGGGAAGGTGACTTACAGTTAATGGGTGGCGAGGCAAGTTGTGGTGCTCTAGAGAAATGGTGTGGTAGACGGCGCACAGTGGTTGCGAGACTGAGGGTGGAGGCTAGAGTTGGGTTGGGGTTTGGGGAAATCGGAGGTTAGGGTTTGGGGAAATCGAGGTTAGGGGTTCAAAAAATGGGGAGAAAGTGAGGCGAGAGAGAGAGAGGAGAGTGGAAGGCGTCGGAGGAGGCGGACGTTGAAGCCGTGGAGGTGGAAGAAGGCGGAGGTTGAGGGTATGAGAGTAAGAGTGAGAGTGTGAGCGGTGTAGAGAGTGAGAAGTGAGAAGTGAAGTGAGAGTGAAAGAGTCGTGAGGGGCGATGGTGGAGGACGATGAGAATAGGCGACGGTGGGAGGAGGGAGGAGGCGACGGTGGGTGGAGTGGGAGGAGGCGATGGTGTGGAGGAGAGGGGTGAGGTGAGAGTGAGAGTGAGAAGGAACGCGTGGTTTTTTTTGGAGAGAGTGAGAACAAGATGAGAGGTTATGGGGATGGTTTAGGGGTTTGCCACGGAATTTAAGCAGTTTGCCACGGATAACGCCGTCGCAAATTAGCGACCAACCTTAATGTCGTCGCAAATTAGCGATTAACACTAATGCCGTGGCAAATATCAGTCCCAAAGCACTTATCGTCGCGAACTGTGGCAAATTAGCTTAATGCATGTGAGCCCGTGGCTAATTTTGGTGGCAAATGAGGCTTTTTCTTGTAGTGTGAGTTAGACCTCACTGCAGAATGCTTCACATTCTGTCTCTTCTTTTTAGGCTCCTCAGGTTTTGGTGCACCTGCACCAGTTTCACTTGCATCAGGTACATCAGTGGTGGATGTAGTTGCATCAGGTGTACCTGCATCAGGTTGCTCTGTAACATTCTTCTTAGCATTTAAATTTTCACCCAATTGTGTTGTGGAGTTTGATGCAGGAGCACTGAAATTTTGATAGTGCAGGTGCATGCAGTGCAGCTGCACTGGGAATTCTCTTGACATGTTTTCATACAAAACACTTCCAACCATAAAAACTAACATAATTAATACTTCAAAATCATGGGTTGCCTCCCACAAGCGCTTGATTTAAGAGTCTTCAGCCTGACTAAGTCTTGAAGCAGATATCTTTAGCTACTAATGCAGCTGCACATGGTGCTACTGCATCAGAATTCTGCATAATTGACAGCATTTGCACAAGACTATTCATTCACACCTACAAAAGAAAAAACAAAAACACACAAAACACAATTAGTGTTAAAAATCTGGGTTGCCTCCCAGTAGCGTTTGGTTTAAGAGTCCTCAGCCAGACTAAGCCTTATGTTAGAGTTCTTGTAACTCTGTGGTGACCTTGTCTCTCTCCACATGTAACTCTGTGGTGACCTTATGAAAACAGCTTATAGCTTATAGAAAAATAATTTAACATTGTTTTATCCTGTATTATAAAAACAGCTTATGCATAAGCTCTTTGACGATAAGCACTTATGCCATAAGCACTGAATTAAGCTATTTATCCAAACGGGCCCTTTCTATGTTTCAACGGCTTAGATTCCACCGAAACTTTTGATCAAGACCTATAATCGGTCAATTTCTTTAATAGTCATTAGAATCTCCGTCCTTTGTGCCAGAAAAGGAGTGAATGACATTTGATGTGGTAATTGTGCCTCAGCGGTTGGGATTTCTCATCAAAAGTTTGACCAACGGCTAACATCCAATGACACCCACTATAAATAGGCTCTCAGTTACCCCCACATCTTTCACACCAACATCCCTCCCTTATTAAACACTTGCTTCTTCACAAAATGCCCCCTCTGAAATGGAGTTCATTTCAATCCAATTCTCAATGGATTCCTACCTGATTGTCCTCCATCATCGTAGAGGTATCAAAATGAAGGAAAATGGTGTTCGGTTTCAATATCCCAAGCCTTACTTCTGTAGGATGAAAATGGACTTTGCATTCTCAAAGTTAAAGGAAAAAGTGGAAAGGAAAGTTCATGAGCAGGGCCGGCCATTGGGTTGTGTGCCTCGTACTACTGCACAGGGCCCAAGCCCAATATCACTTTTTTAGGGCCCCAAAAATATTATGCATGCATATATACATATTTACTATTCGAACTACAATACTACCAAATCGGTACTGCTTGAGCGGTTGTTACTTCACTTTGGGACTTACTGTGCGCGAGTTTCAAATCCTTTAGCAACATTTTAGTATTATAATTCGATGTTCTAAAAATTCAATTAAATTTTCGAAAAAAACAGAGAGCAAGATTTGATCTCAACACCTTCTACTCATCAGTTAATGCCTTAACCATTTGATGGCCTCCTTGTTGTGGAAACTGGCCATTCTTTTGATTTTCAATATATATTCTAGTTGTAACTTATAATTTGTGTTTTTGGATATGAAAAGGGTAAATAATGGGGAAAGAGGTTTGAAGAATTTGGTGAATTTCGGGATGGGGAATTTAAGAACAGATTTAAGACTAACGAGAAGAATGTTTTGGGTTGTTGAATTTGTGAAGAAGATGGTGTTTAGGTTAGGGGCGCCACCTTGGTCTAATCCAAGACAAGGATAAGCCTATGAGTGTGAGGATCACCACAAGAAAAGAATTTCTTGATAAGATCAAATAAACTGGTCCAATCCAGAACCAAAGAGTATGAACTCAAAATCTTTGATAAAGTCTTTGTTGACTTTCATTGACACTTGCACTCCCTATTTATAATAAGGGTATTAGAAAATTACAAGAATACTAGTCAAAACAATTACAAGAAAATATCCTAGTTGATTTGGGCATTGACTGCACCATTAATGATTAGGATCTTGCATTTCCTCTTTGTTGTGATTGTCTTTGATGAGGCATAAATGACATAGATCTTGTCTTTGATTGCCTTCCTAGATGAGAATGTTTGCTTGATTAGCAAGTTTGTTGACTCCATCAATTTTCAAAAATAACACACCACTTGAAGTGGATTAAACACACCAAAAAAAGAAAAAAATAACTTGAAATGAAATAACTTAGTACACTTTTGATCCCAATATATCAATTGGTCACATGCACTTTTATCATAACTTAAAATAAAATTAGAGTAATTAAAATTGGACAGCAAGCCCATAGTAGGTTGTCATCATTCTCTCCTTCTTCGAGAGAATTCGACCTCGAATTCCTTGCTCCAATACCTCCAGGGTCAAAAGTAAGTCTAAAGAACTCATCACATGTAACTTTCACAATAGGGAAATTTCCAAGTCCAAAGGTATGATTTGAGTGACTTACTTCCTCTTCCGTTTGTTGGGCATAATTAGTTTTCCGAAACTCACAATTTTTTTCCACACCTGAAGAATAGTCTCCTTCATTCACTTTGTTCTCTTCATGACATAAAGAAGAAATGTTAGGAAATTGAAGAATATTAAACGAATCTCAACACTTGACCACACAAACCAACTTAGAAGAAGGTAGTAGTGTAGTAGTATGCCATGACTTCCCAATGTTTTTCTCTTTCAATTCAATGGAAGCATTGCATCGTTCCTTTGTAAGCACTTCGCTACATTTGTCTTCTTGCAAGCTTCTCTGTTGGAATGTTATCCACAACCTTATTGATAATAACATCATCAAAACTAGGAAAAAGGTTAGGATTATAACAATAATCAATAATAACACTTTTATCATCTATTTCTTTTTCTCCCAATTCCTCTTTCTTTTCCATCTCTATTTCTTTTTCCCCGCGTTCTACTACCAAGAGATTCTCTAATTTTTCAATATTTTTTTCTTTATAATGGTCACATAATATTTCAGAAATAGAAGCCATCATTTTTTCTACTTTCTCATCTATTCTTTTCTCTCTCAATTTCTTCTCTTCTCTAATGTAAATTTCAAAATCCCTTTGTCCTTCTCTCCATCATGAATAGTAAAAAAAGAATTGCAAACAACAAAGAACAATAATAAAAAGTGCTTTTTTCTTTTGCTTCTTTTTCTTTTTGCTTCTTTCTTCTTCTCTTTTTTTTTGGATTTTTGGATTTTTCTTTTGATTTTTATTTAAACTCAAAACCAATAGAGATGTAAAAAAACTTGAAATTGGCTGAACAAACTAGAACCTTGCTCTGATTACCACATGATGGCCTCCTTGTTGTGGAAACTGATCATTCTTTTGATTTTCAATATATATTTTGGTTGTAACTTATAATTTGTGTTTTTGGATATGAAAAGGGTAAATAATGGGGAAAGAGGTTTGAAGAATTTGGTGAATTTCGGGATGGGGAATTTAAGAACAGATTTAAGACTAACGAGAAGAATGTTTTGGGTTGTTGAATTTGTGAAGAAGATGGTGTTTAGGTTAGGGGCGCCACCTTGGTCTAATCCAAGACAAGGATAAGCCTATGAGTGTGAGGATCACCACAAGAAAAGAATTTCTTGATAAGATCGAATAAACTGGTCCAATCCAGAACCAAAGAGTATGAACTCAAAATCTTTGATAAAGTCTTTGTTGACTTTCATTGACACTTGCACTCCTTATTTATAATAAGGGTATTAGAAAATTACAAGAATACTAGTCAAAACAATTACAAGAAAATATCCTAGTTGATTTGGGCATTGACTGCACCATTAATGATTAGGATCTTGCATTTCCTCTTTGTTGTGATTGTCTTTGATGAGGCATAAATGACATAGATCTTGTCTTTGATTGCCTTCCTAGATGAGAATGTTTGCTTGATTAGCAAGTTTGTTGACTCCATCAATTTTCAAAAATAACACACCACTTGAAGTGGATTAAACACACCAAAAAAAGAAAAAAAATAACTTGAAATGAAATAACTTAGTACACTTTTGATCCCAATATATCAATTGGTCACATGCACTTTTATCATAACTTAAAATAAAATTAGAGTAATTAAAATTGGACAGCAAGCCCATGGTAGGTTGTCATCACCATTACACCATGAACACTTTAATATTTAGTTGTGAATAGTTTTATATATTCATTCGATAAAAGTATAATGAGGGGCCCAACTTTTTAAATTTGAATAACGCCTCCAAATTGTTTAGGACGACCCTGTCCCTGAGGGAAATTTTTCTAGACAGGTAACTACTATTGTTTACCGCAAGCCCGAGACTATGACGCACCGTATTTTCATCCAATGAAGGATATTCGGGAGCGCGCGACAGCGCACACCATGATGAAAACACATTCCCAATTTTAAGAGCTGATTTGTTGGAGTTGTATGTCAATACCATACAGAATCCAGATGAGATAATTTTCCTTTTGCGACAGAGATTTTAAAAGAACTATCCTTGTAATCATGTGTTTATTTTATTTGTATTTCGTTAAGTTTATTCTTTGATGTGTGATTGCGCTATTTTCCAAGTACGCGTTTGTCGAGGAATACAACCTTCCACTTATTGCTCCAACTTAATAGCTATATCTAATACCTCGGGCATAAGCTGTGAGACAAAACAGTATATTAAAATAAGATCGTGTATAATAAAATAATAAAACACCATACGTAAAACACATATTTATGATGCTTGTGACTCATCTGATGTGAGGTAATTGGTCGAAATGAGGTATGAGTGTGAGACCTCTAAACCGATCAAGGTACTGTCAGCGGTGTTTGGTCGACTTTACACGATCTGCTCACCGTGGTGTATGATGTAGACGTGGAACTCCTCCCACATGCGCTCAGCTTGCTCTGGAGTCAGAAACGTCGGCCTAACAGATCGTGGGTCAGTCGAAATCCCCTCTATATAGCCAAACTACCTGAAGACCCTGTCTGTCAGATATGTCATCATGCACGTAGCATGACGTACGAACCCCCGACAACATGTGGAAGCGGTTGGACATCTCGATTCCGAGTGCACGATGTCTCAAGTGACATGCTCACAGAGTAAGGCGATCCAGCGCATTGTGAAATGGAAATACTTTATTAACACCTCTATTATTCATCCAGTTCTTGGCACATGGCCTATCTTCCTCAAACCCAAGGTCAATCCATTTACTCCCAAAAGCCTCACCCTGAAAAATGCTCAAATATCCAGACATATAATCAACATGGGAACCGAGTTAGTATACATACATAAACAATGTAAACTGAAAATTAAAGTAAATATAATTCATACTTGGATGAATGTGGCGTAACCAATGACCTTCCTACATTTGGCAATACTAGCATCCTTTAGCTGGTCGTAGAGATAGGCAAGGGCCAACATGCAAGCCCGAGCAACATGCTCACATCACTGATCGTCGACAGCTGCCTTGTATACCACATTTCGCAGCCAGCTTAGTTGCACATACAACCCTTTACCCTCCACCTGATCACGTGCATCCTTAGCCTCCACTCTAAGATACTCGACTAAGAGGGTTGCTGCCTCAAACTTAGAATAGTCACATATGTCGTAAAACCTACCAACAACCGGAAGGTGCAACAAGACATAGATGTCATCCAATGTGATGGTCATCTCGCAAATAGGAAAGTGGAAGATGGAGGTTTCCAGCTACCACCTCTCTACAAAATGCGCTTATAAACCACTTAAGGTTTTTTCAAGAACCCTAGGTCCTATAAAGGCCCAATTTCATCACATAGTCTACAATCTATGGGACTATTGTAATCTTTTTTTGTATTCTGCCCATGGGTAATGACCCGTAGCACGCCAGAGTCCTGCATGGTCATGGTATCCTTTAGTCAACCATTCAAAAATTCAATACAATTATCATAAATACTAAAATAATTATGAATAGTAACTGACTGTCTCATCCCACAAGGCTTTTGCTACGTAGTAGCAAGTCAAAGCTGTCCCGTCTTTCGAACCACCCGGGTACGGGTTCGTAGATGTTGATGTCCCAACGACATCTGCAGGAGCGGGATACTGAGCATCAACAACAATATTAGTAGCAACAGGTTTCTCAACATCAACAACAATGTGCCTCATGTGTTGGGTCCATGGGGCGGTGGCTAGGGTCGTGTCTAGTAATGACTACCTCTGATATTTGTCATACCTAAAGCAGCCAATAAACAATGGTAAAACCCAACAATTATAAAAACAACAGCAGGCCCAACATAAAACATCAACACAGGTACGATACTAAGATGCAGTATCCGTTCCGTACTATAGTATCATGCATGTTATTAAAAAAGTTTGACAAAATGAGGGTACAATATCACAGTGCAGTACTGGTACGGTGTTATAGTACATGACCTGTGATTTTCAAATTTTTTTAAACGGTTTGGTACAAAAGTACCGAACCAGGCCTAAATAGAGAAAAAACACAAATGCAGGAAACTAGAACCAGAGAGAGGAGGGAGGTCGGCCACCAGATGATGAAGGAGGATGAAGGATGTGTTGAGTGAGAGAGATGGAGGTTCGAGAGAGAGAGAGAGGGGGGGTGAGGGGTGTGAAGGAAATAGTAAGAGGGAAAGTGTGGGAAGGGGTTTTGGGGATTTTTGAAAATTAGGTGATGTGTGGGAGTAGGAAGAGAGTGTAATAAGAATGAGGCTTTACCTATCTTCATTCATCAATTTAGTCTTGGACAAAATAAAATCATCAATTTAGTCTCTAAGTAGAAAGTATTAAAGACTAAATTGATGAATGAAGATAAACTTTAAAGACTTTTAACAAATTTTCATAATTAAACGAATAAATAAGAGAGAAAATGATAGCTAAGAACTAAATCAAAAGTTTATTCTTACTTTAATCCTATTATCCTAATCAAACATAGTTACTTATGATGTTTTTCCCCCAAAATCACAGTGGCACAATTAACTGAAATAGGTAAACACGTATACTCAATGAGATACAAAAACTGGAATTGTAAGCACTTAAGAGCTTTTTAAAACTAAACAAATCACAATTAGTACTACAGTACTTATTTCATACACAACTACATGCTACTGTGTAGATATTGCTTTTCTCAAGGATTTCACTAGTTCATCCACTCCCATCTTGTATCCATCACCCATCTGCAATATACATTATAGCAAGTATGAATCTCTTGATCATTTTGTACACGAAACTAATTTATTAGTACAAATTGTCATCAAAGAAGGAACATATAAATAAATGATAATTAACTATCATATAAATTATAACAATAAGTGTAAAATGAAATAAGATCGTTTTAAAATTAATGTATTCATTTTGAAAAGGCAGCTTTATTAGTTTGTCGATTCTGTACTCTGTTTTTTTACTGTACTTTTAGTCTTTGAAAATCATAGATTGTTCACTTTTTGTTGAGTAAAGATCCTCTCCATTAATTATGTCTTCTATTACATTTAATACTATAGTTTTGAGGAAATAAAATTAATAATATAACATTAAATGAGATCCAAATATCTTTTATACACCTAAAACTATAGTAAAATAGTAATGGAGAGAGGAAATGGAATGGGTACCGTTAAAAAGTAATGGAGATATTAAATGAGAACCAAATATATTTTTGTCTTCCAATAATTTTAAGATCAAAAGTATAAAAAAAAATCATGATTTTGAGTAGCCAAAAATGAAATAAAAAAATTATGGGGATCGAAGTCGCCAAATTAAGAAAATTGGGAAGCCAAAATTGTTAAAAGAAAATTAGAAAGATCAATTCAAAATTATGTTCCAGAACATAGTCTAGTGATAAAACACACGAAAATGTTGGAACTTGGTGGTGCTGTAAATTGAAAAAGTATCACATGACTAGGCACTTTAAGAGTGTTAATAAGTGTGGAACTCACACATTGAGTTGGGACTCAAGGGGTAACCAATTTTGTGGAAGGGAGAGAACACATATAAACAGACCACCACACGCATGTCGCCGCCATCCGTCCATTCGTCCGCTCGGCTCAACTCAGACAGGCATGGGCTGAGTGGTGTATATTTTTTTCAAAAATAATTTTCTATTTTTTTTTTGCGTGTTGCTTACTCGGCAAGTCTCCAACGGTTATGTTGACAAGCTCAAAGAGACTTGCTCCAACGGTCATGTTGACCAAGTCTCAAAGTCGTTGCGCGTTTATCGTGTCACCCAAAGGCTACTTGCTCTAACACACCTATAAAAAGAGACCTCTCCTCACTTTCTTACTCACACCGAAACTTGAAGCATTTCCAAATTTCTTCTCTCTTCTCTCTAAACACGTTTCTTCTTCTCTCAAAACTTAAAGCATTTCCAAGTTTCTTCTCTAAATAGTGGTTTACCTAACATACTGAAGGTGTATTTGTAGAACGAATTTACATGGTGCAGTGATCTTTCGTATCAGTTCCGATTGGACTGTTTTATCCCGGGGTGTCATGATTGATAGTTTGTTTGCACAATTTTGAGCAATGCCACGAAATGTTTTAAAGAGAACGACCTAATCTACGACTTATCACAGTAATCTTTTCAGTTTAAATTTGAAAACCAATTACGAAATAACAAAGTACTATGTGCTATGTGGTGTTAAGAGTCTAGTTCGAACTCGGTATACTCTATATTCTCCCTCCTCATCCCTTACCCCAAATCCAATCCATCCGTTTCTATTAAGACCAAAAAAGAAAAAAGAGGATCAAAACTATCAAATTAAGAAAGTAGACTAATTAAAAATGCAATTAAATATTTTTTTTGACCAAAATGCAATTAAATCTTTTAAATCTTACGTTGTACTATGTAATTTTGTGAACCCAAAATTAATAATTACAAACACGTAAGTTTAGAATGAGAGACCACGAGGGTAATAGTCTATAGGTTTCAGATCTCAAGAGAATCTATTTTTCAAAATAAAAAATTGCGATAGAATTCCATATGAGTATCCATGATTTTGGATTGACTTGAACAATGGTCACTTACTATATTCTTTACAATTTTTTTTTTTACAAAATTATTGTAATTATTATTATTATATTATAACCTTAATAAAAAAATTATCATAGAACCAATTAGGGCCCATTTATTATAGATTAAAAAATAAGCAAACTTTTATGTTAAATAATTTAGAGATTATTATTTTTAGATATTTTTAAGACAATCATAGATTTTTTGTGTTCGTGTAAAATAATAAAAATCACTTTTTTTTAAAAAAAGCGTTTTATGAAAAATTACTTTTATGAAAAGCTACTCAAAAATATCAATTAATAAGAATAATTTAGTAAAATATCTAATCTTGTTCTTCAACATTGCAGTTTTTAATATATGCGTGTAGAAACCTTAAACAACATTCCTTTTGAAGCGGGGAAGTATTTTTTTTTTAAAAAGAATTATATCAAATGGAATCTTCATAGATACCTGAGAAATGATGGTGATGTTAATGGTGGATTTGCCAAATCGCAAGACACTGCTGTTGATTACTGAGAGATGAAGATTTTCAAGATGGGTCAATATTTTGAGCATGATACCCTTTTGTTTCTCACAATGGATAATGACAAGAACTTCATTTTGTAACACTCTTGCTTTGACCTCTGGAAGAAGAATATCATTGTAGTTCACTTCACAAGAGGTAGTTCCTTTACTGGATTCAACTTCTTGTTCTAGCTCTCTCACACGTTTTTGAAGTTGTTTCACATAGTTGCAAGCTTTGTCCAGAATGCAACTATCTTCCATCTTCTGTTCATAATATTATATGACAAAGATTTTAATTCATCCATGAAAATCATAAACACACAAAGATCAATATATTATAAATATTCACTACTCAGAAAAAGTTTAAACAACAACAAATGAAATCGCCTCCAACTCGACTTAGTTTGTGGATCGAAGATTTTCATTGAAATTGTGATTAGGGATGGATGTAGAAAGGAAACAAAAATGAAATGAAACACAAAGAGAAGGAAGAACACTGCTCAGAGAGTAAAATGAGTAGAGAAATGTGCGGGAAAGTAAATTGACTGAAAAACAAAGGAAAGCTCTAAAATTGTGATGAAGACAAATTTCAAAGAACCGTAAAATTGTAATGAAATGTAAAGGTTCTGAAGGTATACTTGAGTCTGTGTGCTAATATATAGTAAATGCCTAAGTACATGTAAGACACGTCCATGCCGGTTTTCCACTTACTGTCGTGCCTAGTTTAAAATAACTCAATTTAGTAACTGCTTCAATCGACATAATCTTCTCTTGTCAAATTCCTCCAAGAAGATTACTTCACGTGTGTAACTTAGTTTTCGTAGACGTATTCCATATTTCCATTTTGTTTATGACAAAATGTTAATTTTGGATCCCACACCAAATTACCCCAAGTTTTGGCTTTCGACGACTAGGAGATCATGACGAAAACATTTGTATTCTTCCACAAAATTATACCACTGACATCTTTTCAGTGACTTATTAACCCACATTGCCTAAAATCTAAGCCCAATACTCCATGTTGGCCCATGTCTTTTCACCAATTTGGGTAACTGCGCTTTCATCCTTTCTACCTTGCTCTTTAAGTAGCCTTTTCGTCGATCGCTTCAAAAATTTCCAATTTCTTCGCTTAACTCTTCATCTTTAAGCTTTCATTTTTCGAGTGTTCTGAGTTTGCATTTCCATGGCGTCTACAAGAAGATTAATGCATTCCTCTGGAAAAATCTACTCTAGGCGTACTGACTTTTAGCATCTCGCATGGTTTTAGCTCCTATGGATGTTAGAGAGAAGCACGAGAAACCTACATTACGAGGTAATACTTCCCTCTACCACTTCTATTGATTCGGCTTTTACCTATTTAGGTATGAGCTTCTCTTCAACCAAATCGAAACCTTAATTGATAAATTCCCAACATTCTTCACTCATACCAGTCTCCTCGTTTCTTCTTCACTCATTTATGTCGATTTCTTTACAACAGAAACTAAAGACTGTAGGTTTTTTTTTTTTGATAAGCAAGAAATATATATAAGGGGGGCACTAGGGGTGCACCCAACCCTTACAGAGTTATGGGAAGGGGAGAGGCCTCATTAAAACCTCCCTGAGCCAATACCCATTGGGAAAAAGACCCAAGGAGTAAAAAAGAGTACCTCAATAGATGGGGGGTTACAAAGATGATACACAACCCAACGGGCAAATTACACCAATCTGAGAAAGAAACCCCACTATTTCTCCCCTTCCTAGCAATAAACCAACTCCATGATACATACTTAATGGAGTTAATGATAGAGTTTACATTAGCTAAATCACCTTTAAACATTATCCTATTTCTAGCCAACCACAATTGCCACACTGATGCAACCCAAAACAAGTGTTTAATCCTGCTAGCTTTCTTCCCCTTCACACATCCAGCAACATCATGAAAAGATGGTAGTAACTCATGCTCCAAGGCTCCATCTAAATTCAACCATAGAAAATGGCATGCCAAACCGAACGCGCAAACGGACATACGCAAAAAATATGGGTAGCAGACTCAACTTCTTGGAAACAGAAAACACAAGACAGCTCATATGGTGATGACAAAATACCTCTCCGTTGCAGATTTTCTCGTGTAGGCAGCTTATTCATCAACAACCTCCAACTGAAAACTAAAACTTTCGAAGGGATATCATTTTTCCAGACTGAACTGCAGGCTGCCACCATCAAATTTACCTGTAGAAAACCGATACCACTGCTGTAATTAGTGACCACTCATAGCACGATTTTACCGTAAATCCGCGAATCGTGTCAGGCAACCAAATGACTTTATCCGGTCTAAAGCGCTGCAGCTGTATACCGAGCAACATTTCTGTCAAATAAGCAATAGCCTCGGGATCTACTGCAGCCGCTTCTGCTGTCCAACTCCAATCCCATACCCAACTGGAGTCATCCCACAAACCCATCTCCGCCACAGTGCATTCCTTTCTGCCAGACAATTCCATAACAGTAGGAAACATAGCTGCTAAAGTATCATTTCCTATCCACTTATCTGACCAAAACTTCACTTTAGTACCGTTACCCAGTTTTACTTTTGTCATGTCTTCAAACCAGCCTATTACAATCAACAGACCTTCACCTATATTCAACAAATCGCGCCACCACAACGACGTTTTACGCAGCTCCCCAACCGAAGGCAGTTCACCACTCCAAGAACCATCACTGTACCTTACTTTCAATATTTCCTTCCATAAGAAATTACCATCTTCCGATATTAATCTCCATTTCCATTTTGCAATGAGTGATAAATTAAATATCTCAAGATCCTTTATCCCCAATCCACCTAGATGTTTCGGCTAACACACTGTCCCACTTGACCCATGCCATTTTTCTCTTTTCTTCACAAAAAGTTTAAACAACAACAAATGAAATCGCCTCCAACTCGACCGTAGGTTATTTAGGTGTGTCTCTTAAAAAAATATAATAAGGTTACTTTGATTAGTTGAACCATATGGATCATACATAAAACCTAGCACTTAATAGTTAAAGCCTTTGACGGACCAAAAAGGAAGGTTTGTGGAGGAAATTAAGTTACGTATACAAGTGGGTCCTTAAGCTTTTGCGAAGTAGTGGATATGGCTTCATCCTACAGTTGCCTCTTGGAAACACCATGGCTCCATACGACAAAGGTTATGCCTTCTAGCTTTCAAATTAAGCACATGAATTAAACCCAAATTAGATCATGGTTGTTGAAGGTGACCATAAATCTGAAGATGTCATCAATCTTGTATACAATTGTCCTCCAAATAAAGAACTCAAGAATTGGATGATTGCCAAGTTTACTAATTACTAACGCTTGACAATGTCAAGGCGCACATATTTCATTTCAGTATAAGGGTTACTAAAATACATTCCGAATTCTCCTAATTTTCCTTTTCCTTTTCTCATCCACCCGTCTCGTTTTTTGATCCTTTTATCAACCTATATATAATCACAAGCTCGATTTTGCAAGGTCAATCCACTAGTTCATAGCAGATAAGCATATCGTAAGTGTTTGGTACGACTAACTTACAATACTTTTTCACCAACTTATAGTGTTTTTTCAAACGCTAATTGAAGTAGTCTTTGAGTTTATAGCTTATAACATTTCACTTTAATTAATTTTTTTCAACAATAATAACATGATTTTATATTTTTAAAAAATTCATTTATCCTAAAATATATTTCATAAAACTCCAAATAAAAGTGCTGACGTAGGAACTTAGTTTGTAGTGGATGATTTTATCTACAAAACAAAAGGCATTTAAAAAACCAGACTGGACATCGAACTGGTGAAACCTCCAAGTCAAGGTTCACCAGCTATAAACCGCTTGAACCCGGATGAAGCTGTAGTCGAATATCTCAAGTATCCGAACCAGAGATAGTGTTGGGACATGGTTTAACTGGTTGAATCGTTCGATTGGTTCGATTTTGAAAGCATCGGCAAAAACTTGGACATTGTCAAAAAGCCATGTGGTTTGAGATCTCCCAAATAGGAATTAGTTTAAAAAATGACATAAAAAAGTCATTTTTTTCTATAAATAGGCTCATAGTGTTGTGAGAAATAGCTGAACTAACTAGCTCAACCGATTGAATTGAGAGTCAGACAAATCAACAGTTGATTCGACCTCAGTGGAATTGTAGCTCGATTGAATTGTTCAAAACCGGGTCGGACCACTTTGAAACGCGATTGAACCACTTATAAGTTGCTAATTAAACTAAATTGAACTGCTTAAAATAACTTCTTTTAAATATTATTTATTTTGCCCCAAAATATAGTATTTTTTATTTATTAGTCATTTTATAAAGTCTGTTGATTGCCACGTTCCAAAGAGTAATCTTTTATATATTTGAAGATATTTAATAAATTCACTTTTGTCCCTATAAAAATATAAGTGTTGCAGTTATATGATAATTCCTTTAAAAATAAACATGTATAAGATGTTTTAAGAGCTAAAAATGAAAATTAATTGGTGTTAATTTACATTTTCATTCTTCCAATTTTAATGCTACTCTAATACTAAAAACACAAATTATCACAAAATAAATTTTTTTAAATCTATCGCTGAAAAGCTTTTTTTTTCTTGGATAAGGAAAAAGACATTTGCTACTACTAGTATTTTTTGACAAAAGAACATTGCTATTATTAGTCTTTCTTTGTCACAGAGCAAACAAACAAACAAAAGAATACAAAATTATTTGCCTTTAAAAAGGACAGCTTGACAATAATTTCATTTCACTATCTCCTTTGCTTTTTTTTTTTGCTTTAACTACACTCATCAAATTTAAAAAAGAAAAAGATTCTTATACAAAATAAGTGCCTTTAATTAAAATATAATATTGACTTCATTTCATCGTTAACTTTGCTTAAGCTACACTCTTAAAGTTTAGAGAAAAAATTCCCACACTTGCAACTAGTTGTGAGTAGGGCCGTTTCAAACAAATTGGGGGTCTTGGGCAAATCTTAAAACTTGGGCTCCAAATTTTTAAAAAATCAAATAAATCACTAAAAACTGTAAACTACATTATTAAATAATTGTAAATAACATTTTGATATAATCTCAAAATAATATCAACCATCTAGTTAATTAAAAAGAGTCATCATTTGAGCAGTTTTGGAAGCAAATTCATCAACCAAGTCTCATATTGTATTGAGTGGTCACTAATAATTATAAAGTTATAATCACGTCAAAAAAAAATAATTATAAAATTATAAAGATACTAAACTTCAGACTATTTTAAGCTGCCGATAATAATGTGTTATGTGTTAGTTTTAATTTTGGGGGCCCTAATTTATTGTTTTTGAGGTTGAGCCCTATACAGAAACACGTCTTGCACATGTTTTTAGACAACTCTGGTTGTGAGACGAGAATAAAATAGTGATAGAATAAGATAAAATAATTAAATAACAAGAGATAAAATGGGTGGTACAATGTGTGTTTCGGTGACCGTTAATAGTGACTATTCAAATTTAATTTTGTAAAATTGTTTTTCTTTTAGGTAAATGTGTAAAATTGATTTACTTTTACTTATATATATATATATATATATATATATATATATATATATATATATATATATATATATATTTAAAAAAATTAGTGATGAAATTTTTTTATTAATCAAAAAAAAAGACTAATGCCACTATTTTACAATTTGTCATCAAGAGGATTTGAATGCATCACCTTGAGGATATGGTAACTAAACTCTTACCAATGAACTAGCATCTAAAGTGTGTGTGTGTGTGTGTGTATATATATATATATATATATATATATATATATATATATATAATAATTTTTAGTTTAATACAAAGGTAAGTGTTACCAATTTAATTTAAACCGAATTTTAGAGTTAAATCCAATAATGTTTCAGTGGTAGAAATGTCGTTTATAGACTCTTGATTGTCGGGTTCGATCTCCCCAAGTGCCGTTCATTAGTTTTACCGTTTGTATGTGTGTTAAGTCCCGACACTTATCGGTCCAACCATCAAACCAAAAAATAAAAAAATAAAACATACAAAACTTGTGTCTGTCGGCAGGAAAATCAATTTTTCACTCAAAGAAGGAAAATCATTTTTCATGCCCCCATTGTGCATGCAACTATACACATCATAAAAGGAGAGAGAAAATATATAAAAAAATAAGGAAACCCTGAGTAATTAAAAAATTAAGATTCTAAATATACATCATATTTGTTTTATTTTTTATATTTTCCATACTTGTAGGCCAAAATTATTCTCCGGACGTCTTGGTTGGATAAACAACCTTATGTATGAACTATTTTCATAAAATAAAATAAAATAAAATAGCTTTGTTTTTTACCAAGTTAAATAAAGTTAATTAACTGTTTATATATAAATTATTCTGGATACAACTATAAACTGTTTTTATAAATTATTTCATAAGCACTTCAAAACATTTCATAAATGCTTAAAGGAGTAGATAAATTATAAAGTACGTCAACTCATATAACTTTAATAGTGTGGAAGGAATTTCAAAAGCAAAAATGGGAAGCAAGGTAATTAAAAACACCGTCAATTTAGTTGTCTTTATTAAACTTTTATATTAATTATCAAATAAATAACACATGCAAAGAAATAATTCATTTATTTTTAATTAGCACTAAATTAATTTACCTTCTTCTTCAAGCCAGGTATGGTTGCTGAAAGTGCCATCAATCTCTCTGAGAGTTCTTCCTTTGTCTCATCAGTCTCAGAAAAAGAATGTTCATCATCATCACACACAAATCTTCCTTCGTCCTACAAATAATAATATATAATTAATAAAAAACCAAACAAATTAATATATATTATGAAAGATGATAATAATTCATATATAATCACATGCATATAACATATATATATATATATATATATATATATATATATTAAATGAGTTGTGTTGATATTTACCAAAACAGAATCACAAGGCCAATTTTCTCCCGACTCTTCTTCCATAATTTTGATGTAGAATATGGTACTATATAAAATGATATAATATATGGTTAATTATGTGAGGAAGAATGAAAAGTTGTGGATAAGAGGTGGGGTTAAAAACAGTCCTAGAGAGACAGAGAGAGAGAGAGAGACTACAACGTCAAGTTGTGGTAGAAGAAGGAAGAAGACATAGAAAACCAACTAACAAGTGATAATTCATAAGTATTGAAGTGTTCACCGTTATATATATATTGTTATTATTGTTATTATTATTATACTCGCAAAACATGCAAGTTACATCTCCATCGTTCAATCTTTTATTCTACACGTGTCACAATATTATGCCACCGAATTTAATACATGAGATGAGCAGCGTGGTTCGCGTGTTTCATACTACTATTATAAATTGTATTCCGCAGTGTCTTTCTTTACTTTCTCTTAAAAAATATGTACACCTTATTTGCTTCTTTATTTTTTATTTATAAAAGTTTTGGTATTACCTATTGTATTTTTGTCGCTATCCAACCTATCTTGATACATAAGATTCAACAGCAAAGCATAGCAAGATTTAACCGAAAACATATGAGAATTATGCAGCCTCCACTGCCACCTATTTTGTAAGTTATGAAATTAGTTGAATTAGTTGCAGTTAGTTAGAGTTAATTAACCTTAGTTAGTAGATAATTGTACCATGGTTAGTTAGAGATACTTGTATATGTCCATTATTGACTATAGTTATTGTACACAAGTCAATATCGAATAGAATCACATTTCCACTTTCCCTTTCCATCTTCTTCCCTGATACTCCTCTGTTATTCAATTCTGCAACTTGATGTCTATTTCAGGCTAATCCTAGATCCTTCGGGCCACCCACCATTATTATCTACACATTAAGCCCAATAGTGTTGGGCGTGAGGGGGTGTATTGGGAAAAACCCAAATCTCACATTGACTAGAGTTATGATCTCAAAAGAGTTTATAAGTGGGAGACACCCCTCACCTTACAAGCCGATTTTGTAGGGTTGAGTTAGGCCTAAACCACATTCTAAGATGATATCAGAGCATGTAATATTGTTGGAACCTTAGAATGTGTGAATTGAAAAAGTCTCACATTGCTTGGAATAGACACTATGTGAGTGTTTATAAGTGGGAACCTCATCCATTAGGTTGGGCCCCAAAGGGTACCCAATTGTGTGGATGGGTGAGGACACATGGGCCGGGCTTGGGCTTGGACATGTGGTGTATTTCTCGGAAATATTTTTTAAAGAAAATATTATTTTATTTTTGGAATTAATATTAAAAGGAAAAAATTATTTTTGACCAAGTCAAGTAAAAAATGTAAGGGTTTTTTTTCATTAAAACTGTAACGCTTTTATTTATGAAAGAGTCGTTGGCTCTTATGGTTCCTTCAACCCTCTCCATTTTTTCTCCTATATAAGGAGCTCTTCTCCACAATAACAAATCGCACCAAAGGATTGAAGATCAAGAGTTTTCTCTCTTCTCCCTAAACTATTTTCTTCTTTCTGAAAGCTTGAAGCATTTCCAAGCTAAGAGTGGTTTTCATAACCATATAGAGTGGTTTTCATAAACCATATAGAGTGGTTTTCATAAACCATATTGAGAGTGTATTTCTAGAGCGAATTTTTCACAGTGCAGTGAAAATTCGTAACAGTGTAATGGGCTGTTTTTATCCTGGGGAGGTCGTGGTTGATAGCCTACTTGCATATTTGAGTAGTGCCACGAAACATCTTAAAGAGAGTGACCTAGTCCGCGACTCATCCGAGTAATATCTTCGATTTATTTTTAAAACTAAAACATTGTTATTTGGGGAAAGTTCTAGCTTAGTATTACATTCATCAACATTAAAAGAAGAAAATTTTCTGGACAACAATTTCAAAACTGAATCATAGAGCCCCTCACTAAAAGGAAAGTTGGACTTTTCGGCAGGTAAAATCTGCCAGAAATGACCGAAATCCGTCGAAAAATTGACATTTCCGGCGGATTTTTGGTGTCGGTAAACAGCTCGCAGCAAATGATTTTCGACGGATTTTCCGCCGGTAATTTTCGGCGGATTTTTGTCGTCGAAAAATCAGCTGGAAAAACCCCCGGAAAAATCCGCCGGTAATATCTTAAAATCTGCCGGTGAACTTCCTTTAAAATTCAAAAATCCACCGGATTTTTTTTATTTTTTTTAAAAAAAATTACGAATATTAAAAAATTAGGAATCCGCCGGAAATAACAAGCCGCTTTAAACCAACTCTTCCATGAAACAATCGATCATACATCCAACTACAATTCATTTTTCCGGGAGACTTCATTACATAGTTACTAGCATCCCAACTCAGAGTACTATTTAGCTCATAATGAACAACAAACACAAGGAATAAAGCATAGATGCAAAATCTAAAGCCATAAAACTGAAATTATAAGGAAGAAATATACTAAGAAGAGGTAGACTGAAGTTTGGCTCCAAGAACAGTGATAATCGAGGTACAAACAGCTCTCAAATCCACGAAAATCTTCAAGTAAGTCAGCTCCTGTATTGCTGCAGCATCACTCCCAACACTGTTGTGCAGAATTTCTACTTTTATTGTGAAAAAATGGAGCTTGGAACGAAAATGGAGAGAAAGGTTATCTCTAAACCTAACCTCCTTTCTAAACCAGCCTCCTAAATGAGGAAGATGAGCCTCCTTAAATAGTACTAGGGTTTAGTGATCCAATAAATATCCTTTGGAGGTTACTTTTGCATTACATGTGCTAATGTACCCACAAAAGGGAATATTCTGAGCATATGTGACTGATACAAAGATAGGCGTGTCCTTCATTTTTTAATGACTTGCCTCAAAGCATTTTTTTCTCTCATCTTTCGCAGGAACGCAATTGCTGCAGCAATAAAATTCACACATAAAAGCACAAAATGGGGCACCAAAGTGCCAAAATGACTTCAAACCAGAATTAAATCTTCTTTTACACTAAACAACCTCTTTTAATTAATTAAACACAATATTACTTTAGAACTCCCAATAATTTAAGCTAAAAAGGCATAAATAACTCTTATAAATAAGAGGTATAAGTAACCCGAACAAACTCAAGTTGACCTTAAATGGGTTGGATTGAGAATTGGGTTTGATAGTAATATATATATATATATATATATATATATATATATATATATATATATATATATATATATATATATATATAAAGAATAAAAGTAAAAATAAAAACCATAACAATAACGGGAGAAATAATATAAATAATCAAAATTGATGATTAACATCAACGAAACAAGTTCGGAAAGTCAAACCAAAGATCAGATTTTCTAGAGTTGTTCCAATTATCACCAACATAGTGAGCAGTAGCACATAAATTATGGATTGAAGTCCAAGTATCGGGTGTCAATGAAACCATTTGATGATTCAAAAACAATAAAAACTTCAATTTTACTTTCTCTTTTATAAACAATTGTTGTTACGGAGTGTAGCTGCGCTAGGCGCACCGCCCCTCCTCTTTTAAAGCATTTTGGGCTAGCTAGCTGAGGCCCATAAGCCAGCGCTTGGATCCAACAGGCGAACGACAAGGATCTAAACCCTAGATCGGACGACCTTGATCAACTAGGTCAAACACACCTCAACATCTATAAATAGCCACCAACACAATACCCAAGGTATGCATACTTTCCCACATTTTACCTGTGAAAGACCCCTCTTGCTGACTTGAGCGTCAGAGTGTCTTTGCAGGAACACACCCCCTTGGATCAGAGCTCGTCTGACTAGGATCAGATACTACCAACTATCTAGGATCGTCCCAATCTAGAGCTAAGGTACAGAACAACAATATATCTCTTGTGATAGTCTGAAATTTTGGCTTGACATCTGTAAGGTCATATATTTTATGGGTTGGGTTGGGCATTTAGTTCTCAATAACTCGAACTAGTACCCAACCCGTACATTACGATTTTGTCTATTTTGAAACCAACCCAACCTAGTTACTCAAAGGAACTCGGATTTTGTGGGTTGGGTCGTGTGTTAGATTGGTTTAAAGTGTACCTGTGTGCATTCCTAGCTGAGGAGGAAGAGAATTCAATTGTTGAAAATACATGCATAATACCAAACAACAAGTATAGGGGTTCCTCAACAAGTATTTTTTTTGTTTGTAGATCGTGTCGCAAGGTATACTATACCACCACAAACACCTATGTCGCGAGCAAAACGTGTTGTTGCTCCTCTCCTCCATTTTCTACGTCTGGGCAATGCATCACCTGTGATGCATGCACAACGTCCATTTGCATCACATGCCAGCCTACACCAATTTTTTTGATTTTTGGCTTCTTTTCACTAATGGTTCCAACTCAAACCCTAATCTAGATTCTAAACACACAAAACTCATCATCACACAAACATTGTTCTAAACTCGGTGTCAAATTCTTGTTTTGGATTAAAAACCAATTGGTGAACTTAGAGGCATGGTGTTTAATCTAAAATTTCTTGTTAACCATGTCAAGAGTATCTCGAGGGAGTGGTTTATTGTAGGGAGGGCGCAATTCTTCGTCTTGGTTACCTAATTGGTGGGCTAATCCACTTTGTTGTTTAAAGGCGGTGTAATGGGATCACTGTATCTGTAATTACTCTTGATTTTGAGGGTGCTCTTTTTCCTCATTAGGTCTTTTTCACATTGGGTTTTGGTCCAATGAGGTTTTAACGAGGCCCCTTTGTTTGTAATTGGGTTGGAGTACTCCTTGTACTCCTTTCAATACAAATTTTGCTTATAAAAAAATGTTGAGTATGGCTCATATTGGGCTTGGCCCAAACTGTTTGGAGGGTGTGGCGGTGTTAGCCCACCACAGTAAGGTTCAGGGGTATTATTGTAATTTGGACCTAGTTATTATAAATACCTATTGTAACACCAAAACCCTAATCCTAATTTCACTAACGCAATAAAATGGAACTACAACTGCTCTGTAGTCGCAGACGTAGGCAAAGATTGGTCGAACTGCATAACCAATATCGTGTCTCCTAATTTCGTTTCCGTTCATTATTATTAATATTACTTCATTTACTGTTGTTGTTACAATACATTGTATCAGAGTCCAGGTTTGGCTTGGTGGGGAGCGGAAGTGGATCCTATTTTGGATCAAGGCTAGCGATGTGGGTGACTCACACTTGTGGGGAAGATTTTTGAGAATTCAAGTGTGAGTGGTTAGTCCCACATTGGCTAGGAATGAGCTAAATGAAGGATAGAAAAGATAGGGGACCCATACACCTGACGCCTTAAGGTTTTGGGTGAAGATGTGGCATCCAGGTCTCTTTGGGGTCTAGGTCATTAGCTCGGTGTTTCTCTCAATGCTCCCACAGACTCCCCAACAAAAAGCTTGACCTTTGTTGTGCTTCGTCATACAACAAGCTAACCATTTCCATCTTTAAGGAAGCATTCTTAGTGTGACATCCATGGATGACGAAGGCGGGGAGTGATTGTTGGTGCAGAGCGTAGACAAAGAGCGGCTCCTGACAGCTTATAGGGAAGGGGCACATGAATGAACCGAATTTGCATTGGAATGAGAGGGATCCTGAGGCTGTGCAGGTATGGGTCTGTACAGTTGAAGGAAGGATTAAAAGAATTGATTTGGACTACCTATACCAACAAGATGCATCTTCTTTTCGGGAGCCCATCCCATAAGAACTCCATAGTTAAGCGTGTTTGACTTGGAGTAGTAGTGGGATGGGTGACCTTCTAGGAAGTTCCCCGGAAAGCATGCAAGTGAGGACAAAGCATTCTGAAAAGACCCGTGTTGGTTTGTGGGGGCAGTCGACAGTTTTGAAAGTAGTCTGGGATGTTACAAATGGTATCAGAGCAGACCTCTCCCAGTACGGTTGGTTCGGGGACGAACCAAGCGGAAGCTGGTGGAAGTGACATCCATGGATGACGAGCGGGAGTGATCGCCGGTGTAGAGCACAGACAAAGAGCAGCTCCTAATAGCTTATAAGGAAGGGGCACATGAATGAACCGAATTCACACTGGAATGAGAGGGATCTTAAGGCTGTGCAGGTATGGGACAGTACAGTTGAAGGAAGGCTTAACAGAATTGATTTGGACTACCTATACCAACAAGATGCATCTTCTTTTCAGGAGCCCATCCCATAAGAGCTCTATAGTTAAGCATGCTTGGCTTGAAGTAGTAGTGGGATGGGTGACCTTCTAGGAAGTTTCCCGGAAAGCATGCAAGTGAGGACAAAGCAAGCTGAAAAGACCCGTGTTGGTTTGTGGGGGCAGTCGACAGTTCCGAAAGTAGTCTTGGATGTTACACTTAGGTCTTTGTGATGTGACGTTTAACCCATGAAAATATGACACATTCCTCGCCGTATGGGCCATCAAGAGTCTGCTTAAGTAACTTGATCTTGGAGTTCAGAAGTGAACCCCACTGTGTGTGATTGCACGACCTTAATTTGGCCTTGATAAACTTTGGGGGAAGAACTGTTGAAATGAAAAATGAAGGTTACTATGTTAAGAATATTGAAGATAGTCAAAGTCTTCCCTTGACACCTCAGCATTTGACTTCTGAGTAACATGCCACTTAGTGCATCAGCTATTAGACAATTGTAATCTTATTATTAGTTTTAGTTGTATTCCTTTCACTTTACCTTTACCTTTTGTTTTTCCTTCTTTCACTTTGTAGATAGAATTCAGTTAGGGATTTTGTTATAGATTTGTTCTAGATCATTTTTCTGTTAGAGTGATATTGTAATCTATATATACTGTACAGCTTGTAAATTGTTAGTTAGTTGAGTTGAATAACAGTTTTCAGTTTTATCATTCTCTCTGAGTTTCTTCAATTCTTCCATGGAGGTTCTTGCATTTCTGATATGGTATCAGAGCTCCTAATTGGGGCTCTGCCGCCACCACTGCTATCTATCCATCTCAATCATTCACTTAACTCCAATTCTTCATTTCTTAATCGATGGCCACCTTGATCGAAGAAATCAACGACGGCCACACTTCGTCCAACACCGAAGGCAATAATGGCAATTCCAACGTCAAAGCATATCAAATTGATACGCTTAATCCCTATTTCATGCATCCAAGTGATAATCCTGGAACGGCGATCGTCACACCGGCGTTGAACGAAAACAACTATCATACCTGGTCTAGAGTGATGACAATGGCGCTTCGCTCGAAGAACAAACTGCACTTCATCGTCGGCACTCTACCGAGACCTAATGATGAAGATCGGGACTCAATTGCTTGGGATCGATGCAATACCATGATAATGTCATGGATCAATAGCTCGATCATTCCTGAGATTTCGCAAAGTATCTTGTGGATGGATACTGCTGCAGATGCATGGAAGGACCTGAAAGATCGGTTCTATCAAAGAGATATGTTCAGAATCTCCGATTTACAGGAAGAGATATACGTTGCAAAGCAAGTAGATGATTCTATCTCAAACTACTACACTAGACTTAAGAAACTATGGCAAGAACTTGAAAACATTCATCCTGCACCTACTTGTGATTGTGATTGTGGTACTAAGTGCAACGTAGCCATAAAATTTAGGGAATATAGGGAACGAAGCAAAGTCTTGCGTTTCTTGAAAGGATTGAATGAACAATATGCCGCGGTAAGGTCTCAAATCATGTTAATGGAACCTTTACCATCCATTGGCAAGGTTTACTCTATGCTGATCCAACAAGAAAGGCAAACTGCCAACTCTGTTGAGGAACCAAAAGTTCTTGCAACCACTGGATATCAAGGATATCAAGGCAAAGGAGGCAATAGAGGTAGAGGAGATCGTGGAGGAAGATCCAATGGTGGTAGAAGAGGTTGAGGCTCCAAGCTATGCTCTCACTATGGGAGAATAGGAAATACTGTAGATGTATGCTATAAGAAGCATGGCTACCCCCCTCATCTTCAACAAAACAGTGTGAACAATTGTGCTGCTGAACCTTCAAATGAGACTGATGAAGAAGGTTCACACCATGAAGATCAACAGGTTACTGCTAAACAGAGTACTAGTTTCGGAAGTTTGGGATTCACACCAGAGCAACACAAGGCCATCTTAGCATTGCTCCAAGGCTCTAACACATTGTCTGCTAATAACATTCACTACACCACAGTGAAGTCAGGTATTATCTATGCTTTATCAAACTCTAAAAAGCTTTTAGCCTGGATTATAGACACTAGAGCCACAATTCATGTTTGCTATTCTAAAAGACTATTCAAATGTATTAGGAGAATAAAACCTGTTACAGTGACCCTACCTAATGGAACCCAAGTTATTTGTAACCTTGCAGGAACCGTTTACCTTGATGACTACCTAATTCTTAGTGATGTATTATACATACCTCAATTTTTATTCAATTTACTGTCAATACCCAAACTGACTGATGATATTGACTGTGATATGCATCTTAATAGAAAGAAATGTGTGTTGCAGGACAACCAGCAGAGAGAGTGATTGGGATAGCTAAAAGGAAACGTGGATTGTATCACCTGACCACACCTTGCCCCAAAACTCCTCACATTAATAGCTCTCCATCTATAGCTCAGTTTGAAACATTTACATATCAGTAACAATGAATGTACTCTTTGGCATTTGAGATTAGGGCGTTCTTCTTTTGAGAAATTACATTAAATGAATAAAATTTTCCCTTCAATAAAGTGTACAAATTCTAGTGATCCTTGTGATATATGTCATTTTGCAAAACAAAAACGCTTACCTTTTCCAAATAGCACTACTGTTTCGAAAGAATGCTTTGATATTGTCCATATGGACATTTGGGGACCTTTCTCAGTCCCCTCAATACTTGGTTATAGATATTTTCTAACTATTGTAGATGACAAAAGTAGATACACATGGATATATCCCATGAGATTAAAATCAGAAGCCTCTGTTTTGATTAAATCTTTGTTTGCTTGGTTAAAACTCAATTTAGTGTAAAGGTCAAGTGTGTTAGGTCTGATAATGGAGGTGAATTTTCCCTCAAATATTTTTACAATGAAAAGGGCATTATTCACCAAACATCATGTGTGGGTACCCCTCAACAAAATGGAATTGTTGAGAAGAAACACCAACACCTTCTTAACATTGCTAAAGCCCTTATGTTTCAATCATTGCCAAAAGTTTTTTGGGCTCATGCTATTAGTCAAGCTGCTCACATTATTAATAGGATTCCTACAAAGTTTTTAGAACAAAAATCACCCTATCAGGTTCTACATGGACACAATCCTTCTATAGACTCTCTAAAAGTTTTTGGATCACTATATTTTGCTAGCACTCTTAAAGCTAATAGGAAGAAATTAGATCCAAGAGCTAGAAAATGCATCTATTTAGGTTTTAAAATTGGTGTTAAAGGACATCTGCTATTTGACCTTCATAACAGGGAGATTTTTGTATCTAGAGATGTACACTTTTATGAACATGCTTTCCATATTTTTTGAAATCATTGAAAACAACTCAATCTCAATCTGCCACTGCATATAATTCATCTGTTCCCTTCTTTGATGAATTCCATCTCACAAATAATTCCAACCCTATCTCAGAAAACCACACCACATCAGATACAAACACAAACCTCACTACACCAGACATACCAAATAACTCTGCTATACCAGAAATGTCACCTACTTTAGATAATTCAAACAATTCTCCAACTCTCCCAGACTTACCATTTGAAACTAATTCACCTGTTGCATCCACAGAAAATCAGCCTTGTTTACCTGCCCCAATTCCCACTGATGACCTGAGAAGGTCAACCAGGACTAAAAGAGCACCCTCTTACCTCCAAGAATATCATTGTTCCCTTCTAAACAATACAATCCATGGTTTTGAATCTTCAATCCCAGGATCTATCTCTAAAGGTACTAAATACTGCATTTCTGATGTTATTGCATATGACAGGTTATCATCCAAACACCACAGTACACGCTTAACCTGTCTTCTATATCTGAACCTACCTCATATGAGGAGGCAATGCGTGATAGTCACTGGCATGATGCTGTTAAGGTCGAGTTGAATGCTCTGTTGAAAACTGAAACATGGAAACTTGTACATCTTCCTGCTGATAAGAGGGCCATAGGTTGTAAATGGGTCTTTAAACTCAAACTGAATGCTGATGATAGCATAGAGAGACACAAAGCTCGTTTGGTTGCAAAGGGATTCACCCAAATTGAGGGCATAGATTACATGGAAACTTTCAGTCATGTGGTCAAAATGACCACAGTAAGGATGCTCCTTGCTATTGCAGCTGTGCAAGATTGGCATCTATGCCAACTTGATTTAAACACAACCTTTCTACATGGTGATTTAAATGAATATGTATATATGAAGCCACCACCTAGTCTTCAACTTCCTGAACCCAATATGGTATGCAAATTGCAAAGATCACTATATGGGCTTAAACAAGCCAGTAGGCAGTTGAATGCCAAGCTCAAAGAGACTTTGGTTACCAGTGGCTACAAGCAATCCAAACCAGACTATTCTATATACTTCTTACACTGATTGTGGTTTTACTGCTATACTTGTATATGTTGATGATTTAATCTTAGCAGGAAATGATATTGATGAAATCAACAGAATAAAATCCATTCTTGATGCCAAATTCAGCATCAAGGACTTAGGAAACTTGAAATACTTCCTTGGCTTTGAAATAGCAAGGAACAAGAGTGGTATCTCCTTGTGCCAGAAAAAATATGACTTGATCTATTAGAAGAGACCGGTCTCCTTACTGCAAAACCTGCTAAAACTCCTATGGAACCTCATTTACAGCTGCACAAGGAGATGGGGGGACCTCTTAAAGATATTACTATATACAGAAGACTTGTAGGGAAGCTAGTACATCTAACTCACTCATGAGTTGGAAAACTTAGCCAATTCCTTGACTAGCCAATTCCTTGACAAGCCAACAGATGCTCACATGTTAGCTGCCACCGATGTTCTTAGATTCATCATACAAAAACCTGGACAAGGTCTATATTTTAGAGCTGATACTAATTTATGCCTAAAAGGTTTTTGTGATTCTGATTGGGGTGCATGCCCGGATACAAGGAGATCTATTTCTGGTTTTTGTTTCTTCTTAGGATCCTCCCTCATTTCTTGGAAGAGCAAAAAGCAATCCATTGTCTCTCGTTCTTCCTCCGAAGCTGAGTACAGAGCTCTAGCTCAGTCTTGTTGTGAAGCTCAATGGTTGCTCTATATTCTCAGAGATCTGCACATCAAACATCTGTCACCTGTCATGATATACTGTGTTAATAGATCTGCTCTACACATTGCAGCCAACCCTGTCTTCCACGAACACACAAAACACATTGAAATAGACTGCCATGTAGTTCGTGACAAGATAAGAGATGGAACTCTGCATCTGCTACCTGTTACATCTAAGGAACAAATTGCTGATCTATTAACCAAATCTCTCAGTACAGGTCCCTTTCTTGTGCTGAGGTAAGCTTGGATGCATTGACATATTCTCCAGCTTAAGGGAGGGTGTTAAGAATATTGAAGATAGACAAAGTCTTCCCTTGACACCTCAGCATTTGACTTCTGAGTCACATGCCACTTAGTGCATCAACTATTAGACAATTGTAATCTTATTATTAGTTTTAGCTGTATTCCTTTCACTTTACCTTTACCTTTCGTTTTTCCTTCTTTCACTTTGTATATAGAATTCAGTTAGGGTGATATTGTAATTTATATATGCTGTACAGCTTGTAATTGTTAGTTAGTTGAGTTGAATAACAGTTTTCAGTTTTATCATTCTCTCTGAGTTTCTTCAATCCTTCCATGGAGGTTCTTGCATTTCTGATATACTACGAGTGAGTTTGCAAAGATTCTAGCCTCTCAGTGTTTCTCTGCTATAGGTTGCAACTTGTCCCCCCTAAATTAACCAAGGGCAAACCAGGGAACAAGGAGAGTGGTCCCATTCCAAGCGTCTCCTACAAGAGGAGAGTGACATATAACAACAATGTATGTGCATTGTTTTGTTCATTATTTATGCCATAGCATAGCATACTTCTACACTAATTAACTTCAGTATCAAAGTGCTAGCTTTTACATGTATACCCACCTCCATATCTTGAATTACTAGAGAAGGCTCATACAACATAACTCACTAGAAAATCCGAGACTAAAGTTTCCATTCCAATAAAACTAGAGCAAATTAGTCATAACAATTTTTAGAAAATTCTTTACAAGACATTTTTAGAAGATGAAATGAGAGAAGTAATGTAGTTTTTAAGTTTTGTCAAATAAAAGTAAATTTCACTCGTGTAGTGTAAACGTTAAAAACATGGATTATTAGAAGACAAAATAATGCAGTGCAAGTGGATACTATTATAGGAAGCTTATCCTACACGTATGATTCATGTACGGTACAAGTGGATAAAACATGAGCTAAAATGATTGAAATGCAATTGTCAAATTTCGTGGATAGATGGTCTTTTGAGTACCATCAATCAATTTCGTATCCAAATCATCAAAGAAGCAAACATAATAAAATAAAATAAAAATTAGAAGACTTTTTTTACAAGAAACTATTTTAAGATGACAACTTGATAAGCAATAGGATTTTTTTGAAGAAAAAGAAGGAAGTCTCTTAAAAATCTTTTAATGCAAAAAAAAAAATATTAATAAGGAAAAAGAGTAATTTACATGTATACATTAAATTAAAAAGATAAAAAAATTACAGAATTAGCCTAAGGGGGGGAGTAGACTAATACCACCCATTGGCAAGAAAAGAAGTGGTAATCAAAGCTGTAATAGTGAGTCACTAACTTGTTACAGTGAGAGAACCCTAAGACAATCCATCATAGAGACAAACTAAAAGATGAAAACTGAAATTGCTAATTTACATTAAGCTAGATCAAAAAGAGACGGAGACATAATTCGTCTTCGAATGGGTATTATAAGACTACAGTTTTCTAGACCAATTTCTTTTTTTGCCAATTTTTTTTCGTCTAAGTCTTAGACATAGTCGACTAGAAATTATCATCACGCACAACTGTTCTTTGGGTATCAGTACCCATAGGGTCACCTCAAAAATTTCTTAATATTCTCTTGTCAGATGCTACGACTAGGTTAGAAGTAACATCATACCTTGAGGGGCAATCAAAGAATCTAACCTGGTAGTGGGAGGTTGAGTGGATGATGAATTGAATGACCGGATTCAATG
Organism: Oxytropis ochrocephala; assembly: GCA_020916435.1. Classification (NCBI taxonomy): domain Eukaryota; kingdom Viridiplantae; phylum Streptophyta; class Magnoliopsida; order Fabales; family Fabaceae; genus Oxytropis; species Oxytropis ochrocephala. Next base: position 9,440,840 of record CM037094.1, on the reverse strand, counting down.
AATTATTTGTTGATGAATATATCAAAAAGTCACCCAAATTGTAAGTACCCAGAGGGGAGTGTCGGACAAATAGAGATATCTCAAGAGGGGATTCACAAGGAGTAGCAGGCAAAGAGGATGAATTTTTTGTTTAGTTTTACCTGGAGTAACAATATTCTTTACATACCAAGAAAATAATTTTAATTTTCTTTCCTCCTTTAGAAGATAGAGCAATATTATTCATACCCTTGAAATGATTGGGGTCACTATCTTCTCCTATTGAAAAAGCTGATCCAAACATGATATAAAAAAATATGAAGACTTTTCTTACAAGAAACTATTTTAAGATGACAACTTGATAAGCAATAGGATTTTTTTTTGAAGAAAAAGAAGGAAGCATCTTAAAAATTTTCTAATGCAAAAAAATATTAATAAGGAAAAAAGGTAACTTCCGTGTATACATTAAACTAAAAAGATAAAAAAAAAAATAGAATAGAGCGGGAGTAGACCAATATCACCCATTGGCAAGAAAAGAAGTGGTAATCAAAGAAGTAATAATGAGTCCCTAACTTGTTACATCGAGAAAACCTCTATGATAATCCATCAAAGAGGCAAACTAAAAATGAAAACTCAAATTGCTATTTTACATATAAAAAAGAGACGGAGACATAATTCGTCTTCAAACGGGCATTGTAGACTACAATTTTCTAGCCTAATTTGTTTTTTTTGGAAATTTTTTCCGTCTAACTCTTGGTCACAGTCGATTCGAAATTATCATCACGCACAATTGTTCCTTGGGTATCAGTACCCATAGGGTCAGCAACATCATCTAAAACATCACCTCAAAACTTTCCTAATATTCTCATGTCAGATGTTACCACTAAGTAAGTAGCATCAGACCTTGAGTCATTTAGCGAATCTAGCCTTGTAATGGGAGGTTGAGTGGATGATGAATCAACATCTTGTATGTGCTAATTCAATGAATTATTTGTTGACAAAGATATCACAAAATCACGTAAATTGCAAGTATATTCAGAGGGCAGTGTTGAAAAAATAGAGATTTCTCAAGAGGGGATTCACAAGTAGTAGCAGACAAAGAGGATGAACTTTTTGTGTAGCTTTACCTGGAGTAACAATATTCTTTACATACCAAGAAAATAATTTGAAAATTTTCTCCCACCCCTTTAGGGGATAGAGCAATATTATTCATACCCTTGAAATGATTGGGGTCATTTTCTTCTCCTATTGAAATAGCTAATTGATAACTCTTATTTATAAAAGTTATTTATGCTTTCTTAGCTTAAATTATTTTGAGTTCTAAAGTAATATAGTCTTTAATTAATTAAAATGTGTTGTTTAGTGTAAAAGAGGGATTAATTCTGGTTTATGATCATTTGGCACTTTGGTGCCCCATTTGTGTTTTAATATGTTTGTTTAGTGTGATGCAACATTAGGTGTTGCAGCAATACATTCCAGCGACGTATGAGAGAGAAAACACCGAGGCACTGATTTCAGCGCCTGCTAGCAGTCAGAAAATGACAAACACATCTTGCTACTGGTCCAGTACTATTATGCCAAGAATATGCCTTCTAGGTGGTCACATTGTACTCCTAGGCACACATAATGACAAAAGGAGCCTCAAAAGGATATTTCTTTGATCCCGAAACCCTAGCACTATAAAAAGGGAGCTCATCTTCTTCATTTGGAGGTTGGCTCAGAGGGGGGAAAAGTATAAAAATAGTTTTTCCTCTATTTTTTTTTACCAAAGCTACTTCAAAATTACCAAGAATAACACTATTGCTGAGAGTATTTGCAACAATTACAGAAGCTGAATTACTTGAGGATTTTCGTGGATTTGGGAGCTGATCTGAACTTCCATGCTACTGTTCTTGGAGTTAATCTTCAGTATACTACTTCCTACTTTATTTCTTCTTTGTATTTTCACATTTATGGCTTTAAACATTATGTTTAAGTTGTATTTCTTGTGTTGTTTTCTCATCATGAGCTAAATACTCTGAGTTGGGATGCTTTAATCTATGTAATGAAATCTTAGTGTGTTTAATGCTTGTATTTGATGTTTAACATTTTTATCCCTTGCGTGATACCATTTCCAAACTTATTTTAGACTTTATCATCTAAATATAAGTACCATTTATAGATTCAGACATGGTTTATAAATTGATCTCAAAGGATAATATGGATAGTGGTTATTAAAGGACACTTTAATAATCCTTGCTTAAAATCTAGACATAGGAGGGCAAATTCCATAAGGTGAACACTGTAGGTGCGTAAGTAGCCTAGGGTAAACCTATTTAGGGCCTAGACATAGGCTCTTGTAGCAAAACCCTAGTGAAAGTATTTGAAAAAATAGCAAATCATTATGCGGCGATTACCTAGTCGCAAAGACATCGGATATAGCATTACACCATTATTATGAATTTGCATAGTGAAGGTATTCCCAACTTACGCTTATTCTGGATTTCTACATTTATTTACTTGTTGTTTGTTGATAAAATTGGGTTCTACAATTTGTTATTTTACTTTGTTTTTTATCACTAGCTTGCTTGCTAATTAAATATAAAGAACTCAACAATCCTCGTGGAAAGATTTCTACTTACTCATTATTATTTGTTGATTTGTGATATCTTGCAGATATTGTTTTCCCACAACACTAATCCAATACCAGCCTTAGTTTGTGGCACTTCAGAGGGACCAACAACATCTACAGTCTCGTGCTCATGCTCCACAACAATTGATTTCCATTTATCCTTCTTAGGTGTGTATTGAACAGACTAAGGAGGAACATAGTTTGCATTTCATGGCAACTGCTTCTTTCCTTTAATCTTTTTCGTAAGCACTTCAGTCTTGTTGCCATATTGATCAGACCCACTACACATGCTTAGAATTTTTGAGTGAATGACCAATGTATTGACTGGATTTGCAAGATAAATGAACGTATTCATACTCTACTCCAATGAGAATTGCATATCTATCTCTTTCCACTAAGAATTGATCCTATAGGTTGGTTGTTAAGCAATATGAAAATTGATTAACAACAAAATATTAATAGTACTTTATATATAGGTCACTACCTCAAGCTTGTACTATAAGCAAAAAAACTATACGTGTAAATATTACCAATTAGAGGGAGTACTATAGAATTATTGGGACGTGTCCTGAGGAACCGTCCCATGCATAATACCCACGATCTCAATAGGGGTTATCGTTGATCATTAGTTAGAAAATGTGAACAATTTTATTATATCTCTCTTATCTAGTGTTGTATCAATTTTTTTTTGAATTTAGTGTTGTTAACACCTAAAAAATTGCTAAGTTGTTAGCCGAATGAGCCTTCAGTCGAGGTAAATGTACAGTCGAGTCAAGATGAGTCGATTGCTTCGAGTTCTCACAGAAAAATTCCAAAAGCATTATAGGAGACTTTATGCTTCTCAATTATTTCGTAGCTTTCCAACTTATCCCTAAATAGCACCTATAAAGAGCCATGTATAATTATTGGTTGCCTCACTAAAGCATGACTAAAATCTAGCGAGGGTCCAGTAACTGGGGATTTAGCGGCTAAGAATTTGGTAGCTAAGGATGATATTGCAGGCATAAGAGATTTACTGAAACTATCAAGCCAATTGTATGGATGACTGTAAATTATATGATTTGATTGACTGTAAATTATTTTGACCTGGATGACTGTAAGTAATAAGCTGAGTTTATTGAATGACACTTATATGGGTAGACATAGCTAGAGAGTTAGTTATACAAGTTATAGGATGAGTCAATGTCTAATGTGCTAATGAATTATAATGAAAGGTAGCTAATATCTGTTAATACAGCCAAGATTAACACGGAATTGGTAAAGTCATTAAATGACTTATTGACGTTCATGCTTGTGGTGATTGCTAGTTGGCTTTATGTGTATTGTTATGGGAATCTTGTCGCAAAGTGAGAAAGTTATCCTTCGTCAATGATTAACAAGCTGGTTCATGTTGGAGAATCTTGTCGCAGCATGGGCAATAACTTGTTGCAGTATGGGCAAGTTGTATCTTCGTGATCGAGATTGGTTTGAGGAACCTTGTCGCAACATGGACAAGGACTCGTCGCAGCATGGATGAGTCGTACCTCAAAATTGAAATTTGTAAGAGGAACTTTGTCGCAATATGGGCAACGACACGTCGCAGTATGGGAGAGTCGTACCTCTATAGTTGAAATTGGTAGGAGGACCGTTGCCGTAGTATGGGCAAGGAGTCGTCGCAGTATAGGCGAGTCGTACCTCAAAGGATGGTGATGAAGATAGATGGGGTGGTAAGCAAACGATTATGAGAGTAGTATTAGAGATGGCCATGACCCGGTTTTGCGGGTAGGCCTAGTGGGGAAGTTCTAAGTAGGGCGCCGTTGGGGATGTGAAGGCACTTGCATCCGCTTACCTAGAGTTAGATAGATCCAAACTTTAATTGTTGGAGTAAAGGGTAGGATCTCCTTGACGTTGCACCAGATTTGGGATGACGACACTAGTTAATGATTGACCAAGTACACGTGTCATGTTCGTTGTACTCACTGTTGTGGTATACTCTGTGTTGACGTATGCTAGATTGAGGATGATGATCTCAGTTGATGATTGATTGAGTATGCGGGTTATGTTCTTCACATATACTATTGTGATCACTATAAGAAAAACGTGTTTTTCCGGCGGAAAAAATCCGTCAGAAATGCACCAAATTCGTCGAAAAAGTCGTTTCCGGCAGATTTTTTCCGCCGGTAAAACGCTCGTAGGTAATGTTTTCCGGCAGATTTTGTTCGCTGGTAACAAGCATTTCTGGCGGATTTGGTTTTTTTTAAAAAAATTGAAAAATCCGTCGGTAACGGACATTGTTGGCGGATCGGTAATTTCTGGCGGATTTTTTCCGCCAGTAATGGACGTTTCCGACGGATTTTTTTTGAAAATAATAAATATGAAAAATCTGCTGGAAAAACACATTACAAAGAAATTTTTTAAAAAAACTTTTCGAAATTACTTTTTAAAAAAAAATTCAAATTCGCAGAAACACACATTACCGGCAGTTTTTTTTTAAAAATAAAACTTAATTTTTCTAAAATCTATTTATTTAAATTTTTCTAACTAATAAGAACTAAGTAAAAAAGAAAGTGAAGTAGAATATGAGAATAAATGATATAGGAGAGTGTGAGAATGAATAGAGGAATGAGAATAAAGAAGTAGGAAGGAATAAGAATGAAAGAGAGTATGGGAAGAAATAATATATGAGGAAATAAGAATTGAGAATGAATGAGAGTATGAGAAGTAATAATATACGAGAGAATGATAATGAAAATGAAGAAGTAAAGAAAAAATATGAATGAATGAGTGAGAAGGAAGAAGAAAGGGGAAATGTAGAAGGGAGATATGTAGAGAAATTTATGGAGGTTGGAGAGTATGAGAAAGAAGAAGAAAGATAATATAGGGAAAATGTAGAAGAAAATGAGAAGGAATTAAAGAGTGAAATGAGAGAATGAGAAGAGTGTAGGAGAAAATTTTATTTATAGGCATTTTCGGACAATTTCGACGGATTTTTTTTCCATCCGTATTTTTCTGGTGAGTTTTTAAATTTTTATTTATTTTTTTAAAAAAAATCCACCGGAAATGATAAAAATCCGCAAGTAAAATTTCCGACGGATTTCTAAAATTACCGGCGGATTTTGTTTTTTACAAAAAAAACCAGAAATGTTACCGGCTGCGATTTTTTTATATTTTTGGTGATTTTTCTAAAAAAATATAATTTTTTTAAATCCACGTTAAAAGTCTGCCGGAAACGTTAAAAGTTTTTTTTAAAATAATCCGCCTGAAACTTTAAAAATCGGCTAGTAAATCGGTCGGTAACGTTTTCTGCTGGTTTTAAAAAAATTATTTATTTAGTTTTTCAAAATCCGCTGGTAATTTGAAAATGCACCAAATCTGCTGGAACTGTACCGACGGAAAAAATTCGTCAATAATACGCGATTTTCTTTTGTGGCTGTTTGTTGTGTGATGCGATCTCATCACTTTTTATGTACGAGCCCTCTTTGGCTTCACTTTGTGACATGTCATAGTATGGACATGTGTTTGTCACTCTTTAGGGATTGACTCTTTGACCTTGATTTGATGGATTGTGATAGTCTAGGGTTTATATGGTTTGGACGCTCTTTCTCACCCATGCACCAATTTTTAGATTAAGTTCCAGGTGTCGTTGGAGTATCCTTCTACGATCGTGCAGTGGCAGAGATGTGTTCACTACAGATCACCTAGTAGCTTGTAGAATGATACAATGTATTAATTGGATCACTACAAGAAAATCGCTGATTTGCCATGGACATTTCCGTGGCAAATGCACAAATTTCCGTGGCAAAACAACATTTGCCACGGATTTGCCACGGACAAAAATTGGTGGCAAAAACGCTCGTGACAAAAATTGGTGGCAAAAATCGTTTGCCACGGAATTTCCGTGGCAAATTTTTCCGTCGCAAATCCGTGACAAATTTTTCCGTCGCAAATCCGTGGCAAATTTTCCTCGCAAGTCCGTGGCAAATTTTCGTCGCAAGTCCGTCGCAAATTTTTAAAAAAAAAATTAAAAAAAAAATGGAGCAGTAGTTTCCTACTACTCCAACTTCTTCACAAATTGGGTTATCTTTCAATCTGTAGGTAAAAATGCAGTTATCAAGTGTTAACTCATACAATTAAATGGTATAAACGACATATTCATCAAGATTTTAAACTTTAGTAAATAAGTACAATTTTCATATCCAATTTGGTATCAACAGTAAATAGTAAACAATAATTGCAAAATACTAGTAAATAATTTGACATTGTTATAAACTTATAATAATGAATTAACTCTCAACTATTCTACATTGTTGCGTCAAAAGTGCCTGATACATCCTACAACCATGCAAAATAACCAAATAAATAACCAGTTGACCTTGCTCATAATATATGCTTCCAAAAATCTGGGGTCACATGTGATAGCTTGTTTGTAGTGCAGAATTGCCATGTCCAGATGACCTTGCTCATAATATATGCTGACCAAATTGCCTACACACCATATGATATAAGGTATGCGATCGGTGTGAATAGCATAGATTAGTTTACTAGATAGAAAATAGTAAGCCAAAGACAATTTGAATAAACTTGAAGTTTAAAGCAGATACGAGAAAATTTGTTTTATTATTGTCGATTTGCAACGAAACATGGTCATATATTGAGACGTTTCTCGGGCATGACCAAACTTAATTATTATATATCATGAACAAAGCGGACCATGAGATGAGCCATAAAGTTTGAAACACATTTCGACGGGAATAATGGTACACTTGTCAAAAATGCGGTTTGTTTCCTAGCAAGCTCTTTCAAAAAATTAAGCACAAGTCATAATAATAGCAATATATAAAATATACAAACCGATTATATTACAATATATCAATGGTTGTTCATGACATGTTAGCATTAGTAAGTGGTTCATGTAATAGATACCCATCATCGATTACTATTGGAAGAATTATGGTGTGACTAAATCGGGGAATCCAAAGCAGAGAATTATCTCAAATTGGAAACCAAATGAACTGTTTGTCTCTAATGAGGATATGTGATACACTAAGATCCAGGTAAGTAGTAATGTTGTAGAAAAGATCTTAAAAAGCCTAACGTCCCCACACATAAAAAGACTAACCAACAAAATAGAGTACCACTCATACCGCAAATCTCAATTCCACCCTAAGAGAAAGCTGGATCGGCTATAGCGAGAAGGATGTGGTATAACAAATCCAATATCGGATATGTTGCTTTGTGTGAAGGCCATTAAGACAAGACTATTTTCCTTATCCATAAGATTTGACAGTTCAAACAAGCACATTATAGATTGGAAAAGGCATCAAATTTCAAAAGAATACCGATTAAAACTAGGAAAATGCATATCAAGTGTAAGGACTTACTTCTTGGACCAACCTTGAGCTTTCATTAGATTGCCCAAGTTACTATGAGCATCAACTTTGTAGTATGTAGATAATGATAACAAAAATAATGATACATCACCAAAAAGCTAGTGAAACCAGTAAAATGGAATGGAGAAGATTACACCTATGCCTTTGGAATAATAACTACTTAGCTTAAGCAAAGTGATCAATCATCAAACAAAAGAAAAAATTACCATTAAAGGGTTTATAGCAAGTGCCTGACGACAACACTGAGCTGCTTCAATGAGTCTTCCTTTACGCATGTATGCACTAGCTAGGTTTGACCATGCATCGGCAAAATTGGGGCGAAGCTGTAGCAGCAGAACAAGGAGGAATAATGTAAAGCAAACCAATCGAAAAGGGCACAAAAAACGTACAATATAGCCCATAAGGAAAAGAAATTGCATCCAATGAAGGCTAAATTAAGCTTATCCATCACTTTCTACAAAAGAATTCACATCAAACATATGGTGAAGCTTATATGGTAGTCTCTAATAATAAATCAATTAATGACTCAATACAGGCAGAATATTTGTGACCTGCCATTATTACTGGCAGCAACATTTGAAGGATAACATTTGAATGATTTTTCTAGTTGATTCAATGCTTTGTCCCCCACCCCCTTCTGCAGAATTTATAGCATAACCTCAGTCAGACATATTCAAACAAAAATTGACACTTTAGTAGTGAGAAAAATATGAGGAAAAATTGAAGTGGCAATTCACCATATAAGATGTACCACCCATTCGATCTACAATTATGTCAAAGCAACAACTACAAAAGTATAAAAAAAAAAAAAAAAAAATTAAAACTCGGCTACGTCAGTTTAACAAAGACATTGAAATAGTAATATAAATGATAAATTAAAGGTTAAACAATCATATTATGAGCATCTAAAAAGTCAAAAAATTTAAAGCACCATATAAAAATCATGTACATTGCCAGTGCCCAACTACATTATATGTCATAAGATGAATACTAAGTCCCATAAGTCGGTGAAACAAAAATAATTGAAAAACTATATACCAATCCATCCTATGGACTTTGAGATGCTTTGGAGCAAATAATCCAATTCAGACACGGTTAACACACATGACACACATTCATCAGTCCCCTCTTATCTTGCTAGAAAATACTTTTTGGATTGGATAGATAGACAGCTCTAAGAATTTCATAGATATTGTTAATTTAACCTCAGTAAACAACTTGGAAAGCATTGAAGCAGTTATTTCCTTCAAAGCTGTTGAAAACAATTTTCTGATTTTGTTATTTGCACACACACAAACGATTTGTAAACTACCTAATACATAATGACGGTATTGGTATTCAATCTGGTCATATTTTTTGAATTTAAAAGACTAAAAGATCATTTAGTACCCTCTTGACTGTTTAATGAATTTAATGTACAACTATTATGAATCAATGTAGATAATCCAGAATAGTGGTTGTACCTGCAATAAGTTGGGAAATAATCCTGCACAGAGAGCAGGAACACTGCCTTGCTCAACGATCTTGACAACATAGTAGACAAAGACCTAAAGGTGCCCCTGGTGATTATAGAGGGTACTAAACCTTTGTAAAGAGAAAATAAGCCTTCTATTTTGATCATGTGGCGGAAGACACCAATTACACCTCCCAAGGCTTCACTGCAGTGCTAACATTCTTGTCTCCGATTTGAAAAAAAATGCTCTTAGAAACTACAACAAAATTTAAAATTGTACAATTTTGAACATTTGAAACAATTTGTACTAAATTAAACACATAGCAAGAATAACAAAAACTAAGGGGATCCTAAATTTGCACTATAGTGTCCATGGGCAAGTAGAGCAAGATAGTTGTATTCCTCAAGAAGAAGACGCAACAAATCTCTCAAAATTTGTTGATTCATAAATCCCAGCATCTCGCATCAGTTTAGTTTTATATGTATCATAGGCGTAAAAATCGATAGCCTTAAAGGGTGACGTCCTATGTCTTCTGCTCACCCAGAACTATGTCTTCCAGTTTAAGTCTCTCAAGCAGTGCAACAAAAGTTCTTAAAGATCAACAACCATAGTCAATACACACCCAGATATTAAACCATGAACTCATAGTCCAAAATCAATAAAAAATAAAAAGAAATAAACAATAGCAACTATAAAAGAAATCGAATGAGGCTTCTCCTCCACACTCCTTGCACCACTTTGGAGACAAATGCTTCTTTTCAAGATACTCACCGTTCACGATCGAAACGCCAGCAGGAACACGGCTTGTGCGCATCAAGAAACACCTGCTCGAAAGTCCTTGTTGATTATTGTTCCGTCGCTGCAGTTGAATTGAAACCACTGCTAACGAGTAAAGAGCTGGCGCGTGAGAGTTCATTGCTGTCCTCGCCATCAACGGCGCTCAATTTTCTCTGTTTTGCAAACAATAGAACGGAATCTGCACAAACCATAGTTCACTCACAACACCCATTATTTTAGTTATGCATGTTAAAAAAAGTTTTAAAAAATAATCCAGAACCACCACACAAATACCCCCACCACAAATCCTGAACCAGTAAAAGAAAACTATATCATCATGAATCATGTCCAAAGTCCAAACCCTACACACACAAAAAATTAATAAAATGAGAGCATGTAAATGTGGTAGCATTTAGGAGCATAGAAAATACAGGAAGTAGGGGTTGTGAGTTAAAGAAGAAGGAAGTATAAAAGCGAACGGTGAGGAAAATGAAAAAAAAAAAATCGTGAGAGCAAGAGATGAATGTAAGAAGTTAAACCCCAAAGAAATAGATTAATTTCAAGCAAAGGAACAATACAAAAAAAAAATCAACAAAAGGGCAAAAGATGGTTCCCTTACCTTCAACCGTAACCATCGTGGCGCTCCACCATCCCTTTTCTCGTTCGTGTTCTGTGATTCAGTGCACTCTCTCGCTCTTCAACTCTCTCACACACATCCCTTTCATCTTCAATCTCTCTCGGCCTCACCATTGGAACCGTGAATCGGAGATGGCGACCATGGGGATTTGGTTACGGCGAGAGAAGGGCCACTGTAAAAATGAAGGTTTGTGAGAGATTGGGGGACCGAGGTGGAGGCCGAGTTGGGTTGGGGTTTGTGGAAATCGAGGTTAGGGTTTGGGAAATCGAGAGATTGGGGGAGACCGAGGTTGAGGTGGAAGAAAGGCGGAAGGTTGAGGAGAAGAGAGTGGAAGGCGTTTGAGGGAGAAGAGAGTGGAAGGCGTTTGAGGGAGAGAAACGAAACGTTCTGATGCTGGATCGTGGGAGTTTTATTTTTGATATAGAGTTTTATTCGGTTGCCACGGACTTGCCACGGGATCTCCGTCGCAAATTTTTGTCTTTTCACAAGTCTGTGGCAAACACCAGCGGGAAATTTCGCGCTCACATATTTTGCACTTGCCGTTGCAAATCCGTGGCAAATTACTGACGGAAAAAGCTCTGTGGCAACTGCTGGTGGCTAAAACAAGGTTTTCTTGTAGTGGATTAAAGGTTAATTTCTCTAATCATGTGACATTAGGATTCGGGTTGTACTTTTAATATTATATTTAAGATCATTCCTATTAATATACTGACAGAAGGTTCTGGTGCTTAGACTTTAATACTAGGAAAAATATATCTTGAGGTCCCTTAACTTGTTATTTTGGTAACGAATAGGTCTCTTAAATTTTTTCTTGTAACGCATAGGTCCCTTAACTTTTAAAAACATTGCATAGTTGCCCTTTTTAACGATTTTTTGTTTTATGCTTATGTGGCAACTGATTCATTATTATTTAATTATTTTTAATTAAAAATAAAAAAATTTATTAATGTTCAGTACTTGAGGTTGCTACAAGGATCAGAATCTGAGGTGGTAGCTTGTAGAGTCGTATGGGATTGTGATGATTCGTGCTTGTACTGGTTCCTCCGAGCTTGAGGTCGCCGGGGGGCGTGTATACCTGAAGACACTCTGATCCCAATGTCAGCGATCAGAAGTGGAGGAGAGGTATAAATGAATGAAGCGTATCTAATTTGCAAAGGTGATGCTCTATTTATAGGCGCAGGGTCTAGCGCTGAGCCGTTGGATGAGGCGGCATTGATCTCGACTATTGATCTCGGTTTCACCTTCAGCACTAGCATTTGGGCCAGATCCAACGTTGGATTGGGCCTCTCCTTGATGCGGAGTGAGCTTGGGTCAGTCCCAAACAAAAACGAAAACCAATGAAGGAGAAAATGAAAACCACATCGAAGTTGTTCTTCTATTAATTTAACAAATAAAAACTTTGAGCATTGAAATATTGCAGGCAAGATGGGATTGCAGGTAGAGAGGGAGACAGGAAAGCACGAGATTTTTTACGGTGGTGTATGTAAGGATAAAATAGTACTAGTGCGGTGATCCGTTTGATGGATGAGGCAATGGTTTAGCGTCACACTTTACATATTTTGGATCAAATTAATTTTAAATTTTGTTACAAAATTAACTTTTTTTAAAATAAAATTTGTTATTAAGGAATAAACTTCGCATATTTAAACAGTTAAATTTTTTCACACACTAAAGTACCCTAAAAGTATACTGCATAGTGTTACACTTTATATAATTTGTTACGAAATTAATATTCGATTTCGTTACTAAGAAATAAACTTTGCATATTTAAACAATTAAATTTTTTCAAACAGTACCGAAAAGGTACACTATATAGCGTTACACTTTTTATAATTTGTTACGAAATTAATGTTCGATTCCAAAAATTTGATTATGGAGGTACATTTCTATTTAATCACAAAGTACCACTAAAATATAAAACATGAAAAAAAAAAGAGTGAGAGAGGAGAAAAGAGAAATAAAAATATGAAGGGGAAAAAAGGAAGAAAAAAAAGGGGGAGAGAAAGTATGGAGAACAAAAAAAAGGGGGGGGGGGTAGGGGGAGAGGAGTGGGGGTGTGGGGTGGGGGGGGGAGAGTAGGGGTTTGGAGGAAAGGGAGGGAAGGGGGGAATTTTGGAGGAAATATATTTATGCTATCATTAGATAAACTTAGCAAAAATTCTTCACTATTTCCAGTTCTCTTAAATGCACATATATGATTTATCAATGTAGGCTCTCTTGGACTTGTTAATCTATCTTGTATATCTCAAGTTATGAATCTATTTTGTGTTTCAAGTTCTTTCTCCTTGTTTTTCTTTAGTTGCACTTAAGACAATCAAAGATAAGACTATTATAATTCTAGCTCTAGACCCGTTAAAAAATTATTTGTCACTAGTTTTTGCAAAGTAAAAAAGTCACTTATAGTGATAAAAAGGACAAATTTAAAGCATGTTACTAATAGTGATTTTTGGACTGCTGTTTTTTTTTAATGGCAAATATATAAATATATATAGGGTGCATATCTAGTGAGAAATGAGACTCTTATATGAGAGTGAGAGGAGAGTGAGAGGGACTACTCTCATCCCTTAGATTAAATTGTACGGATCAGATTAAATAAACTTTTTAGTGAGTCGCGTGACTCTTGTTTTGTTTCTAAGAGGGTTTCTGTTCGTGACTTTTCGTTTCCTCATGTGTGTTTTTTTTTTGACAATGGAAAACTCATATCATTTCATTCAAAATCAAAGAAGTAATACAATTCGGACTACAATCAAAGGTATGGGAGCTAGCGAAATTCCTTGATGCTCTAGCAAGTGTATGAGCAACAAGGTTGGCTTGCCTCCGAATAAAACTAACCGCATAGTTTTGTGTAAGTATCAAAAAGTTCTTAAAAGAGGATATAATAGTGCCGAACTCTACGGAGCTACACATTCCGTTGATACCATCAACCAGCCGCCATGATCCGGTTCAATGGTGACTCTAGGATATGCACTTCGCGGAGCCAAGTAACAGCAGCAAATAAGCCTAATGCCTCTACTTCCTGTGGCTGAGGGCAGCCGAAATACCAAGTTATTTTTGCCATAACAAATGAACCACTACTATCTCGGATGCACATACCAAAACCGAAACGATTATCATCAAATAGCGCCGCATCCACGTTGCATTTCAACACATTCTCGGCTGGTTTTTCCCAAGCAGCCGAAGCTGCTGTACTGCTAGAAGGAACTGCCGAGTTGCCGACTTGCCTGGTTGCCAATTTGCCGAGTTGCCAGATTGCCGAAGTTGTCGGCCGCCAGATCGCTTGAAGCGGGCGCATCGAAGTCTTTGTAATTCTTCGCGCGCATGTCCGCTGCACGCACTCGCCGCCATTGGTGCGTAAATTCAACACACCGTTAATCGATCGCCGAAATTGGTTTTGCATTATTCTCCCAGACCTTCTCGTTCCTTCGCTTCCAAATACACCAAATTAACATTGCTATACTGTTGCGAGCCACCACAGACTCCGCTGCTAGCAACCGAAATAAAATCTCCTTGAAACTATTGTCATTGTTGTTCAGGTGACGTTGTACCGTTTGCCATAACCCCGCATGTCTCCAGATCGATTCCGCTTGAGAACACCCAAAAAATATGTGCCAATCACTATCTTCCTCATGATCACACCAAGGACACTCCCCGTGACAATTCACATGACGACGGCGTAAATTAAATCTGCTTGGGAGTACCCCCCGAGCACATCTCCACAAATGAATTTTCACCTTGTGAGGAATTTTAAGACGCCAAATTAAATGTCAATCTCCTTGAATGCGCAAAGCCGAGGTGTCCTTAAACTCATTCATGTACACATAGTAGGCGGATTTAACCGAGTAGGCTCCATCTCGGCTCTTGTTATCTTGTCCTCGGCCAAGAAGGATCATTGCCTGGATGCGCTTCTTGTCATCTTCATTGAATAATTGATTCATCAACGCAACATTCCATTGTCCTCCTGTGGCATCAAAGAAATTAGCCACTTTTAGATCCTCCCACCCCGAAACCACACTTGATGAAACATACGAACTCGGCCCTCCTTTCACCCAAGGGTCCTTCCAAATATTGATAGAAGTGTCATCCCCAATTTTCCAACGTGCTCCAAGTTTAACTAATACTTGTGAAGCGTGGATGCTACGCCATACATAACTGGGATTATGGCCCAAGCGAGCCCCCAAGAAATCCCCATTTGGGAAATATTTAGATTTGAAGACGCGGGTTACTATAGCATCTTTGTTGGTACACAACCTCCAACCTTGCTTCCCTAGCATAGCCAAATTAAAGCCATGGAAATGACGAAAGCCCATTCCCCTAAACTACTTGCGCATAGCTAATCTCTCCCAACTCAACCAATTTATTCCTCTGCGAGCTCCACGATTAGAGCCCCACCAAAAAGAATTTATCATCCTCTCCATCTCCTCCCCTAGAGATGTCGGAATCAAGAAAGTGCTCATGCAGTAAGCCGGAATGGCCTGAGCAACCGACTTCACCAGCACCTCCCTACCTGCCTTGGACAAATGCCGTCCCGACCATTGTCGAACCTTACCCCACACCCGATCCCGTAAGTAGTTGAATAACTGCTTTTTACTCCGGCCAACCATCGATGGCAAGCCGAGGTACTTCCCGGTGCCAAGACACTCTGTGACTCCCAAAATACCAACAATCTCATCTCTGACCTGTTGCTGAGTGTTTCTGCTAAAGTAGATTTCTGATTTGTGGAAATTGACAGATTGCCCAGAAGCTTTCTCATAAGTCTCCAAGACACCCTTGAGTCTAGTGCTCTCCTGGACATTGGCCCTGCAAAACAAGAAGCATATCATCGCATAAAAAGTAAGTGTGTGAGGATAGGGGGCCCTCTACACACTTTCACTCCATGAATCTCACCTCTCGCCTCACACTTTTTAAGAAGAGCTGTAAGACCCTCTGCACACAATATAAATAGGTAAGGTGACAGTGGGTCACCTTGCCTGAGTCCTCTCCCAGGTGAGACTGAGCCAGCTTTATCTCCATTCATGAGAATTGAGTAATGTATTGTTTCTACACACATTGACATCCACCGTATCCACCTAGCCTCAAAGCCCATCTTCTCAAGCACCCTTCTCAAGTACCCCCAATCAACCCGATCATATGCCTTGCTCATGTCAATCTTTAACGCCACATCTCCTACTTTCCCCCTCATGTGTGTTTTTTCTTCAATGTATATCTTGCAAAATTTTATCTACAATGGAGGTTTAAAATTTGATAGATACCCAAAATGAAAGGTTGCTCTCTAAATTAGAATTCAAGACTTCAAGTGCTATTAAGTGCTATTTTTTTAATAACTACAAATTTGAGAACAAGATTTAATACCGATGGCAAGACTAAGTTAGATGTTAATTTTTATAAATTAATTCTATTATTCTCTTTTAAAAGGTGAAAAATATTGTTCTAACTCTCTGATACTGTCTTTGTATTTGTAATGATTCTTCAAAGGGAAAATTCTTAGATTTTACAGCAAGGAAAAACGATGGGAGAAAGAAGAGAGGTAGAGAGAGGAGAGAGAAACGGATGAACAAACATAGGGAAGACGAGAGGTTAGACAAGAGCACGTGACACCCTTTAAGTGACATTTCAATCTCATCCGTAAATTATTATCCAATGGCTCATATACGGTTTTGTTTTTTATTAACCTTTTCTCTCTTCTCTAAATTTCATACACACTAAACTGGAGTGTATTTTATACTGTGTATGATACTACTTGTAAATTTGGTCGTAAAACAACAGTCTGAGTATGTCTTCAAATCTCTCTTTACCTTTATGTCATCTACATTTTTGTTTTTGCGCAACCAAGAGTTAATAGCCCTTCTCACAGTTGGAAAAAAGTACGACGTATGATACAAAATCATAACAAGATCTCGATTTTTTTTATTATTATGAAGAGGACACAAGATCTCCATTTTAATAGTTGCCTTGCATGCCTCGTGTTCTTTTATTTTAAGTAAATAATAATATATCTTATATTTAGAGACTATCAAAAATATACTCCCTCCGACCTCCGTCCCAAAATATAAGACCCTTTTTTCAATTTTACTCGTCCCAAAATATAATGCACTTTACAACTTTCTAGATATATTTATTACTTTTTTTCCAAACATATCTTTATTAATGGTACTAAGTTGTGTTGGTATATGAAAAATTAGCATTAAATGTTAGGATAATTTAGTAATAGTCATACAAAATTTTGACATATTAATTACACCAACAACTTTTCTTAATAACTGTGAAAAGTGGAATGAGGTCTTAGTGTGTGTTTGGTTCCGCGGTGAAGAAAATTGAGTTTGGTAGAATTGAGTTTGCAGAATTGATTTTACTTAAAAGTGAGTTGAATGTAACGTGATTTTTGTTTGGATACATTTGTCGAAAAGTGATTTTCACCGACCATTGTTGTTTGGATATGTTAGATCAAAAGTGCTTTTAAGGGTCAAATTACCAAAATGGGTCTCCATTTAAAATTATATTACAAACTTTATATTTAATTAATAATAAAATAGAAAACAAAAGTATTAAATTGGCATAATAATAGTTATCAAATATATCCAAAACAAACACCAGAGAGAATCGTAGGCCCAAAACAAAAAAAATTGGTCAAGCCCAAGTTTTCTTCTTCTTCTCTAACCTTGGGACAATTACAGCAGCAAAATCAAAACATCAAAAAGGCAGCAAAAAAATTCTTCTTCTTTCTTCTTCTTGACAAAAAAGGAACCACAGAAAATAATAGTAACAGAGAGCCAGGTGTGTTTCTCGCCCTCTTCTAAAGGAATGAAAGTTTAGCAAAAAAAAATGGGTTATCACTTTGGTGAAAGGTGGGTGTTGAAGGGGTATTTATGAAGGGCAAAAGCAGATAAATCAAGCTGTTAGCAAGAGGAGAATTGATTTTGTTTGGACGTGGAAGCTAGAAATTGTTGCTTCAATGCCACCGTGAGTTTTCACGGTTGCCGCATCTGCATGGAGATGTAGACCCAAACAAGCCGAAAGCGCTTTTGGGAAGGTAAACGTGCTTCCATGGTGTTCTAACGTGCAACCAAACAAGCACTTATATTTTGGGACGGAGGGAGTATATAGAATAAGATACTTTAGAAACTGTCGTGATTTTATTTCCTTTTCACGTGATCCTAGGTCTAGACAGTCTAAATTGTAACTGCCGTGTAAGTGCTTTTTTTTTACGGTGTTTTTTTTAACAATTTTTTTACTGTGTTATTAGTGCGTAGTATCTATTGACTTTGTCAGTCAGGAGAACCTAACTTGCACGTGTACCACCTCGTCAATTCCTTCTGAATGTTCATCTGCACGCGTACCAACAATTTCAATCTTTGTCCTAGCACGTGACCCTTCTGCGTGTATCATCTCATCTTTGTTTATGCACACCAACAATGTTTCGTCCTGTGAGTCATCTTGCAGCGCCTGTGGTGATAGTTAGTAACCTGCTCCTATTCCTAGAGTTACATGCACGTGGGATCGCCAATTCAAGGATGTTGATGAATGAACCTGTGCAGCAGTCGACACAAATTACGAAAAAACTTGTTTTTGATGATTTGCAATTAATGTACTCCCTCCGTCCCTCACTGGTGTGTGCGTTAAGGTTGTGTGACACTTTAACCAAAGAATCAATTATTAAGACAAAAATTTGTAAGTAAAATTTACATTTTTCCCAATATGCTCTTGTAACTAAAGTTGGTAAAATATTGAGTCTTCACAACAAACATTTTAACTTTGAGGGTATAATAGAAAAAACATAATTTAGACTTTATTGGTATTCGAAAAAGACATATAATATGGGACAAATGTTTTTGGGTAAAAAGACATTTAATATGGGACGGAGGGAGTATATCTTAGTGTGCCAAGATCAACCGATGATGCGCCCTAGTCATCACATCTTGTGCAGAGTCTAGCCGCACCAAGTTCTACTGAAAGCAATGGATCTATAACTATGCCTAATAAGTATGTTACTCCCTGCGGTCTCTAATTTAAGCAACAAAATTTATAGCACAAGAATTAAGAAAGTCAATTAAACTTGTCACTTTCTATTAATTTGATCAAAAAACTAATGGTATGTTACAATATTACCCTTCCTGCAAATCTCATTTCACGATGAAAAAAACCTTCATGACGTCAAGATTAGCAAGCTGTGCTTCTATTTTTTTTCATTCTTCTATTTCAATTTCAATTTGGCGCTAATTTTTGCTTTAGTTAATTTGTTCTTTGAAATATGACTTTGATTAAAAATTGGCGCCAATGATTAAATTTTAGAATACACAACATACTAAAACAGAGGATCACCAAATTTGAGTTAATTCATCTCAAACATGCCTCTAAACATTGATTTGAATGTCTCTTGCAATGAATCTCATTTGAATGGCACAACATCAGTGATGAAGATTGCAACATAATACCCCTTATTGATGATTTTAGCAGAAACAAAAACAGAGCATCACCTATTGAATCATATCCTTCATCTATTGACTTAAATGTGTATCCATCTCATGAAGAGGAAGTCACTGTAAATGAGTCTCAAACATCCCTTTCTTATGATGACATAAACACCTCTGCCGTCGACGCCGCCGCCGCCGCCGACAACGCTGCCGCCAATGCTGACGATGCTGCCGCTGCCGATGACGCTGATGCCGATACCGACACCTACATGGATGATTTATGTCTCGAGCCCTACATGGATGACTTATGTTTCGAAGAATTTGATGCCATGCTTAATGGTATGTGATATAAAACCTTTCAGCTCTATTTTACTGAATTGGGAGTATAAATCCTTTATATTGATTTTCAGGAACACAACATGATCCAAACAATGGAGGTGTTGAAGAAGACACTAACACATTTAGTGAAGATGAGAACGGTAAAGAGTTTTCAATCTATGCTATTATACATTTGAATTGTTTCTCTTGTTGCTCAACAACTGAGTTTTAGATGTGTTAAGTACTTATGGGATGCTCAATTAGCTTGGATACAGTAGAACTTACATTTCAATATATATATATATATATATATATATATATATATATATATATATATATATATATATATATATATCAGCAACATAAAAGGAGTATCCAAATAACTCAAGTAGCTATAAACCAGAACAACATTCAAACCAGAAGAACATTTAAAGATTCTCTAAGCTATAACCATTATAAACGATATATATATATATCCATGATTACATTTAAATTGTTTGTCATTGTTCAACATGTATAGAACCATCTCAAAAGAAGCGTACTTTCTTGGATAACTACCAAAGGGAAATGGTTGCTAAATTACTGGAAAATTCAAGTTACAACGGAAAACTCAATCGTGGAACTGCTCGGTGGGTGGCTTGTAACACCCCAAAATAATTCAATTAATTAACTTAGTTGAGTTATTAAGGGTTTGCAACATTTTACTTTTAAGTCAAGTAATTCATTAAGTGAGTGTTAAGCATGTGTTACTCTTTAGGAAAATGTCTAAGTTAGGAAAGGGTGTGGGTAGAAGAAGCCCACGGCCTAATAAGGCCAAGGCCTCATTTAAGTCCCTTAGGACATGTTAAATGGTGCCTTCGTAGGAGACCATTTACATTGTTCCAAAAATAGTCAAAGTTACCAAATTAAGAAAGTAGAGAGAAGTGAGACTTAGAGAGAAGGAAGAGAACCAGAAGGGAGAACCAAGAGAAAAAGGGAAGAGTGAGTGAATCTTGAAGGATTCCTAGAAGTGCTAGTGAAGAGGGTGTGTCTACTGTTATAATCAAAGTTAGGGGCTCTTTTAATCTTTGTAATGTTTTGTGTTTGGTAGTATTTTGGTGTGAGTGGTTACGATCACCTTGCATGTGTGTTTTATGTGTTGTTCATAACATGTTTTGCTGTGTTTTTGCTCTTGCTGTGACTTGTGGTGAAGTACGATGGTGGATCGGTTGGGAAAGAGAGAGGAGTGTAACACTCTCTCTGCTGCGTGTGGTCTGAAGGAGCATTGCATGGTGAGGCATCGAGGGTGAATCGGCGTAGTGTGAAGAAAATGAGTTTGCATGTAGAGTTAGGGAGAGGATCGAGAGGCGATGGAGTGAGTATCCGAGTGTGCATGAGTGTGGTGATGCTTTGGAAATGGGTTGCATATTGGGTTTAAGTAAAGAAACAGATTAAAAGAAGTAAAATGGGAGTTAAGCGCCTTTATTACGCGCGTAATAATGGAAGTACCTTTCACTTAGAGTGAGAGAAACCGAGTTGAGGAAGTCAACGTCTAGAGTGTCTTAGTGTTGAGAGTCCATTTGGTGAGTTTGAGGGAGAGTATGTGTCTAAACACCATTAGCGAGGGTAGGGACGCATAAACCGAAGTGTAGGTGTTTCGCCTTAAGGTTACCGAGGTGTAGAGGAGTGAACCAAGTCCTGGCCGAGGTAGCGTCCACCGAGGTGAAACGCCCAAATGCCTAAGTGTAGGTGAACCGAACCGGGAATGCCAGAAGTGAATCCCCATGAGTTAGACGATTTTAGTGTAAGGGTGGAGCGCGTAATTGTGAGTATGTCACCGAAGTGAGGGTTTGAGTGTAACATGCCGAGGTGCCAAAGCTGAGCTAGGTGCCGAGGTGATGTAGAATACCGAGTTGGAGTAGTTAGCCGAGGTACACACATAGTGTGCCGAAGTGATGTTAGGCGCCAATGTTGCCTAGCACATTGTGGGATGCCACTGTGAGTGCTATTTTAGCACCAAGTGTGCCAAGTACGAGAGCGATTAAGTCCATTTTGGTCCTTAGGTGACACTTTGGTCCCTAAAGTGTCGTTGAGGTCCTCGGTGTGACAATTAGTCCACCATGGAGTGCCGAGGTGATTGAGAGGTCGGTTGTAGGTTCTAGGGTGATTCTACCGGTGTAGTAGGGTCGACCTTAGCACTGTGATGATGTCTAGATGGTGTGGACGTCAGTGTGAGCGACGGAGTAGAACGACGGAGTAGAACTACGGAGTAGAACGACGGAGTAGAACGACGGAGTAACGACGGTGAACGACGGTGTGAGCATTCACATGCGTTATGTTTTATTGGTGTGTGATTGCATTTGTCATGAAGTCACATGTTCATGTGCATATTACGACGGAGGAGGTTTCGGCCTCGATGTGGTAGGACTTCGGTCTCCATATCAAATAAAGACGGAGTAAATAACGACGGAGAGTCGATAGGCTAAATAACGACGGTGGAAGTACCTCATTGCATAATGCCCTGTGGTTGGGTTGCATACATGCATACATTTCATAATTTAATGTGTTTTTGAGCTGATTGATAATTGTTGTGGTTATTTGAACTATCGGTGAGTGGTCAGATTAGTTGAACCGAGGTGCTTTAGTGCTATCTCTAACCTTAAGCTTCTTCACATTATATTACTTGTGTTAAGAGACTCACCCTAGCCGCTTTTATGTTGCTTCTCATGTCGGCAACTTGCGGTACACATGAGTGATAGTTGTGCCTAGCTCAAGGTTGCCAGGTTCGCCCACGGTCGTGTAACACCGGGATGGGGCCGAGTAGATTTTAGTGCTTTTATGCCGATCTTGTGTATTTTCTCGCTAGATAGTCTTTTGAACTAAAACTATCACATTTTGTTGTAACTTCTTTATATTCGGTCTCGATACATGTCATATGGCGGATTTGGAGGCAATTTAAACAAACTGGTGATGCTCGCCATAAGAAAACAAAAATTGTGGTAGAAAAAGAGTTGAAATAGATATTCGAAAGTGTGTGATGTTCCTTTAAAGTAAGCGTAGCACTCTTCGATCACTAGCATGTGCTTCTGGGCATCGAGAAAAGCGCATTGTTTAAATTTTTAAGAGACGGAGTTTTGCATCGGCATTCAAATGGATTAAAGCCATATATGAAAGATGGCAATAAGATAGCTCGCCTTCGATTTTGCTTGTCCATGCTTCAGAAAGCAACATTCCTCATGATCCGAGTTCAAGCCCATGTATAATGGTTTTACATGACCAAAAATCCACAAAATACTACCTTCTTTGCAGACGAGAATGATCCATACCGTACATGCAAAAACAAGAACTTTATTGGAAAGGTAATGTTTTTAGCTGCAGTGGCTAGACCTAGATTTGATGGGGAAGGTAATGAGCTATTCTCTGGAAAAATTGGCGTGTTTCCTCTAGTAACTCAAGTTCCAAAGAAAGAGGTCAAGTGTTAATAGAGTGTCGGGGACACTCGAAACAAAACCAATTGCTTCTATCACCAAAGAGGTCATCGTATGTTCCTAATAAACAAGGTGTTGCGACCATCAAAGAAAATGGCCACATGAACATGCACGGAAACAATTTACATACAACAAGATAACGCACCGAGCCATATTTTGGTAGATGATGAAGAATTTTGTAGAGTAGCTTGTGAAGGTGGATTTGACATTCGTTTGATTAACCAACCGCCTAATTCTCCGGATTTGAATGTGTTGGATTTGGGTTTCTTTAGTGCCATTCAATCATTACAACACAAAGAGGCGACTAGATCCGTTGATGAGCTTATTGAGGCGGTGGAAAAATCTTATGATGCTTTCTGTCACAAAGAATCAAACAAAATATTTCTCACTCTCCAATCATGTATGATTGAACTCATGAAAGTACAAGGATGCAATCAATACAAAATCCCTCATATGAAGAAAGATGCAATGACTACTCAAGGGATACTACCAACTCAACTAAAATGTGATCCAGAATTAGTTCAGCAAACTTTTGCATACATGCAAAATATTGATTAACGTATCTAACTCATTACTCAAAATTTATGTAATGAGTTAGATACCTTAATCAACTTTTGGCCAAACAAGTCACATGGATTATGCTTCAAAAATTATGCAGAAAAATTCTGCAGCAAGTGTTATGCTTGAAGGTGTATCCAAAGTTAGATTAGTTTTTGTGCAGCAAGTGTTATGCTTGAAGGTGTATCCAAAGTTAGATTAGGCTTCATGTTATGCTTGAAGGTGTATCCAAAGTTAGATTAGTTTTTGTGCAGCAAGTGTTTTAAAATTATGCAGAAAAATTGTGCAGCAAGTGTTCTAAAATTATGCAGCAAGTGTTATGGTTGAACATTGTGGTAATTTAAGAAAACACAATAAGTTAATATAAATACTCTTCCATTTCCCTTTCCTAGCAGATTTCATAGGCAAAATATAACGAGCCTAAAATATTCAAAGGGGTAAAGGCATAAATCAATTGGAAAGAATGAGTTCTACATAGAATAGCCAGAAAAATATTCACTCAGACACAGCTTCAATTTCGGCTTTCTTGTTATTGGTGATGGCTTCCTCATCAACAATTCTAAGATTGGGATAGTTTCTATGGTTCAAAGAATGCAACCACAGAGCAACAGTTCCAGCCTTATGTTCTGCAGAAGCAATATGAGAATATATGTACTTCAATTCTATCCAAAGTTATACCAATTCTTGGAATTAAATCAAAGTTAAAGCATTTCATTGGAATTCTTGGGATAGTTTCTATGGCTTTCTCATGAATATTGGAGGCCAAAATTTTTGTTTGAGATAGTGGCAGTTTGGGTATCCTATTGCCTTGGATGCAACCACTTCAAAGAGAACTTTTTGCCACATTGCTAGAGTGCCGATAGATATTTATTTAAAAGGCAACCTACAGGACAAAATTTTAGTGGAAAGAGAGGATATGCATCGGCGTAGAGTATGAGTGTTTTCCTTTATTTTTCAAATCCTATCAATGCATTGGTCATTCGCTCCAAAATTGTAAACATAGCAATGAGTCTGATCAATTTTTCAAAATTTGAAGTGCTTCTGAGAAAATATTAAAGGAAAGAAGTAGTTACCACGAAATGCAAACTATATCCCTCCTCGGCCTACTGTTAAATACATTCTTATAAGAAGGATAAAGGGAAATCAAATGTCGTGAAACAAGTTGAACACGAGACTGTAGTTGATGTTGGTCCCTCCATAGCGCCACAATATAAGGCTGGTAATGGTTCAACTATTTCTGTGGAGGAAGAAAATGACCCTAATCGTTTCAAGGGTGTGAATAATAATATTGCTCTATCCTCGAAAGGGTGTAGGAAAACTCAAATTATTTTCTTGGTACAAGAAAGAATGTTTTTCTTTGGAGGTAAAGCTACACAAAAACTTATTCCTCTTAGTCTTTTACTCCTTGTGAATCCCCTCTTGAGAAATTTTCCTTTGTTCAATACTCCCGTGTGGATACTCGCAATTTGGGTGATTTAGTGATACTTTCTTCAACAAATAATTCATTGAATCATCTCCTATAAGATGTTGATTCTTCTAACCTAGTGGTATAACAACTGACATGAGAATATTAGGAAAGCTTTGTGGTGATATGTTGGATGATGTTGCCGACCCTATGGCTATTGATATCCAATGAACAATTGCGCATGATTATAATTTCAAACTTATTGTGTCCAAGTCCCAGAAGAAGAAATTTTGGAAGAATAAAAAAGAAATTGGTTCAAATAATTGTAGGCTATAATAGCTATTTCAGAGAAAGTTCTCTCTCTGTCTCTTTTGATCTAGCTAATTAATGTAAATTAGCCCATTAGAATTCCGACTCTTAGTTTGTCTCTACGATGGATTGTTTTAGTGGTCTTTCGCTGTAGCAAGTTATAGGCTTCCTATTACCACTTTTATTACAATTTCTTTTCTTGGCAAGGGTTTTTGTCTAGTCCTCCTTGGGCTCTCTTCTATCATATTTCTTTTTTATCTTTTTTAATGAAAATAGGGTATGTATTCTTTTTCCTTTTTAATATTTTTTACATCAAAAAGTTTTAACAAGACTCCATTCTTTCTCTTCATCTAAAAAATGTACAAAAATAACATCAACATGTTTGTCAAAAACCACAATAACATCGAAGATGTATGTATATGAGCTCCATTAATTTTAGCTACTATGCTCAGGTAATACTCATATGGAGTTTTCTTTACATCAATGAAAAATTGTAAATTAATGAAAGGCTAAATTACACTTTTAGTCCTTTATCCTTGCTTTTGGTTTCACTTTGGTCCTTTATCTTCTTTTTTTCTCGTTTTGGTCCCTCATGTTTCATATCCGTGTCATTTTGGTCCTTTTTTGGTATTTTCCATCCATTAACTTAACAGACGCCATGTTGACAGTTAACTGCTGACGTGGCGTCTTAAGTGTCAGAGCTGACATGGAACTCATTAAGTGATGTGGCACATGAGGGACCAAATTGAAACTTAAAAAAAACATAGAGGACCAAATTGACACAAAACAAAAAGCACCAAAATCTTCATCTTCTTCCTCCAAACACCATCTCCATCTACTCCGACGAGGCACCACCACCTCCGGCGAGACCAAACGAGAAAAAGTCTAATTTAGCCTTAATGAAAAAAGAGAAGATAAAAGTTAGACTTCTAAAAATTAATGATCTTTTTTGTTCAATGGGTGATTTTTCCAACAACCACAATGCACT
Source organism: Oxytropis ochrocephala (assembly GCA_020916435.1). Classification (NCBI taxonomy): domain Eukaryota; kingdom Viridiplantae; phylum Streptophyta; class Magnoliopsida; order Fabales; family Fabaceae; genus Oxytropis; species Oxytropis ochrocephala. Next base: position 9,414,563 of record CM037094.1, on the reverse strand, counting down.
CCAAGTGTCACCATACAAGAGAAGCATAATAAAAATTCTAAAAATAAGAAATAAAAACTAACATCTAATAATTGGACTTGACATATTAGCCCAAACCGCTAGCTTATTGCAGATAAGCTAATTGTAGGGCTCTGTTTGGCAACACTAATTCGCTAGTTTATAGCGGACAATTTATAAAGGATCAGCTTGTTGTAAGTGTTTGACATGACCAGCTTTTAGTGAGTTTTTTTCACTAGCTTATAGTATTTTTTAAACACTATGTACTTTTTATAACGTTTCATCTTTTCTTCTAGTTTTACCTTCATTACTTTAGTTAAATTCCTCATTTATCCTACATTAAATGAATTTCTCTTTCATCTTTAAGCATTAATTACAAATGTCTATTAACGTAATTTTATATTTATAAGCTACTTAAACCGCTAATTTTAACCAACACTTTAAATTCAATCCGCTAGCTTATCTGCTATCAACTCTCCGCTATAAGCTCATCTGTTATTCGCTCCTTTTGGCACAACTACCTTATTGCATTTTTTCACTAGCTTATATCGTTGTTTGAAATGCTCCTACATTAATGAATTTCTCTTTCATCTTTAAGCATTAATTACAAATGTCTATTAACGTAATTTTATATTTATAAGCTACTTAAACCGCTAACTTTAACCAACACTTTAAATTCAATCCGCTAGATTATCCGCTATCAGCTTTCCGCTATAAGCTCATCTGTTATTCGCTCCTTTTGGCACAACTAGCTTATTGCATTTTTTCACTAGCTTATATCGTTGTTTGAAATGCTACTTGAAGTAGCGTTTGCGTTTATAGCTTATAGCGTTTCACTTTTTCTCCCATTTATACCCTTGTTATTTTTTTTTGGCTTAAATTCACTTTTGGTCCCCCTATTTTACTAAATGTGCAATTTTGATCCCCCTATTTTATTTTGGCCAATTTTGATCCCCCAATTTTACTAAAAGCGCAATTTTGATCCCCCTATTAATTTTTGTGCAATTTTGGTTCCCTTATTTTCCAAAAAAAATTTGTATAAATAAACTATTTTCGTATTTTACATTTTCAATAGTTAAATATTTATTTTAAAATAGAAAATTATTTAATTATATTAAGTAAATAAACTATTTTTATATTTTATATTGTTAAATAGTTAAATATTTATTCAAAATAGACAATTATTAAATTATTTAAAATAAATAAATTATTTTTATATTTCATATTTTCAATAGTTAAATATTTATGTAAAAAATATAAAATTATTTAACTATATAAAATAAATAAGGTATTTTTTATAATTTATATTTTTAAATAGTTAAATATTTATTTAAAAATAGAAAATTATTAAATTATTTAAAATAAATAAACTACTTTTATATCTTATAATATAAATTAAAATGATTAAATTATTTTCTAGTTTTTTAAATAAATATTTAACTATTAAAATGTTTATTTATACAAAACTTATTTGGAAAATAGGGGGATCAAAATTGCACATTTAGTAAAATTGTGGGACCAAAATTGGCCAAAATAAAATAGTGGGATCAAAATTTCACACTTTGTAAAATAGGGGGATTGAAATTGCCCAAAATAAAATAGGGAGATCAAAATTGCACATTTAGTAAAATAGGAGGACCAAAAGTGCATTTAAGGGAGCACAAGGGGTGCCCAATCCTTACAATGCAAAGCAGAAAAGGGGGAGGGCCTCCTCAAAACCTCCCTGAGCCAAAACCCTTTGGGAAAAAGACTCAGGTAGGAAAAAGAGTACCTCGCACAAGACTGCACAACAGTCGTCCCTTGTTATTAGACGGGGGAGAAGCAGTGGGATACCCTTGTTATTTTAATTAAATTCCTCATTTATCCTCTATTAAATGAATGTTCACTCTCTTTCAAGCATTAATTACAAATGTCCATTTATATCAGTTATCTTGTTGTGAAGTTGTATACTTATATTTTACTACCTCATGTCCACTTTATAAGGGAAAAAGTACATTTTAGGTTCATTCAATAAATGATGTATCTAGTCTTTAATTAGATACATCATTTATTGAATGAACTTAAAAAGTGATTTTTTTCTTATAAAGTGGAATGGAGGGAGTAGTAATTAGGGATATATTTTTTTTTTTGACAAAAGGGATATATTTTATATATGATGATAATATTTAATTATTTATAGAGAATATTTAACAATTAGATAAAATAGTATTAAAATAAATCAATAAGATAATAAGTTTGGTGAAAAGTTTTTGAAAAGCTAAAAGTGAAAACTAAAATAAATATCTATTAAATACAAAAGTTCAAGACTATACATTTTATTAGATGACTCTGTACAACAAGGTAAACTTACTAGAGTATAACAGATAAGCTTGCAAGAAAAAAAATAGAGTTGTTTGATAACCACTAACCTTTCTATTATCTCTTAGCTTTTACTGAGTATTACTAAGAACTTTTTATTCCATAGCTAATACAATCAATAATAAAATAAGATGATCAAATAATAAAATTGTGTCAAAAAATAATAAAATAATGAGTTTCTTGAAAATTTTATGAAAAGTTGAAAGTCACAAACCAAAATAAATATGTATTTAATGCTATAGCTTTTTTGACAAGTATAAAAATCCAATCTGGTAAAGTTTTATTTTTATAAAAAATTATATATTTTTTATTTGATAGTAAAATTAATTTGGAGATCACTTATCTTTCATGGAAGGTAAGACTAGATTTCATAGTAAAAATTATATATTTCATGGAAGGTAAGCTTTAATTATCTTGATCTCTCCCTCCGTTAGATCTACACTCCTGCTTGTTGCTGATGCAATAGGTGATTTTTATTTTTTTTTGTAAGAATGCAATAGGTGATTTGTTTATATAAAAACTTAGGCCAATTTTTTTCTTTTCTCTTTTTGCCTTTGTAAAAAAAAAAGAGTTTTAACTCGCTCCCGCAATGACCATACAATAATTATTTACTTTTTAACTTTAAGTTGTGCTCTTAATAAAAAAATGATTCAATTTATTTAACTAAGGGTTTTTTGTGTAAGAAAATATATTGTCTTTAAAAGTGTTCGATACCTAGACTTTGGAATGGCTCCTCGGTCAGGGGTACATGGTCAGGAATTCTAGGAAAGGACGGAGAATGGGTGCTCGGCCGATCCTGCCTTGAACTCGGTGATGTGGAGATCCTTGAGTGTCCGAGTAGGTCCACGTCGGGTGGGGGTACCTGCAAGACACTCTGACGCTCAAGTCAGTATGTGGCCGAGGTAAAGGAAAGCAAAGAAAAGAGGAGAAAGATAGATAGAGAGAGAGAGATAGATAGAGAGCTCCGGGGGAGCAGAGTGGCAAATGAGCGGAACGTCCCGTGGTAGAGGGGTGAACCTCTATTTATAAAGTGAACGGGAGTACCGTAGCCATCGGATCTTGCGGAGAGATCTTGGCCGTTGGCTTAGCTCGAACCGGGTGGATCCTGGTGTAACGTAATTGGGCCGCATTGACGGAGAGGCATTGGGCCGACCCAATATCCAGCAGGATGATCCGCTGTCGCGCACGGATCAAAAACGAGTATTTTGAAAATATAGTATACGGTAGCGACAACTCGAGTATCGTCTCTCAAGGATTCTTGTGTGATAATTAACCAACTGCGGATTAGGGGATGTTTGATTTAAAGTCTGATTTACAAACAGAATAAATAGTTGGTTAAAATAGGCGATTATAAAAAATAAGTCAATCTACTGTTTTCGGTTTCCGGCTAATCACTGGTTTCTACCTTACCAATTCCCTAAGCGGCTTCGATCTCTATTCGGTTAAATATCGATTGTCAAGCGCAAAAGATATATAACAGATTGGTATTCCTATATTCCGAATTAAGCAAACGGATTAACACAATCGTGAATTAAGCAAACACGAGTTACTACGTAGTTTAACGACAAAGCGACGTAAACAACGATTAAAGATCAGGAATACAATCATGCGAATTTAATCAAAACCATTCCATGAAATACAAATTAAGCATATGAATATTCAGAGAATAGAATTGAAAGAGAAACAAAATTGAATTGATAGAGTAAAAACCTCAAAGCACGCTGGAAACTTCTTACAGTAGATCAACTCTCAATGATTAGTTCTCCATGAAAGTTATTCAAGCAATCAAGTATTTTGTGAACAGTGAAAACGAGAGAGATGAACAGTACCGCGGCTGCTAGGTTTTAAAGGAAAAAACAAGGATTCCCCGGTTCTAAACCAACGGGTCAAAAAAACATAAAAAACCCGGCCCAAAACTAAATATTTATTAAGTCTGGAAGTTCAACGAATTATTTGAGACTCTTGCGCTCCGAATTAGCTTTTTTCTGTAACATGAAAGTTGTAGCTTTTTCTCTTGGCTTTTCAACGCATATTAGAACGCGTCGATCCGATACTCGCAGCTCCAGTTATGAATTTTTCCGTGAAAGCTGCTAAAGCTGAAAATAAAACACGAAAATCAAATTAAGCCAAAAATAGACTAAATTAGAAAAACATTATAAAACATAAAAATAAACAAAGCAAAACATAAAAATGCTTAAGTAAAAACATGGAGGAACGTGCATCAAAATGCACTGATCACAGGACTTCATAGCCCAGGTCGGAACAGTGGCCCCCCAAGTCGGGGACGAGCGCTGAGGTCGGCCTCGGCTTGAGTGAACCTTGCATCTTAGCATTTTTGCAGTGCCACGTGTCACCTGGAGAGTAGGGAGACAACGACATGATGCATGGTCTTCTCGAGGCGTCGCTTGATGGACCTGTCTTAATGGTGTCGGGCAGGCGCCTTATGTAACACCCCAAAATAATTCAATTAATTAACTTAGTTGAGTTATTAAGGGTTTGCAACATTTTACTTTTAAGTCAATAATTCATTAAGTGAAGGTTAAGCTTGTGTGGCATTTTTAGGAAAATGTTTAAGTTAGGAAAGGGTGTGGATAGAGGAAGCCCACGGCCTAATAAGGCCAAGGCCTCATTTAAGTCCCTTAGGACATATTAATTGGTGACTTCGTAGGAGACCAGCTCCATTGTTCCCAAAAATAGTTAAGTTTCCAAATTGAGAAAGTAGAGAGAGAAGTCAGACTTAGAGAGAAGGAAGAGAAACCGAAGTGCGAACCAAGAGAAGAGGTGAAGAGAGAGCTGAATTTTCAAGGATTCTTAGAAGTGCTAGTGAAGAGGGTGTGTCTACAGTTGTAATCAGGTTAGGGGGCTCTTTTAATCCTTGTAATGTTTTGTGTTTGATAGTGTTTTGGTGTGAGTGGTTCTGATCACTTTGCATGTGTGTTTTATGTGTTGTTCATGACATGTTTTGCTGTGTTTTGCTCTTTGCTGTGATCTGTGGTGAGGTAACGATGGTGGATCGGTTGGGAAAGAGAAAGGAGTGTAACACTCTCTCTGTTCTGTGTGATACGAAGAGAGGTTTGCATGGTGAGGAATCATAGTGTAACTCGGTGTAGTGTGAAGAAATGAGCTTGCATGTAGAGTTAGGGAGAGGATCGGAGCCAAAGGAGTGAGTATCCGAGTGTGCATGAGTGTGGTGAGCTGGAAATGAGCTTGCATGTTGGGTTTAAGTGAAGAAACAGAGTAAACCGAGTGCCCTTCAGCTTAGAGTGAGAGAAACCGAGTTGAAGGAAGTCAACGCTAGAGTGTCTTAGTGATTGAGAGTCTGTTGGTGAGTTTGAGGGAGAGTATGTGTCTAAACACCATTCGCGAGGGGTAAGGGCGCTTAAACCGAAGTGTAGGTGTTTCGCCTTACCGAGGTGTAGAGGTAATGAACCGAGGTCCTCAGGCCGAGGTAGCGTCACCGAAGTGAAACGCCCAAATACCTAAGTATAGGTGAACTGAACCAAGGAATACTGAGAAGTGAATTCCCTTGACTTAGATGATTTTAGTGTAAGGGAGTGCGTAACTGTGAGCGCGCTACCGATTTGAGGGTTTGAGTGTAGTTAGCCGAGGTACACACATAATGTGCCGAGGTGATGTTGAGTAGGTAGCCGAGGTGACACACAGTGTGCCGAGGTGATGTTAAGCGCCAATGTTGCCCAGCACATTGTGGGACGCCACTGGGAGTGCGATTTTAGCACCAATGTGCATAAGTAAGGGAGCGATTAAGTCCATTTTGGTCCTTAGGTGACATTTTGGTGCCTAAGTGTCGTTGCGGTCCTCGGTGTGACAATTAGTCCACCATGGAGTGCCGAGGTGATTGAGAGGTCGGTTGTTGAGTGCCGAGGTGATTGAGAGGTCGGTTGTAGGTCCTAGGGTGATTCTCACGGGTGTAGTAGGGTCGACCTTAGCAATCGTGATGATGTTCAGATGGTGTAGCGTCGAGTGAGCGACGAGTAAAAAGCGCGAGTAACGACGAATAACGACGGTGTAAGCATTCACATGCGCTATGTTTGATTGGTGTGTGATTGCATTTGTCATGAAGTCTCATATTCATGTGCATATAACGACAGAGGAGGTTTCGACCTCGGATGTGGTAGGACTTCGGTCTCCATATCAAAATAACGACGGAGAACGACGGAGAGCCGATAGGCTAAATAACAACGGTGGAGGTACCTCATTGCATAATGCCCTGTGGTTGGGTTGCATACATGCATACATTCCATAATTTAATGTGTTATGAGCTGATTGATAATTGTTGTGATTGTTTGAACTATCGGTGAGTGTTGTTTTAGCTGAACCGAGGTGCTTTAGTGCTATCTCTAACCTTAAGCTTTCTTCATATTATATTACTTGTGTTAAGAGACTCACCCTAGCTGCTTTATGTTGCTTCTCATGTCGGCAACTTGCAGGTACACATGAGTGATTGGTTGTGCCTAGCTCAAGTCGGTTGTGTTCCGCTCCAGGGTCGTAACCTTTGGGTTGGGTCAGTAGAGAGTAGCTTTTAGTGTTTTTATGCCGATCTTGTGTATTTTCTGATATATAGTCTTTTGAACTAAAACTATCATTTTGTTGTAACTTTTACACTGTATTATGACTTGATGTCTTATTGGCCGAGGTGCCTTATGTTATGGGCTTAGACCCTTTGTGCCGATGTGATGCGCATGATTGCATGCTTAGTATAATGCTGTGCAACTATTTGAACTTAATTGAATTTCTGTTTTCCTTTTTAAATCATCAAATGTAGCCCTCCTTTTGAGTGGAATTTTGAAACTCTGATTTTTAATTAGTAGACCGAATTGATTAGATAAGGGGGTGTTACACCTTAAAGGAGGAGACGCTTTGTTGCAGGCGCGCAGAAGGACCGTGTATAAGGAGTGAGAAGGTGACCCCTCCTCATTTGTTGCTTCGAGCGAAATCCTAGAGAGAGAAACAACACAGAGCTTTTGAGAGAGGAATTCTCCGGCCACCGTCCGAGTTCAGCACCGTCGTTCGAGTTCAAATCGCCGCCGCGTCGAGACCGAGTTTGTTCAAGTCTTCTTTGCTGCAAAAGGTTAGTTCTGAGGCATTTATTTTATTTTTGAATAGTTTTAAGATGCTTGTACCTTTAGAGTAGGGTAGTTAGTCGGGTAGGCTCCCACCGCGGAGGATTGCCTCAGCCTGTCCTGCCTCGGCCTCGGTCGGTCCGAGGTGGATAAACAAAATTGCGTAGAGTGATTTAGTGGTGTGTGCCTGTTGCAGATGGTCCGGACGAAGAGTGAGGAGAGAAAAAGGGAAGCCGATCCTCAAGAGAAGAGCAGATGGGTGTCCGATGCCGGCGCCAGAGGGCTCCCGGTCCTTGCTCAAGACGACCTACAATAATATGTCCGCGAAGTCCAGTTTATCCGTTCTCGTATCCGGTTGGGAGAGGCCCCCAACTCCGAGCTTTGAAGATGATGCCGAGGTGACGTCATGTTTGACTACCGCCGAGATGACCAATTGAGAATCGTTCTGAGCGCTATGAAGATATATACGACTGGGTGTCGACTGAAGTCTGCAACATTTACGCGCGCATGATGTCGGACAAACCTGCAACATTTTATGAAAAGTATTACATGGATCAGCCCGAGGGCGAAAAGTGGAGGATCACTTTGGTGCGAGGCGTTCCAGTCTGCAGCGAGCATAGCTACTATGGATACTTCTTTTATGGAGCGGCACTTGAGACGATGAACGTGAGACTTCCCCAAAATTCATTTCAGAAGCAAGTCTTTGAGATACCTGGGAGTCGCCTCGTCGCAACTTCTGCGGCTCTTTGGGGCATCTTGCGAGGATTCGAGCTGACAATGAAGTAAGTTGAGAGGAGGCTGACGACTCGGGTCTTCTTTACCCTCTTCACCGTCACACGTAAAACTGACTCCGGCGTAGGCGGGAATAGGCATGGTCATATTGACTTCAAGAACAAACTAGACCGATCGTACTTCCTCCCGGCAAACGATTCAAACAGAAACTTCAAGGAGAACTTCTTTTTCATGCAGACGGTGAACAAGGCAGCAAAGAAGACCATTGTTGAGATGGCCGACGGGAGGTTGCTGAAATCCCACTTCCCATTCAGCTGGAACCGTGCTCATCATTTCACAAGCGCGGGGCATGTTATCACCAATGTCGACTACTTGGTAGACCCAAGTACTCTTGAAGGAGATGACGTAGAGTCGTACCAATTGATAGACAAATGGGGCTAGATGCTGGCCGAGAGGGACATGAAGTTGAACTGTGGCATAATGTTCGACGAGATGGCCAAGTCCAAGAAGAAGCTGAAAGAATATTTTGATAAATGTAGCCTTTGTACATGTGTATTGTTTGCTTTTATTTGTTGATCGGGCTGATTCTGACGCCGAGTTTCTTTTCCCTTTTTTGCAGATAGCATGGATAACCTAGACGAGCTTGATATGATATTGGACGAGTCCACTGTCAATATGGACGTGGAGATTCCGAAGACTATAGCGCCGAGAAATACGCAGCCTCAGAAGGAAGGCGGACAGACCTCCTCCTCCCGAGTAGATCCAAAATCCAAACCCGCAACTACCTCTAGTGCTGTGAAGAATACTGATCCGAAGAGGAAAAGGAAAGAGCAGGATAAAACTTCTTCAAAAGCGGCAACTTCAAAGGGCCGACAAGGTCCTCCTGAAGCAGAAACCCGGAGTAGCGCTGACAAGGGCCGGGGTGCACACTGATAAAAGGTAGAAATTTGTCCAGACGACGGCTGAGGACCTCTCTAAGGCTGACTTCGCTGTTGTGGCAAAGGTCGTTGATAACTCTATTTTATATAGAGTTATTCATCCATTTAAACTTAGATTATTGTTTATTTTCAAGTATATTAATATATAAAAATAGCTTATTTATTAAGAAACAACATTTTAAGGATTCAAATGGATTAGGACAATGAATTAGGCAAAATGCACATATCTTGTTAGGTTTGATGTTTTGTTCAGTGCAACTACTTCAGGTGTGCCCACACTGTCTGTAATGCCCAAAATAATTTAATTATTAATTTAATTAAGTTATTCAAGGCTTGCAACATTTTAAATTAATTAATTAAGTTGGGTTTATTTTATCTAAAATGGGTTTAATTGTGAATGAAATAATTAAGCTAGAGTCTATTTTATTTTATTGTCAGGGGGTACCTAAATAAGCAAAAAGGGTGGTGCTAATAAAGGGCCCAAGTCACTTAGTGACCCAAGCCCAATTCCTAAAAACCCCTAAAATCCTAAGGGAGGGTCTCATTACCCTCAAATTGAAAGAAACCAACGAAAGAAAGAGAGGAGAAGGGGGGGAACCGAGCGCACAAGGAAGGGAAGAAAGGAAGGAACTTTCCTTGAGTTTTGTGTTGGTAAGTGAAGTTCTTGGTCCTAATCATCCTCATTTCTTTTCCTTGTTCCATTTCTATGAGTTCCATAGACTCATTCTCATTGTTTTGAATTTCTATTTTCACCCCAAGGAGAGGGATTTCGGCCCAGCTGGAAAGGGTGTTTAGAGGTGTTTCATTTGGTGGATTCTTGGTGCTAAATTGAAGTTCTAGCTCACTCAAGGTTAGGGGATTCTCCACTACATTTATAATAAGTTGTAGGATATGTATTATGTGTGGAATAACTCTAGGAATGGCTTGATTGTGTGATTTTGATGTTGTTTATATGTGGGTTGTTGTATTTGAGGCTTAATTTGGTGATACCATGTTACTTGTTGTTGGAAAAATATGGGTTGTTAATTATGCATGTTATGTGTTTGTTGAAATGTTTCCATGAGAAGAAGTATGTGTATATGATGATTTAATGGTATTGATTAAATGATTAAATGAGTGATGTTAAGGTGGTAATTGGATTGTTGAGTAAAAATTAGGTTTGAAGTGGTTTGGTGAAAGTGTTTGAGGGAGGGGCGCCAAATGCCTAGGCAAATGGCGCCTAGTTACTATTTGGGGCGGTTGGTGGCGTAGTGCAGTGTAGGCGCCATTTGCTAGGCAAAATGGCGCCAGGTGTGGCGTTTGGTGGTTTGGCAGTGTGTAGGGCGCCAATTCACTGAGAATTTGGCGCCTGGTGTGTGATTGGTGTGCAGAGTGCCTGCGCAAGTGCAGGGGGAGGCGCCAATTCCCTGGGAATCTGGCGCCAGGGTGCGTGCGCTGCGTGTAATCATGGGCGCCAAATGCCGGGCATTTAGGCGCTCGTGCCGTGTTCTGTAGGGGCGCCAAATGCCGGGCATTTAGGCGCCGTGTCTTGTCTGTCACGGGGCGCCAAATGCCGGGAATTTAGGCGCTGGGGTTGTGTCTGTCAGGTAGGGGCGCCAATTCACTAGGAATTGGGCGCTCGTGTCTAGGCTTGGCACGGCAGTAGAGGTGGGCGCCAATTCCTTGAAATTTGGCACTGTGTTATGTGATGATGAGTTAGTAGTGTGCACAGGCGCGATTTGCTAGAAACTTGGCGCCTGTGGGTGTGTGTGTGTGTGTGTGTGTGTGTGTGTGTTGCGCTAGGAGGGGCGCCAAAATGGCTGCCCCTTGGCGCCTAGTTGTGCTTAATGGAGCCTAAGTGATGTTTTAGTTTCTAAGAATTAATTTAATCCTTGGTGTGACAAAATAGTCCCTAAGAATTAAATTAATCCTTGGAGTGACAAAATAGTCCCTTAGTGTCTAATTAAGCCTAACATGTCACAATAATTTCCTAAGTACTAGATTAATCCTTGGTATGTCAAAATGGTCCTTAGGTGTGGAAAAGGTCCTTATGGGGTGGTTTGGTCCTTAGGTGGGATTTGATGTAGTAAATGAGGTGTGGTGGTGAGGTGTTGGTAAGAAGGTGATGTGGGCTTCGGCCAAAGAGGTGGGTTAATAATTGATGTGGGCTTCGGCCAAAACGGTGGGTTAATAAATGATGTGGGCTTCGGCCAAAAAGGTGGGTTAATAATTGAGGTGATGTATTTATTGTGTTGTGATGCATTTGTCATGGTGTCACATGAATCATATGCATATAAACAAGGTGGTATGGCTTCGGCCAAAACAAGGTGGTATGGCTTCGGCCAAAACATGGTGGGTGGCTTCGGCCAAAAGAGGTGGTTGCCCGACGGGGTTATTAAGGTGGTTATGGATCCACATGCATTATGCATACATGCATATACACATACCTGCTTAGAGTTCTTGTTGATGCTTAATTAACTCATTATTGTTGTTTCTTGGGTTATAACTGAATGATAAATGTATTAGTGGTTGTGAATTAATGTTGCTAGATGTTTTTCTAATATAATGATTATCTTACTTGTTATTATTTATGTAAAGAGACTCACCCAGCATTTTTATGTTGCCTGCTCTCGTGGCGACATGCAGGTGATTCTGAGTGAAGGTGTCCATGCCTTCTTGGGATTATTGTGTCAGCTCTGATTTAGTAACACCAGGGATGGGGTTTTAGTATTATCATTTTGATGTTATGTATTAGAACTGTCTTGGATTGTTCATTGAGTCTGTTAAACTTGGTGTTATTTCATTTGTCTTTGAGAACCATTTTCTGGATTATTGTAATACTTAAACAGTTTTGAGGTTCGTCCCATTTGGATATGATTTATATTTCACGCACTAGATGCGTTTGAATTTTAAATGCTATAATGGTGATGTTTTTATTAAATGTAGCACTCTCCTTGAGGTGCGTGGAAAAGTTTTTGAAAACTATTTTAATTAATTAAATTAGTATTAAGTAGAAGGGGGTGTTACATTAGTGGTATCGAGAGCGATTCACCGTCCATTAAGTTTGTATGCATCATAGTATCTATGACAATCGTAGTGTTGACTTGTTTCTTAATGGATGTTAATCTTTGCAGTTGTTAGGTTGAATGGCTCAAGAATTGATGTCTTGACTTGCCGAGGCTCGCAAGCCATAGCTCAAGGCTATGGGGGAGCAGAGAGGTGGTAGGGAAGATGCTGAGGATCGTAAGTTGGCTACATTTCAACGAGAGAACCCACCTACCTTCAAGGGTAGGTATGATCCAGACGGAGCATTGACATGGCTGAGGGAGATAGAGCGAATCTTCCGTGTTATGGCATGTACCCACTCAAAAGGTGAAGTTTGGGACTCATATGCTAAAGGAAGAAGCTGATGATTGGTGGATCAAGAAGAAGCAGAGGCTAGAGGCTGCAGGTGAAGAGATCACCTAGGGTGTATTCAAGGAGGAGTTCACAAGGAAGTACTATCCTGAAGACGTGCGGGCCAAGAAAGAGGTGGAGTTTCTAGAGTCAAAAACAGGAAACAAGTCTCAGAGTGAATATGCGACCAAGTTTGAGGAGTTGGTCAAGTTCGCCGCCTTATTATGACAAACAAGCCGATTGAGAATTTTCTAAGTGTGTCAAATTTGAGAATGGTCTCTGTGACCAGAGATTAAGAAAGCAATTGGGTATCAAGAGATCCGAGATTTTGCTAAGTTGGTTGACAAGTGTAGGATTTATGAGGAAGATAGTACTGCTGCTTACAAGGTTGCGAGGGAAAAGAAGAATGCTCAGTTTCGGGGAAAACCATATGATGTTGGTGGAGGTAAAGGAAAGTGGAAGGCAAGTGCTGGTAAAGGTTCAAGCGGGGAGATGAATCTGCGGAGTGTTGTGTGTTTTGCTTGCAAGAAACCTGGTCATAGGAGTAGTGAGTGCACTGAGATCCGTTGCTACAAGTGTGGTCAGAGAGGCCACAAGTCTACTAACTGTGAGAAGAAAGAAGTGGTTTGCTTCAACTGTAGTGAGACGGGACATGTTAGCACTAAATGTCCTAAGCCCAAGAGGGAGAAGGTTAAAGGGAAGGTGTTTGCTTTGGCGGGGTCCGAGGATGCTAACGAGATTAGAGGTACTTGTTTTATTAACGGTACTCCTTTGATTGCTATAGTAGATACTGGTGCTACACATTCTTTCATTGCTGCATTGTGTGCTGAGAAATTGATCTTGTATTGTCTACTATGAGAAGGGAGATGGTTATTGATACTCCAGCTAAGGGTTCAGTAACTACTTCCCTAATGTGTGCTAGGTGTCCTCTGTCGGCTTTCGGCAGAGAGTTTCTTGTTGATCTATTTGTTTGCCATTGGGAGGTTTGGACATCATTTTGGGTATGGACTGGTTAGTTGATAACCATGTGCATATTAATTGTTCTAGTAGATCCGTGAGTTTTCCTTCTTCCAAGGAGGAAGAATCTACTTTGTTGCATTCTGGTCAATTGCATAGAGCTATGAAGGGAGAAGTTAAGCTGTTTTCATTGATGGCATCGTTGTCGGTTGAGAACCAAGCCAAGATTGAAGAGTTGCCAATAGTTTGTGAGTTTCCTGAAGTGTTTCCCGATGAAATTCCTGATGTGCCACCTGAAAGAGAAGTAGAGTTTGGTATTGATCTAGTGCCTGGTACTAGACCCGTGTCCATGGCACCCTATAGGATGTCTGCACCCGAATTATCGGAGTTGAAGAGTCAGCTAGAGGACTTACTTGAGAAGAAGTTCATAAGGCCTAGTGTGTCACCTTGGGGAGCGCCGGTGCTTTTGGTGAAGAAGAAAGACGGGAGTATGCGGCTTTGTATTGATTATAGACAGCTGAACAAAGTGACAATCAAGAACAAGTATCCACTTCCGAGAATTGATGATCTGATGGACCAGCTAGTAGGTGCTAAGGTGTTTAGCAAAATTGATTTGAGGTCAGGTTATCATCAGATTAAAGTGAAAGATGAGGATATTGTAAGACAAATGCTCGGGACGAGATATGGGCATTATGAGTATTCTGTAATGCCGTTTGGTGTCACTAATGCACCAGGGGTGTTTATGGAGTACATGAACCGTATTTTCCATAGCTACTTGGATCGGTTTGTGGTGGTCTTTATAGACGATATTCTGGTGTACTCTAAGTCCGAGGAGGAGCATGCAGAGCACTTGAGATTGGTGCTAGAAGTGTTGAAAGAGAAGAAGTTGTATGCCAAATTGTCAAAGTGTGACTTTTGGTTGAAGGAGGTGAGCTCTCTAGGTCATATTATTTCTGGTGATGGGATTGCAGTAGATCCATCTAAGGTTGATGCGGTGATGCAGTGGGAGGCTCCTAAGTCGGTTACGGAGATTAGAAGTTTTCTTGGATTGGCTGGGTATTATAGGAGGTTTATTGAGGGGTTTTCTAAGTTGGCACTCCCGCTAACTCAGTTAACTTGTAAAGGAAAGGCATTTGTGTGGGATTCCCGTTGTGAAGAAAGTTTCCAAGAATTGAAGAGGAGGTTGACGACATCACCTGTTTTGACATTGCCTAAATCTGGAGAGCCTTTTGTAGTATATTGTGATGCGTCTAAGATGGGACTAGGAGGTGTCCTGATGCAAAATGGTACGTAGTGGCTTATGCCTCAATACAGTTGAGGATCCATGAAAAGAATTACCCCACTCATGATTTGGAGCTAGCGGCAATTGTTTTTGCTTTGAAGATTTGGAGACATTATTTGTATGGTTCTAAGTTTGAAGTATTCAGTGATCATAAAGGGTTGCAGTATCTGTTTGACCAGAAGGAATTGAACATGAGGCAAAGGAGATGGTTGGAATTGTTGAAAGACTATGACTTTAGCTTGAACTATCATCCGGGGAAAGCTAATGTGGTAGTTGATGCTTTGAGTAGGAAGTCCTTGCATGTGTCTGCAATGATGGTGAAAGAACTTGAATTGATTGAGCAGTTTCGGGATTTGAGTTTGGTCTGTGAGGTGACACCTAAGAGTGTTAGATTAGGTGTGCTGAAGATCCATAATGAGTTTTTGGATGTTATTCGGGAAGCTCAGAAGCGAGACATTAAGCTAGTTGAAGTTGCAGTTGGGATTGACCACTCCCAGAGTGAAGATTATGAGATAGATGCGCAAGATGTGTTAAGGTACCGTGGAAGGATTTGTGTTCCTAGTGAGGAGGAGATTAAAAAGGCAATTCTAGAAGAGGGTCATCAGAGTAAGTTGAGTATCCACCCGGGAGCTACTAAAATGTACCAAGATTTGAAGAAACTGTTTTGGTGGCCTGGTATGAAGCGTGATGTGGCTCAGTTTGTGTATGCTTGTTTGACGTGTCAGAAATCGAAGGTAGAACATCAGAAGCCAGCAGGATTGATGCAACCATTGGATATCCCGGAATGGAAATGGGATAGTATCTATATGGATTTTGTGACTGGTTTGCCGACTACAGCGAGAGGATTTGATACTATATGGGTTGTTGTTGATAGGTTGACGAAATCTGCTCACTTTTTACCGATTAATATTACTGATCCAGTTCCGAAATTGGCAGATATCTATGTTAAGACAATTGTGAAGCTGCATGGGGTACCTTTGAGTATAGTGTCTGATAGGGATCCAAGATTTACTTCTGAGTTTTGGAAAAGTTGACAAGAGGCTTTGGGTTCCAAATTGAGGTTAAGTTCAGCGTATCATCCCCAGACAGATGGGCAGACGGAGAGAACCATTCAGTCATTAGAGGACTTGTTGAGAGCATGTGTTCTTGAGCAGGGAGGTTCATGGGATTCTCACTTGCCATTGATTGAATTCACTTATAATAATAGTTTTCATTCGAGTATTGGGATGGCGCCTTTTGAGGCATTGTATGGGAGGAGGTGTAGGACTCCGTTATGTTGGTATGAATCTGGAGAAAGTGTGGTACTAGGTCCCGAGCTTGTGCGTGAGACCACAGAGAAGGTGAAGATGATACGGGAGAAGATGAAAGCTTCACAGAGTAGACAAAAGAGTTATCATGATAAGAGGAGGAAGGATCTAGAGTTTCAAGCTGGTGATCATGTATTCTTGAGAGTTACTCCCACGGCAGGTGTGGGTCATGCATTGAAGTCTAAGAAGTTAACCCCACGTTTTATTGGACCGTATCAGATTTCAGAGAGAGTTGGAAAAGTTGCCTATCGGGTGGCCTTGCCACCTAACCTTTCTAATCTACATGATGTATTCCATGTGTCCCAGTTGCGGAAGTATGTTCCTGACCCGTCGCATGTAGTTCAGATGGATGATGTGGAGGTGAGAGAGAACCTTACGGTGGAGACTATGCCAGTTAGGATTGAAGATCGTGAGGTGAAGGTCTTAAGAGGCAAAGAGATTAATTTGGTGAAAGTGGTCTGGTTGGGAGCTGTTGTTGTGCGAAAAGTAGTTGTGCAAGTGTACACAATCGCAACAAGTAATATATTGATAAGTAAAGTTCGTCTCCACAGGGATTGGTATTAATTTTAGAGTTTAAAAAGGAATTACACTTAGAGGATCAAGTAACAAGTAGTTGAGTAGCAAAGTTCAGTTGAACAAGAGTTGTTTTAAGGTAGCACGTTAAAGTAAGTTAAACTATTAGAGAAATAAGTTAGATTGCTTTCACTACGTGACTTCCCAGAAATAAGACGCTATAACATCACACGCTATAGCGTTAAGCTATTTGTTGCAAAAGTTTTGCACCTTTCAAGATTACTAGCGCCGGTGGTTTCACTACAAGATGCCTATGTCTAGGTTCTAAATAGGTTCACCCCTGTATAATCAAGATCCCACAGCTTATGCTTTATAAACTATTGCAACTTCTATGTCTAGAAGACGCAAAAATTGATTAAATGTCTTCAACCAACCTTATCATTTATATTAACCCTTGAGTTCTTTCTATGGTTCATGTCTGAATCCACAGAAGTACTTGTTTTACGTGGCCAAATATAAAACAAGTTTGGAAGAATTATAACACAAGGATTAAAACACAAAACGTGAGAAGTTATATACGCAATATTAAAGGTTCATCACAAGCTATAGCAACCCAACTCAAGGAGTTTAGCTCATGTTGAGCATCATCAAAATAACACAAATAAACATACTTTCATTACCGTAGGTAGAAAGGAATTTACAAGTGCAAAAGATACAACCTTGATGTCTCCTTATCATCCACGCAATGATGATACAAATCAGTAGCTTTACAATCGTGAGAAATCTGAGAAAATCACAAAGGAAGAAAATAAACTTCAAAAGCTTTAAAAGTGTATCAATGGAGAATAAGAAAATGTCAAGTTCTCTCTCTCTACCAATACTCTCTCTCTACCAATTCCTACAAGGTAAGGGAAGAAAAATCAGCATATCTAGTCTCTCTAGCATGAGGTACAAATCTTCTCAAAAGTCAATAAAGGTGATGTTTGCTTTTTCACCAACTCCACTATTCCTCATTCATGCGATGCCAAGTGTCCACACAAATCCAATAAAATCCGCACATGTCGCCAAAGCACAAGTGGACACAAGATATGGAACATGGATTAATGAGCTTGGCGCCAAAATTGCACTTTTCCTTTAGATGCTCAGCTGATCTGCCTTCTTGACGCTATAGCGCTAAACACTGCACTACTTCACAAAATACATCAAAACATTCACAAGGGCACCAAATGTGCCAATTTCATAGCAAAGCAAATGTTTAGCCCTTCCTCACCTAATATTAATGTAAATGCAATAAATACTATACTACTATTACTTGAGAACTTACTTAATTTAACGATTAGAGGCATAAATAACTCATATAAATATGAGTTATCACACCCCAAACTTAAACCATTGCTTGTCCCCAAGTAATGACACTTGCAAAGACAAAACAAAGCGACACTTATTCACAAACACAAGACCTGATCAAGACTTCACTTCTAAGCACACTCATTCAAATATATTCTCAATGAGCTAATAATTGATTCATACTCACACCAACACACCAATGCATTTTACTCAACTTCTAAGCTTATTCTTTGCTCAATAGTGTGTGTGTGATCTCCGACTTATCTCAATTCCTAGCTAGATTGATTTCTCTTAGCCTTGGGAAGAGTGGCCTTCTTTTGGTGACACCAAAATTTCTTTCAAAACAATGACTAGACTAACATTTTCACACAAATTTGAGGGATTTTGGACATGACAAAGGGCTTGATTAGGTATTTGGGCTGCGGCTAGTGTTCCTAACCTAATGACTAAACAGAGACGCTATAGCGTTTGATGCTATAGCGGTGAACAAAATTTGACAAAATTGACAACTTTCTGATCGCCCCCTCATTATCGAGTACCTTTGGCACTTTTTTTTTTTGATACACTTGCGGCCTTTTTGGAACAACCCAGCCTTTATTTCAGGTAGCTACAGCCTTTTACATATATATACTATATTTACAATGATTTCCTTCATCACTAACCACCCTAAGACCTTTGTACCTAGCCTTTATGCAATCCAAGCACCCCCAAACTTAGCTTCTACAAACTCTTCAAGTTTTTAATCAAGTTTTGATGTCACATTGGTTAACCGGGACTAACCTAAGCATCGGATAGTCCTAGGCTAACTAAGTTTTTCCTTAAGCTACGAGAGATTTTTATGTGTGGGAGCAATAATAAACAAAGATTTTTTCTAAAAGCATGGCTCTCTTACTCACTCACACAATCATCACTAAAACTAGCCCAAAGAGAATGCATTCAATGATTATACTTAAAAATGAAACACATGAAACAGAACATTGATAATTCTAACTTTAGGTCCTCCCCCCACAACAAAAGTGAGCAAAGTGTCCTCACCTGCTCTAATGGACTAGGAGAGGCCTAAGATAAAAGCAGAAACAAGATAAAACAAGTCTTGAAACATTTGTGAAGCGCAAGACAGACGCTATAGCGCTTCACAACTTATTGGAACATACAACACAACTAAAAACTACTACAGCAGAATGTTAAGATCATTTCTTTATTAGACCAGACCTGGTCCTTGAACTGACACGAGTTGGCTGAGGGGGCTTTGCATCCTTTTTCTTCTTCTTCTCTTCCTTCTGGCCTTGCTCGGGACGCTATATAGCGCTACCACTTGGGGCTTCCTTCTCTTTAGCGGCCTTCATCTCTCGCTAACTTGCTAGCGAACACCGCCTCTTGTTCGGATACCTCCTTTTCGACTTCTTGTGCTTACGGCCGCACACTTTCTTGATCATCTTCCTCAATCACGCAAGCTTTGCACTGGGCTCCTTACCGCGAGATACATATGTTGGCCTCTTTGTTGCCACGTGCTTACGCTTGTATCACGGCAGTGTGTGCGGATGGCAATGGGCCTTGCACTACCTTCCCGAGGCTATCACCATTGGCCATTACGAGCTTCTTCTTCAGAACCTGCAAGAATGTTAGCTTTTGATTGAGGGCTCCTTTGGGCTTTTTGCTTAAGCCTAGGAGATTTTGTTGTACTTGACACAGATGATGATGGACTTTTCATGCTGCGCAGCGCCATAGCATCGATGCTATAGCGCTAGCGCATTCTTCACAGGATTTTGGGGATTGGGTTCTTTGTAGTGATGCGGTGGTGGACTTGGTTCTTTTCTTGCTATGGGAGATTGGGACAGTGGTTACGGTTGTCTTTGGCTCATTTAGATTTGGTGGTTCCTGTGTAGGGTGGGGGTGTTGTTTCGTGGGTTGGATTGGGTGGGGGATGGTGGTTTCAGATTGTGGGGTCTCAGGAATGATTTGGTCTTGGGCTTTTGGTGAAGGTATTTGTGGTGAAGGTATTTGTGGTGAAGGTTGTCTAGTTGAAATTTGGGTGTGGGGTCGCAGACATGCACTTCCTCCAATTCTTCACTCTCTGAACCTTCCTCCTCTTCTGGGCTCTCTTTCACCATATTTTCCTCACTCTCAAGAATCTTCCTCCTCGATTCATTAACTTCTCTCATCACCCTCCTTGTTTCTTCTTCATCTTCTTCACTGAGTTCTTCCAAATCTTGATGATTCAAAGATTCTTCATTTGCTCACCTTTGTTTTCTTCTTGGCGGGACTCTTTACCTTCTTCTTGGCAGGGCTCCTTGCTCTCTTTTTGAGCGCAACAGCAGAAACCTTTTTACTCACCCCTTCTTCTGCTTGAGGTGGCTCCTTCACACCCTCTTCCTCAATCAACCACTCAGGGAACACTGGGGGTTCCAGTAATTCCTTTCCCCTAGATAACTTCTCCAGAACAGCTTTCTCCCATTCGAACTTGGCCTTCATAAACTTGCACAGAGCTTGTTGGTTCTTTTTCAACTGATTAAGCGCTATAGCATCAGACGCTATAGCGCTAGAACTTCTCTGCCTGGGTTTGAACACAGCAGGAATGTCTCCTTGAGGAGTCCTTCGTTCATCACGAATCTCAATTTCTACCTCAGCCTGCTTGCACAATTCAGTAATTAAACAAGGAAAATACAGATTACCATCAGTTTTCAGTCTGCTTTTCTCAATTTCCCTTGCAATGATCTTGCCCACGTCAATGCTTTCACCTTCCAAAATAGCATCCAGCACTATCAATCGATCCTTCTCCACATTGGTTGTGTGAGAAGTGGGCATGAGTGAATGCCTGATAAAAGTAAACCACATGGCAGCCTCATCCACCAGAAATGCTTTCTTGACTTTGAACTCTGATCCAAACCTTTCCCACGTAGCTTCCTCCACACAGATTCTCTTCTTGACCTCCTCCATTTCATCACAGCCCCATGTATCAAGCTTTTTCTCCAATGCCTTCCCAGAATAACCTAGCTTGAAGTGCTCATTAATTGCACTTGGGCTGAAATCAACCATTTCACCCGTAACCATGGAATAGGTTTGGGGCTTTCCCCCTTTTGGAGGAGGAATACCTTTGTAAAACTCCCTCACCAAAGGCACCACAAATTCCCCTCCGTGCTTGATGAATTTCTGCCACCCTAGCGCTATAACAGTAGATGTGAACACATCAGGGGCTTTCTCTGTTTTAAAACCCTCTCAGCTATAAAATTCATTTTCCAGTAACGCGCAGATCGTCCTTTGGGTCCACTGCCCTAGAGGAACCTGGTTCTGAGGCTCTGGGCTTTCTAGAGGGTTTTTCAACTGAGCTCTTCTTCACCATTTTGTGATTTTTGAAAGGAAGAAAGGGATTTGTGAGTTTCTGAACTGGATTTTAAGATCGGTTGCAGAGATAGAAGGAATAGGAGTTATGGCACGGTGGGGGTTATAGAAGAAGAAGGAACAACAGTTAGAAAGAGAGAAAGGAAGGGAGTGGTTGAGTGAGAGGCTATTGGGAATTGAATGATGTGATCGTTGTTGATGGGGCGGAGTGACTGAAGTGATTGGGCTTTTTCACACGTGGGCGCATAGGGTGAAGCGGTTGTATTGCATGCAGCGCGCGTGCACGTCATTGACAACCGTCCCATTATTTTCAATTAAAACGTTTCATGCTGCCAGCTACCCCCTCTTGACGCTATAGCGTCAAGATCACACTCCAGACCTTCAATTTTCCAAACTCCTCAACACAATAATTTTCCCTCCTGAAAAATAAAAATAAAAATAAAAATAAAAGAGATGTTGATTAGTAAAACCTTGGGGTGCCTCCCAAGAGCGCTTGTTTTAAGAGTCTTCAGCCTGACTTCTTCATTTGATGTTAGGGATCTTGAAGATCAATTGAGGTCTTGGCCCTCATCACAGTGTCACCATGGTCTTCGCTTTACTCTCTGTCCATTCACTTTGAAAGTGGTGTTGGTTGCTTGATCATATAAATCCACAGCACCATGAGGGTAGACCTTGACTAATTTAAAAGGGCCAGACCACCTGGACTTGAGCTTGCCAGGAAAGAATTTTAATATTGAATTAAAAAGAAGTACTTGACCTCCTTCAATCAGCTCTCTATTCTCGGATCTTCTTATCATGCCACACTTTGGTTTCTCTTTGTAGATAATCGAGCTTTCATAGGCGCATGCCTAATCTCTTCAAGCTCATTCAATCAAGTAGCCTTTCCTGCGTAGCTTATCATACTCAAAGTTGAGCTTTTTGATTGCCCAATGAGCTTTGTGTTGTAGTTCAATAGGGAGGTGGCAAGCTTTCCCAAACACAAGCCTATAGGGAGACATTCCCAAAGGTGTCTTGAAGGCTGTTCTGTAAGCCCATAATGCATCATCCAAATGGATTGACCAATCCTTTCTTGAAGGTCCCACCATCTTTTCAAGCATCCTCTTGATCTCTCTATTAGACAATTCAGCTTGCCCATTTGTTTGTGGGTGATAAGCAGTGGCAATTTTATGCCTCACCCCATATTTTCCCAAGAGAGACTCAATCAATTTGTTACAGAAGTGAGAACCCTCATCACTGATAATTGCTCTAGGTGTCCCATATCTGGTGAATATGTTCTTCTGCAGGAACTTGCTAACTGACTTGGCATCATTATTGGGGAGAGCCACAGCTTCAACCCATTTTGAAACATAATCCACAGCCA
Source organism: Oxytropis ochrocephala (assembly GCA_020916435.1). Classification (NCBI taxonomy): domain Eukaryota; kingdom Viridiplantae; phylum Streptophyta; class Magnoliopsida; order Fabales; family Fabaceae; genus Oxytropis; species Oxytropis ochrocephala. Next base: position 9,391,977 of record CM037094.1, on the reverse strand, counting down.
CCAATATGTACAAATTCCCATGAGAAGGAGGAAAGGGACCCATGAAATCCATGCCCCATACATCAAAGAGTTCAATCTCTAAAATGTTGGTTAAGGGCATTTCATGCTTGTTTGAAATGTTCCCAGTCCTTTGACACTTTGCACAGTTCTTCACCAATTCCTGAGCATCCTTGAATAATGTAGGCCAGTAATACCCACATTGCAGCACCTTTGCAGCTGTTCTAGTTCCTCCAAAGTGTCCACCACATGGTGAAGCATGACAATGCTCTAACACTTGAGGTTGTTCTTCTTCTACAAGGCATCTTCTTATTACTTGATCTTGACACTTTTTGTAGAGAAAAGGTTCATCCCAATAATAGTCCTTCACTACATGGAAAAACCTTTTTCTCTGTTGATAATTCAGATCTGCAGGCACAATTCTGCTCACCAAGTTATTCACAATGTCTGCAAACCACGGAGCAGTATCTTCAGATGCTATAGCGTCTGGCGTTATAGCGGCAACCGCTATAGCGTTACACTTTTTCACCGATAGTGTCAACAATTTCTCATCTGGGAAAATTTCTTTAATTTCACCCTGTGCTGTACCTGCACCTTCAAGCCTAGACAAATGATCAAAGAACACAGTTCTCCACCCCTTCTTATCACGAATTTCCAAGTCAAATTCTTGGAGGAAGAGAACCCATCTAATTAGCCTTGGTTTTGCATCTTTCTTAGAGATCAAGTACTTGATGGCAGAGTGGTCTGTAAAAACAATAACTTTTGTGCCCACCAAGCACGATCGACGAATTTGTCAAACGCAAAGACCACTGACTAATAGCTCTTTTTGTGATGATGTAATTTAATTGTGCTTCTACAAGTGTTTTGCTTGCATAATATATAGAATGAGAGATTTTGTCATACCTTTGGCCAAGCACACTCCCACAAAGATAGTCACTTGCATCACACATTAGCTCAAAAGGTTTACTCCAATCAGAGTCACAATCAGTGCAGTGACTAATCTTGTCTTTAATTTCGAAATGCTTCAAGCGAGCTTCATCAAAATTGAATGTGATGTCATGTTGAAGGAGTTGTGAGAGAGGCTTTGAGATCTTTGAGAAATCTTTAATGAATCTCCTATAGAACCCAAGCATGCCCCAGAAACTTCTTATACCTTTGACACTGAGGGGGGGTGGCAATTTTTCAATAACTTCAATCTTTGCCCTATCCACCTCTAAACCTTTCTTGGAAATCCCGTGTCCTAGCACAATTCCTTCTTGCACCATGAAGTGACACTTCTCCCAATTAAGCACAAGGTTTGTTTCTTCACACCTTATTAGTATTTCCTCCAAGTTGTCCAAACACATCTGAAAACTATCCCCAAACACAGAGAAGTCATCCATAAAAACCTCCATAGATTTTTCAATGAAATCAGAGAATATGGACATCATACATCTCTGAAAAGTTGCAGGGGCATTACACAGTCCAAAGGGCATTCTTCTAAAAGCAAATGTGCCATAAGGACATGTGAATGTGGTCTTCTGTTGGTCTTCAGGGACAATTGCTATTTGGTTATAGCCAGAGTAGCCATCAAGAAGCGAAGTAATAGTCCTTACCAGCAAGTCTATCCAACATTTGGTCAATGAAAGGGAGGGGAAAGTGGTCCTTTTTGGTGGCTTGTTTCATTTTCCGTAATCCATTGCAATTCCTCCAACCTCTCACTGTTCTTGTGGGAATTAATTCATTTTTGTCATTTGTGATCACAGTTACCCCACCTTTCTTAGCACACACACCGCTTTGGACTTACCCATGCACCTTTATCGGAAATAGGATACACAATTCTCGCATCTAACCACTTGAGGATTTCTTTCTTTACTACCTCCTTCATTATGGGATTAAGCCTTCTCTGTCCTTCTTCAATGCTATGCTTAGCATTTTCCTCTAACACAATCCTATGCATGCAGATTGTAGGACTTATCCCATGTATGTCAGACATTTGCCAACCTATTGCCTTCTTGTGTCTTTTCAGAGTTGAAATGAGCTCCACCTCTTGGTTTTGATCCAAACTAGCGAGAAATGATGACAGTGTAGAGTCTCATTCTCCCCTAAATATGCATACTTCAGTGCTTGGGCAATTCCTTCAACTCTAGATCGTGGTTGAATAATGGAAGGCACACTCTTCTTTAGGTTTGAGTTCTCTTGCTCTAGTGACTCATATCTTCTAGCCCAAACCTCATTCACAGTTTGCTTTCCTTCTTGAAATTCCTCTTCTTCCAACAATTCATGTTCCTCAAGATCTTTGTTGAGTACCTTTCCCAAGTGGTTGCTAGTTTTTGAAAATGTTTTGAACCACTTGGTCAAGAGAAACCACAAAGGAACACTCTTGAAGATTGACATCCGGGAGCTTTAATGCATTGAACATTGATCTTAACTTCTTGATCATTAACTCTCATTGTCAATTCTCCTTTTTGTACATCAATTAGTGTCTTCCCCTGAGCTTGCAGAAAGGGTCTACCTGAATAATAGGTACCTCTCTGCATTCGCCTTCAAAATCTAAGATAACAAAGTCAACAGGAAAAACAAATTTATCAACTTTAATTAAAACATCCTCCAATATTCCCTCGGGATAGGCTAGTGACCTATCGCCTAAGCTGGGAGGCTTACGTGAGAGTAGGCTGGCGGTTCCTATACCCAATTGTGTGTAAATGGACTTAGGCATTAAATTGATACTAGCCCCTAAGTCACATAAAGCACGACGACGAATAAAAATTTCCAATGGAGCAGGTATTGTGAAACTACCAGGGTCCTTTAATTTTTCTGGGAGTTTATTTTGCATCAACATCTTTGCATTCCCGATCATTGCCACGAGTTTCAAATTCTCCCAACCTTCTTTTCTTTGTCAAAACATCTTTCATGAATTTGGCATAGTTGGGCATTTGTTGTAATGCCTCAACTAAAGGAACATTAATGTGCAATTGTTTTAACACCTCAAGGAATTTATTGAATTGTTTGTCCTCATGTGCCTTTTTCAACCTTTGAGGGTAAGGTGGAGCAGGATATTCAGGCACCAATTTAGGTTCAGGTGTTCTGTTTGCATTTGACGCTATAGCGTCAGGTGCTATAACGTCTGGAAAATTCTTTTCATTTTCAAAGAACACTTGACTCTAAATTCTTAGGTGCGAAGATTTACCTCCTTACCACTTACGGTGGTTATTGCTTTCACATGCTCCTTGCTCGGTGCATGAGATGGAGAAAGGTTCGAGTAGTAGATGGGAGTCCACCATTTTGCCTTTGAGTGAGAGCAGATGCAATTTGTCCCACTTGATTCTCCAGAGTTTTGATGGATGCTTCATGAGTCTGCATTGTTGTTTTACAATCACTGATGAATGACCTTAGCAGAGACTCCATTGAGTTATCCATAGCAGGAACAGGAGCTGTCTGTCTCTGAGGTTGTTGTTGTTGTTGCCTTGGAAAACCTGGGGGAATAGCAGGAGCATTTGTGCTTGTGTTAGCATTATTTCCTCCCCCCACCTGAAGTTAGGATGATTCCTCCAACCAGGGTTGTATGTATTGGAATAAGGGTTGTTACCCTTGTTGTAACCCACATAATTGACAGAAGCAAGATTTGTTGTGCATTCTTCATACAGATGAGCCCCTCCACAATATACACAACTCGTCTCTCCAAGTGGAGCTTGTTCAATTGCTGCTGCAGTTGACCTTTCAGGCGCTATAGCATCAGACGCTATAGCGTTGGAAGTATTTAACTCCTTTATCATATTTGTCAGAGTAGCCACTTGGGCTGAGAGAGCAGAAACCTCACTCACTTCATGAACCCCAGCTATTTTCCTTGTAGGATTTAGCCTTTCAGTAGGCCATGAAGAACTGTTAATGGCAATGCGCTCTATGAGCTCACAAGCTTCATTATATGATGAGTTAAGGATCACCCCTCCAGATGAGGCATCTAGCATAGATCTAGTAGGTGCTTCCAGCCCATTGTAGAAAGTCTCCATCTGAATTACTATAGGAATTCCATGATGTGGACATTTCCTAAGCAATTCCTTCCATCTCTCCCAAGCTTCATGTAATGATTCCCCTTCTTTTTGCTTGAAGGATGTGATGTCATTCCTCATCCTAGCATTCTTGTTTGGTGGGAAATACTTCTCCAGAAACTTCTTTGTCATATCTTCCCAAGTTGTGATAGAATTGGACTCCAAGGAATTCAACCAAGCCTTTGCTCTGTCTTTTAAAGAATAAGGAAACAACTTCATCCAAGGCATCCTCACTCACCCTGGAATAATGAAATTGCTTTGCACACTTCAAGAAAGTTTCTCAGATGAGCAAAAGGATCTTCTTGAGTGGAACCTCCAAATTGTCCAGTTGTTTGGAGCATTTGGAACATCATAGGCTTGAACTCAAAATGAGTAGCAGTCACAACAGGCCTGGTGATGCTTGTTTCCATGGAGTGTGGATCAAACACTGCATAATCTCTCATTGGCCTGTCTCTGTCATTCACCATTTGATTAGGTCCTTGATTAATGAATGCATCTCACTACAAAGTATTCCTCATCAACTTCAGTATGGGTAAAAGGACCTTGCCTTCCACCTCTTTGACCTCTTCCTCCAATTTGTGAGGGTGTTCTTCCACCCATTGAACCTCTAGCAGTAGGATGAGTGTGCTCAGACATAGTTAGTCTAAGTTGTTGTAATCTTTGTTGGCGTCTTAGCCTTCGAATCTTCTCTCGAGTTACGGATCAAATTCAAAAGTGGGTGGTTACGATGCGGGCATACGCTATAACGTCAAACGCTATAGCACTTCCTATAACACACCACAGACAAAACCAAGGTAAAACCTCCCTAAGGATGTAATAATTTCTAAACAATAAAAATTAAATGCAATCCCCGGCAACGGCGCCAAAAACTTGTTGTGCGAAAAGTAGTTGTGCAAGTGTACACAATCGCAACAAGTAATATATTGATAAGTAAAGTTCGTCTCCACAGGGATTGGTATTAATTTTAGAGTTTAAAAAGGAATTACACTTAGAGGATCAAGTAACAAGTAGTTGAGTAGCAAAGTTCAGTTGAACAAGAGTTGTTTTAAGGTAGCACGTTAAAGTAAGTTAAACTATTAGAGAAATAAGTTAGATTGCTTTCACTACGTGACTTCCCAGAAATAAGACGCTATAACATCACACGCTATAGCATTAAGCGCTGTTGCAAAAGTTTTGCACCTTTCAGTACTAGCGCCAGGGTTTCACTACAAGATGCCTATGTCTAGGTTCTAAATAGGTTCACCCCTGTATAATCAAGATCCCACAGCTTATGCTTTATAAACTATTGCAACTTCTATGTCTAGAAGACGCAAAAATTGATTAAATGTCTTCAACCAACCTTATCATTTATATTAACCCTTGAGTTCTTTCTATGGTTCATGTCTGAATCCACAGAAGTACTTGTTTTACGTGGCCAAATATAAATCAAGTTTGGAAGAATTATAACACAAGGATTAAAACACAAAACGTGAGAAGTTATATACGCAATATTAAAGGTTCATCACAAGCTATAGCAACTCAACTCAAGGAGTTTAGCTCATGTTGAGCATCATCAAAATAACACAAATAAACATACTTGCATTACCGTAGGTAGAAAGGAATTTACAAGTGCAAAAGATACAATCTTGATGTCTCCTTATCATCCACGCAATGATGATACAAATCAGTAGCTTTACACCGTGAGAAATACAGAAAATCACAAAGGAAGAAAATAAACTTCAAAAGCTTTAAAAGTGTATCAATGGAGAATAAGAAAATGTCAAGTTCTCTCTCTACCAATTCCTACAAGGTAAGGGAAGAAAAATCAGCATATCTAGTCTCTCTAGCATGAGGTACAAATCTTCTCAAAAGTCAATAAAGGTGATGTTTGCTTTTTCACCAACTCCACTATTCCTCACTCATGCGATGCCAAGTGTCCACACAAATCCAATAAAATCCGCACATGTCAGCAAGCACAGTGGACACAAGATATGGAACATGGATTAATGAGCTTGGCGCCAAAATTGCACTTTTCCTTTAGATGCTCAGCTGATCTGCCTTCTTGACGCTATAGCGTTAGACGCTATAGCGCTAAACACTGCACTACTTCACAAAATACATCAAAACATTCACAAGGGCACCAAATGTGCCAATTTCATAGCAAAGCAGTGTTTAGCCCTTCCTCACCTAATATTAACAGAAATGCAATAAATACTATACTACTATTACTTGAGAACTTACTTAATTTAACGATTAGAGGCATAAATAACTCATATAAATATGAGTTATCAGCTGTTGGTGAAAGCATGACTTGGGAGTTGGAAAGTAAGATGAAGGAGGCTTATCCGGAGTTGTTCGATTCAGGTAATTTCGAGGACAAAATTCTTTAAGTGGGGGAGAGTTGTAACGCCCAAAATAATTTAATTATTAATTTAATTAAGTTATTCAAGGCTTGCAACATTTAATTAAATTAATTAATTAAGTTGGGTTTATTTTATCTAAAATGGGTTTAATTGTGAATGAAATAATTAAGATAGAGTCTATTTTATTTTATTGTCAGGGGGTACCTAAATAAGCAAAAAGGGTGGTGCTAATAAAGGGCCCAAGTCACTTAGTGACCCAAGCCCAATTCCTAAAAACCCCTAAAATCCTAAGGGAGGGTCTCATTACCCTCAAATTGAAAGAAACCAACGAAAGAAAGAGAGGAGAAGGGAGGGAAACCGACGCACAAGGAAGGGGAAGAAAGGAAGGAACTTTCCTTGAGTTTTGTGTTGGTAAGTGAAGTTCTTGGTCCTAATCATCCTCATTTCTTTTCCTTGTTCCATTTCTATGAGTTCCATAGACTCATTCTCATTGTTTTGAATTTCTATTTTCACCCCAAGGAGAGGGATTTCGGCCCAGCTGGAAAGGGTGTTTAGAGGTGTTTCATTTGGTGGATTCTTGGTGCTAAATTGAAGTTCTAGCTCACTCAAGGTTAGGGGATTCTCCACTACATTTATAATAAGTTGTAGGATATGTATTATGTGTGGAATAGCTCTAGGAATGGCTTGATTGTGTGATTTTGATGTTGTTTATATGTGGGTTGTTGTATTTGAGGCTTAATTTGGTGATACCATGTTACTTGTTGTTGGAAAAATATGGGTTGTTAATTATGCATGTTATGTGTTTGTTGAAATGTTTCCATGAGAAGAAGTATGTGTATATGATGATTTAATGGTATTGATTAAATGATTAAATGAGTGATGTTAAGGTGGTAATTGGATTGTTGAGTAAAAATTAGGTTTGAAGTGGTTTGGTGAAAGTGTTTGAGGGAGGGGCGCCAAATGCCTAGGCAAAAGGCGCCTAGTTACTATTTGGCTGGCGGTTGGTGGCGTAGTGCAGGTGTAGGGCGCCATTTGCTAGGCAAAATGGCGCCAGGTGTGGCGTTTGGTGGTTTGGCAGTGTGTAGGGCGCCAATTCACTGAGAATTTGGCGCCTGGTGTGTGATTGGTGTGCACGGTGCTCGCGCAAGTAGTGGGGAGCGCGCCATTCCACGGGAATCGGGCGCCCGGTGCGTCGCGTGTGTTCGTGCGGGGCGCCAAATGCCGGGCATTTAGGCGCACAGTCGTGTCGTGTTCAGGCGGGCGCCAAATGCTGGGCATTTAGGCGCTAGTCTTTGCGTCTCATGTGGGGCGCCAAATCTTTGGGAATTTAGGCGCTGGGGTTGTGTTCAGTGCAGGGGCGCCAATTCAATAGGAATGGGGCGCTGTCTCAGGCTTGCGGGCACGGTGCAGAGAGGGGGCGCCAATTCCTTGGAATTTGGCGCTGTGTTATGTGATGATGAGTTAGGTAGTGTGCACTGTGGCGCCGGTTGCTAGAAACTTGGCGCCTGTGGGTGTGTGATGTGTTGTGTGTGTGTGTGTGTGTGTGTTGCGCTAGGAGGGGCGCCAAAATGGCTGCCCCTTGGCGCCTAGTTGTGCTTAATGGAGCCTAAGTGATGTTTTAGCCCCTAAGAATTAATTTAATCCTTGGTGTGACAAAATAGTCCCTAAGAATTAAATTAATCCTTGGAGTGACAAAATAGTCCCTTAGTGTCTAATTAAGCCTAACATGTCACAATAATTTCCTAAGTACTAGATTAATCCTTGGTATGTCAAAATGGTCCTTAGGTGTGGAAAAGGTCCTTATGGGGTGGTTTGGTCCTTAGGTGGGATTTGATGTAGTAAATGAGGTGTGGTGGTGAGGTGTTGGTAAGAAGGTGATGTGGGCTTCGGCCAAAGAGGTGGGTTAATAATTGATGTGGGCTTCGGCCAAAACGGTGGGTTAATAAATGATGTGGGCTTCGGCCAAAAAGGTGGGTTAATAATTGAGGTGATGTATTTATTGTGTTGTGATGCATTTGTCATGGTGTCACATGAATCATATGCATATAAACAAGGTGGTATGGCTTCGGCCAAAACAAGGTGGTATGGCCGGCCAAAACATGGTGGGTGGCTTCGGCCAAAAGAGGTGGTTGCGAACGGGGTTATTAAGGTGGTTATGGATCCACATGCATTATGCATACATGCATATACACATACCTGCTTAGAGTTCTTGTTGATGCTTAATTAACTCATTATTGTTGTTTCTTGGGTTATAACTGAATGATAAATGTATTAGTGGTTGTGAATTAATGTTGCTAGATGTTTTTCTAATATAATGCTTATCTTACTTGTTATTATTTATGTAAAGAGACTCACCCTAGCATTTTTATGTTGTCTGCAACTAACCATGGTCTCAGTTGATATTTCGCGCTGTTATACCCCAATTTTGTCCGTCTTCTTTTTTTGTTTTAGTCGTTTAATTTATTTTGAGTAAAAACGGGCTAATTTAATTTTTATTACAATTTAGGAGTCTCCAAAATGTGCCAATCTCTAAAATACAAAAAAAAACAATAATCAAAAATACAAAAAAATATAACAAAAAACAAAATTAAATAAAGGAGCGACATCAGTAATCTCTGGGGTCTATTCTTGCTCTCCAAGACTGCTCAGCAAGCCCACATTATCGAGATCGCAAAGCCGGTCAAAAAGCAGTCAAACAAAGAATTAATGTTAAACCTAATTTCTACCTATAAATAAACAGTCAACCTAGAGTCTAAAGGGAAGCAACTGCAAATATTACTGAGAAATAACGATTAGGGTTTCACATCGAAACCCTAATCACCGAAACACTGAACACGAAATTTCAAGAGGCATACGATGGCAAAAAGCACTCTGAAGCAGTAGCCGCAAGGTTGACCATGAGCAGCAGTTAGAACGACAAAGGGATTTTTCAGAAGCCGGAAAATAGGTTGATCAATTTTTATTCGCTGAAAAAAAGAAGGGTTAAGGCTCAACATCAGAGTCTTAATCTTGAGGGTTAAAAAATTTATGAAGCAGTTTTCTTAGTGTGAGGAGGAACAATATTTTGATCTTATAGGAAAGTTCACGAGAATTTTCATAAAGAAGAGTAGAACTGAAAAAGAAAGAGGGAAGGGAAGGGAAAGAGGAATCGGATCAGAAAATTAAATCACAATAGGTGCGGTTCGGGTCCCCAGCCCCCGCCAACAATGGCAATCAACGTTGTCACAAGCTCGGTGCCGCTGCCGCTTTCAATCACCCAACTTCGTTCTCCAGCCTCCTACATCACAGTCCCTCTCCACAGTACATGTTTCACGCTACTGAAGTGATCTGCCTAATACATATTGCCTTCACTCTACCCAAAAGGTAATAATAAATTAATATTTATCTTGAATGTTGATAGTGGCTTGTGTCTATTATGTCTGATCTGCAACCATGTGTGATGTTTCCCACAGCCTTTCACGTGAGTCTAGTTTTTTAGTATTTAATTTTTGGGATATAAAAATATAAATAATAGAATATAAATAAAAAAACGTGACTATGGTGTTAGTTCTACGTCTATGATGCAAACACAATTATTGTATTAGTATGTTACGAATTAAAGTCCACATTTTCAAAATCAAACCTTTTATTTTATTACTTTGTAAAAAATGGAACAAATAATAATAAGGGGACTAAGTCGGTTGTACAACCGGGTTAGTCATCATCCTAGGACTAATAAGCTGTACAGTTCAGTAATCCTAAAAACTTATAAGTAAATAAATAAATCACTTTTTCAAAAATAGGGGACTAAATCGGTTGTACAACCGGGTTAGTCAGCGTTCTTGAATTAATGAGCTGTACAGTTCAGGAGTTCTAGAATACCTATTCTAAAACCAACTCACCTCACATCAAATCAATTTCTCTCAAAAAACTCAAATAAATCATTTTCAAAAGTAGTAGGGGACTAAGTCGGTTGTACAATCGGGTTAGTCGGCGTCCTAGGATCAGTGAGCTATACAGTTCAAAGAGTCCTAGGATCCCTACACTAAAAATCACCAACCAACAAACCTTTTTCAGGAAGAACTACGTAGCTTTGATTCCTCCATTGCATCCGGAGGTACGTAGGAGCAAGAGTCAACTCTTGTCAAGCACTAAAAATTAAAAATTTAATTAAGTCTCTTTCATTATAAATAAATAAAAGGGTAAATATTAATAAACCATAATTAATTAGACAAAGAATGTCGTGGGGTGCTAATACCTTCCCCACGCATAACGACTCCTGAACTCTAAACTTGCCTTGTTGCCTTGTCCTAAACCAAAAGGGATTTTCCGAATTTGCCCTTAAACTAAAATTTGGTGGCGACTTCCTTTGAACCTTTCGAAGAATCCATTTTCGGATTTTTCGGTCGCTACAGCTGGCTACTTCCTTTGCACTACAAAAAATACATCAAATAAACATCTACTGTTGCGTGCACTTTTATGACCGTCAGAGAATTAAAATCTTTACCTTGGAGAGAAGTCGTGCACGCTGAAGTCGAAATTAAATTTTGTACTTTACTCTCCAATGAAAAGTTTATAATTCCCCAACGTGATAAATAAAATCATATGTTATCATTTCATGCACATACATTATCATTTCATTCACATTTCATGCACATTCATTTGCATAGTTACATCATGCATTATAAAAAAAATTAGCATAATTTTAGAAGAAAAAAAGTGGTGAGAGGTGAGACATTCTTGTGAAATAAATCATTCTTTTTGGAAAAAGTTTAGTCATACTTCGCTGCAAGCTCAAGGTGTTTCAAGGCACTCAATTTTTCAAATTAACAGCACGTTCACATCAAAGCGATGCATCTTATCCACCCCATTATGAATGACCGGAATGGTCCGCCAAAATTTTCTTTCATGGTGTTAACTCTCTACGAAGCATTCATGTAGTAACTTGTGTGTGACATGTGTCTTCATTCTTGTTTGAGTCAGTTAATGTCCTTACATTGTCATCACCCCCCGTCCAAGTCTAATCCCACCCCGACCACCCTAAAGTACATACTACCCTACCTAGTCAACTTTGTGTTTGTTCTCACTGATGAAATAACACTTTAGGTCCTCCATACTGGGGAAAATTTGTGATCTCTAAAATACCTTGTCAACATTGTATTCCCTTGGTGCAAGTCCTTTACAAAAAAAATAAAATCAAAAGAAGCTCGTTAGGTTGAAAACTCGTAAGAGCAGCCTAAGCAAAAATTAGAGCATGAAAAGAAATAAAGAAAAAGAGCAAGTATATAAAATAAGTAAATTATTGTCCTTGAGTTAATTTTTGAGAAATCGAGCAATCATGATTTGAAATGAAGTTTGACCATCTTCCCATGTCCTCGAAAAAACCTTTGCTACCCACCTTAAGCCAAAATCCAAAGAAACTTTCAATCACCCTAGACAAGGATCAATTCCACATCAAAAATGGTGTATCATTTTTATCAAGTCACTCAGCTCGAAAGAAAGAAAAAGAAAAAATCAAAATAAAAAAAAGAAACTGAAATCAAAAAAGAGGATCGAAAAACCATGAAAAAGCAAAAGTGGTACAATTATGAGCAGATACTTATTACCGTTAAACACATAAGAGATCCTTGTCTGAAATAAACCCTCAAACACTTCATTTGGCCTCAATATCCTATCCTCCATAAACCCTTGACCACGTTACAACCCTAAACAGGTCCATTCTACCATGAGGCACATAAGAGGTTCTTATCTCAATAAAACCTCAAACACCTCATTGAGTCTAATAATCATTTCCTTCATAAATCATTATCCGTTAGCCAAGTTACATCACCAAATAAAAATCATTTGTGCTATCAATCATCAAACACTTCTTCGAGCCCAATTATCCCTTCCTTCATAAACCATTAACCATCAGTCACATTACAACTCCAAAAATTCATTCCGATCAATGACCGATTGCTTTTGTTTTCTCAAAATTTTAATCTTAGGACAAATAAGATTATTTATTTACAATATGTTTGCTAAAAAAAATGTATCTCAAAAAAAACTCAAAATAAAGAAATCAAAAAGGGCTTGCACTCCAAAGGTTCATTCAAGTTCCATTGATATAAAGGCAAGGTTTAGTGATTACCAAGTGCAGATTTCATCATGGTAAACTCAGAACTTTTATAGCCTGAGAGTCGTTCTAAAGACAACCAAAAGGTTTACGCTAGGATCGTCACCTAGATCCTAAATTGGGGCATCCCTTTCACCATTTGTTCCACTTAAGCTTGGGGAAATGTGTACAGCGTCCATCCCACACCACACCCAATCTATACAGCCATATTTGACCAAACCCATAACCTTAACTCTGTCACCTTTTCCAATCTCACTAAAGGCAACCATTCGAAATACCATTCCAAGTGGGGCAACCCTGTCACTCTTCACTCCACCTACAAATGAGGATAGTCACCATACACCCATCTCATCCCCTTGTTATATCAACATCAACAAAACCATACCGGGGCAATTTCTCAACTCATTACCCTATATGCTGCTACTCTAGTCGGGGCAACCTTGTCCTTACTACGATTGGGGCAACACCAAACTCCATACGTTGAGATAAGTTCTTTGCTTTCCGCCATTCATTCCAAAGCCAATGCATTCCCAATTCATCATCTTCTATACCCTTAGCTTGTCACCACTAGACAGAGGCAAGTTATTCACTAACCCCCATCAAATCTAAATTGGGGCAGTCCTGCATTCGTTGGCTTGGGAAAACCTACCTTTCATGACATTGACAAAGACCAGTCAGTCATTCACCCCTTCATGTGCCACAAATGTCCTCAACCTAGGCCTTTAGAACCCCAAGTTAACTGACTCATTCATCTATATTTGCACTACTATACATTTTTACTAAACAATGCTTCAGAGAGAGAGAAAACAAGGTGATCATGTAATGCTAAGGATCTGCTTAGCTAACTTTGTGGACCTAAAGCTTCAGTCATCATGGGGCATCATAGTGGAAAAGAAAAAGAAGAGAGCTTGCAAATACAGTACTTTTTCACATCAGTATCTGTAATTAAATAACAACTTTGAGATTGCCGAAGTTTGAATCAAATCTAGCCTTTCCAATGAATGATCAATCTCCGCCTCTCACATCCAAAGTCTCACATCTCATCATCACAAAAAAAATGTCTCTACACCCAAATCAATCATTTCATATCACCGCACCATGCACCATAGCATTTGCATTCAAGCATTTCATTCACATTCGCATTTCATGCAATTATTGTATACCCAAAAAAAAAGCAAAAAACGAAAAAACAAAAAGAGAAAATAATCACCTATTTCATTCATCACATTGCCAAAAATCAGTTGTTGCATGTGCATATATTATTGGCATTGTATATGCATTACATGTATTGCTTCTGAATTGACTTCAAGTGTCGATCCCTATATTTTGTTCCTCTAATATCTGTGCTTTAAGCGTTGATCTCATATCATATCACAGATCACCAGGTTGATCCATTAGACCCCAAGTGGTCCTTCAGAGCAGTGCCCTAAGTTGCCCAGGTCGCAACGTCGGAGTCGAGCCCGACGGACCTTCGCAGACCCCGCGTGGTCCTTCAGACTAGCTGTGTCAGCCTAAGACATAGTGGACGTCCTCTATTGGTCAACATATCAGTTCCGGATCTGATCTTGCCCCTGACCGCTCGAGTATAAAGGCCCCTCAGACCGTTTTACTAGTACCGTAGCTAGTAGTGCTTCTTCAGACCACGATGGTCCTCTATTAAGGCCTAGGCAGCCTTCTAGACCCCGAGTGGTCATTCAGAGCCTTAGTGCTCCTTTAAGGCCCCAAGTGGCCCTTCAGAGCCTTAGTGCTCCTTCAGATCCCGAGTGATCCTTCATTTTGTTCTCGGTTAATGCGCCAAGTGTTAATCGTTCCTCCTCCATTCTCAAACCCTTCGCTTCCTTTTAAACGGACAAAATTGACGTCTATTCTATCTTTATTTCTATTTCTACTACGAAAATTTGAACACATTTCACCTTTTCTAGTAAAATATAAATAAAGAGGGGCAGCTGTTATACCCCAATTTTGTCTGTCTTCTTTTTTTGTTTTAGTCGTTTAATTTATTTTGAGTAAAAACGGGCTAATTTAATTTTTATTACAATTTAGGAGTCTCCAAAATGTCCCAATCTCTAAAATACAAAAAAAAAACAATAATCAAAAATACAAAAAATATAAATAAAAAAAAAAAATTAAATAAAGGAGCGACATCAGTAATCTCTGGGGTCTGTTTTTGCTCTCCAAAACTGCTCAGCAAGCCCACATTATCAGATCTGCAAAAGCCCAGTCAAAAAACAGTCAAACAGTAATTAATGTTAAACCTAATTTCTACCTATAAATAAACAGTCAACTTAGAGTCTAAAGGGAATCAACTACAAATATTACTGAGAAATAAGGATTAGGGTTTCACATCGAAACCCTAATCCTCGAAACACTGAACACGAAATTTCAAGAGGCATACATGGCAAAAAGCACTCTGAAGCAGTAGCCGCAAGGTTGACCATGAGCAGCAGTTAGAACGACAAAGGGATTTTTCAGAAGCCGGAAAATAGGTTGATCAATTTTTATTCGCTGAAAAAAAGAAGGGTTAAGGCTCAACATCAGAGTCTTAATCTTGAGGGTTAAAAAATTTATGAAGCAGTATTTTGATCTTAGAGGGAAGTTCAGGAGAATTTTCATAGAGAAGAGTAGAACTGAAAAAGAAAGAGAGAAGGGAAAGAGGAATCGGATCAGAAAATTAAATCACAATAGGTGTGGTTCGGGTCCCCAGCCCCCACCAACAATGGCAATCAACGTTGTCACAAGCTCGGTGCCGCCGCTTTCAATCACCCAACTTCGTTCTCTAGCCTCCTGCATCACAGTCCCTCTCCGCAGTACCTGTTTCACGCTACTGAAGTGAACTGCCTGATACATATTGCCTTCACTCTACCCAAAAGGTAATAATAAATTAATATTTATCTTGAATATTGATATTGGCTTGTGTCTATTATGCCTGATCTTCAACCATGTGTGATGTTTCCCACAGCCTTTCACGCGAGTCTAGTTTGTTAGTATTTAATTTTGGGATATAAAAATATAAATAATAGAATATAAATAAATAAATAAAACGTGACTATGGTGTTAGTTCTACGTCTATTATGCAAACACAATTATTGTATTAGTATGTTACGAATTAAAGTCCACATTTTCAAAATCAAACCTTTTATTTTATTACTTTGTAAAAAATGGAACAAATAATAATAGGGGGACTAAGTCGGTTGTACAACCGGGTTAGTCATCATCCTAGGACCAATGAGATGTACAGTTCAGTAATCCTAAAAACTTATAAGTAAATAAATAAATCACTTTTCCTAAAATAGGGGACTAAGTCGGTTGTACAACCGGGTTAGTCAGTGTTCTTGAATTAACGAGCTGTACAGTTCAGGAGTTCTAGAATACCTATTCTAAAACCAACTCACCTCACATCAAATCAATTTCTCTCAAAAAACTCAAATAAATCATTTTCAAAAAGTAGGGGACTAAGTCGGTTGTACAATCGGGTTAGTCAGCTTCCTAGGATCAGTGAGCTGTACAGTTCAAAGAGTCCTAGGACCCCTACACTAAAAATCACCAACCAACAAACCTTTTTCAAGAAGAACTACGTAGCTTTGATTCCTCCATTGCATCCGGAGGTACGTAGGAGCAAGAGTCAACTCTTGTCAAGCACTAAAAATTAAAAATTTAATTAAATCTCTTTCTTTATAAATAAAAGGGTAAATATTAATAAACCATAATTAATTAGACAAAGGATGTCGTGGGGTGCTAATACCTTCCCCACGCATAACGACTCCCGAACCCTAAACTTGCCTTGTTGCCTTGTCCTAAACCAAAAGGGATTTTCCGAATTTGCCCTTAAACTAAAATTTGGTGGCGACTTCCTTTGAACCTTTCGAAGAATCCATTTTCGGATTTTTCGGTCGCTACACGCGCCAAAGGAAACCCTCCAAGGGAGGAAAGCTCAATTGCCTATAAATAGAAGGCATGTCTTCACTTGCAAATGATCATTCATCCAATTCTTAAAGGATCACTTAGTTTATTTGTATTCATAGCTTAGGTTTAGTTTTTATTTAAGTTTCTGAAGAGAAGGAAGGTAAGGAGGTGCTTGACAACCACTCCCTTCACTTCTACTTGGAGGAAACTTGTGTAAGGAAATCATCTTGTACTTCATCTTGGGAAACTCATGCTAAAGATCTCCTATTTGTGTAATTTCTATCCTTTTGAGTTCTTTTGTTATATTACTCATTTGATTATGCTCTTTGAAGATTCTTTCTATTATATTATGAGTAATATGAGCTAAATTCCTTTAGTTGAGATGTTGTAGCCTTGTAATGAACTTCTAAGAAAGTAAATGTGGTCTATATAGTGTATGCAATTTAACTCTTCTGTAATACTTCTTTCAAAACTTATTCTGGAATTGATCACTTTAGAATAGGTAGACTTGTATCAGCAGACATGGGTTACATTTGTGAAATCAAGAGTTAATAAGAATGAGTGTTTGTAACAACATCTTTGTTAAACTAGCTTTAATAAGGAATTTCTTGTTAAAGCCGTGTTAAGTCCTAGACATAGGATAACATAGTTCTTAGGATGATACAGTGGGAGCTTAAGAGACAGGAGTGAACCTATTTAGCATGCCTAAACATAGGAAGCTTGTAATGAAACTCTGAAGAAAGTGACTGAAAGGCACATACTATTGCAGCTGCATCCAGTGTACCTACACTGCATACTCCACTAAAACACTTAGAAGTGATTTACTTGGTGAAAACATCTCAGCTACTTTATATCACTGATTCTTTACACACATTTATTGTTTATATTGTTCTTATTCACTTTGTACACCCCAACCAATTGTGAATAGTGTACACTCTAAATTTTACAAAGCTTTACATAATCCCTATGGGTTCGACCTTTTCTTATCATTATATTACTTGTGTGACTATGTATACTTGCATATTATTTTCCACACCATGTTTTTGGCGCCGTTGCCGGGGATTATAAATTTTGTTGTTTAGATATTGTTAATTTAGTGTTTTATTACTACTGGTATTCTATTTTCTGTGCAGAAACACTTAGTGCCAATACACTCAGTGCAGAAGCACTAGTAAATGCCCAGAAATAGAACACCAGAATTTGATTGTGATCCAGAAATTGAAAGGAGATTTAGGAGATTGCTAAGACAACAAAGACAAAGACAACAAGGCTGCAAAGATATGTCTCACCACAGTGAAGATGCCTCAGTAAGAGGAGGACCTAACTCACAAAAACAAAAACCTGAAGGTGAAGAAGATCACAGGCAACAATTCATTCAAATGGGATCAATAGGTATGATAAATGATAGGGATAGGCCTATGAGGGACTATGCCCAATATGATCAGCAAGATATTCAAACTAGCATTGATAGACCTCGTATTGATGCTGCCCATTTTGAATTTAAACCTATAATGTTTCAAATGTTGCAAACAATTGGTCAATTTGGTGAATCTCCACATGAAGATCCCCATGAGCATTTAAAGAAATTCATAGAAGTTTGTAGTAACTTTATCATTCCTGGTATTAGTGAGGATGCATTTAGACTTAAGTTATTTTCATATTCATTGAAAGATAGGGCTAAATCATGGTTAAACTCTTTGGAGCCCAATTTTATTCATACATGGAATGAATTAGCTGAAAAATTCTTAAGTAAATATTTTCCTCCAATTAAAAATGCTAGGATGAGACATGATATTACATCTTTTAGGAAAAAAGAATTTGAATCATTGTTTGAAGCATGGGAAAGATGGAAAGAGCTTTTAAGAAAATGTCCACATCATGTTCTACTTGTCATTATACAAATGGAAACTTTTTACAATGGTCTAGAACCCCAAACTAGAGTGATGCTTGATGCATCAGCTGGTGATGTTCTTTTGAATATGTCTTATAATGAAGCATGTGATCTCATTGATAAAATTGCTACAAATAGTTCTAGTTGGCCTACTGAGAGGGTGAGTGCTCAGAAGAAACCCTTTGGGTACATGAGATTAATGACATATCAGTCTTATTTGCTTAAGTAGCCTCTTTAACTAACATGATCAAACAGTTCACTAGTGGACCTACATCTAGTGTAGCTACACCTAAGGAAAACACTGCAGCAGCCATAGAATAAGCCCCTCTAGGAACTACAAATTGTGTCTATTGTGGGGGAGGCCATCTGTATGAAGAGTGTCCTAGCAACCCTGTCTCTGTCAATTATGTAGGTTACAATAGGAATAACAACCCTTACTCTAATACCTATAATCCAGGATGGAAGAACCACCCAAATTTCAGGTGGAACAATTCCAATGCACCTGCACCAGCCACACCTCCTGGATTCCAACCTCAAAATCAACAAAGACCAAACCCACTTGCCAATGATAATTCTCTAGAAGGATTACTTAGATCATTCATTAGTGAAACTAGAACTGCTAGGCAAGCCCAAGATGCATCAATTAAGAACCTAGAGAACCAAGTGGGGCAATTAGCAACTGCTTTGTATCAAAGACCAACAAGTACTTTGCCATCAAACACAGAAGCTTCAACCTCACAAAGGCAAGGTAAGGAACAAGTCAAAGCCATCTCTTTGAGAAGTGGCAAGGATTTAAGAGAACCATATAAGCTGGAAGGTACAGAGAAGGGAGAAAAAAATAATAAAAATGAAAAAAAATCTCAAGATACAACAACACCTGATGCATCTGCATCTCATGAAAATGCAACTCCAAGTTTAGTTCATGAATACCCTCCTCCTCCATTTCCTCAAAGATTGAAAAAAGCACATGAGGAGAAGCAATTCAGTAAGTTTTTAGATGTTTTAAAACAACTGCATATCAATGTTCCCTTAATCGAAGCACTTCAACAAATGCCTAATTATGCTAAATTCATGAAAGATGTGCTTTCTAAAAGAAGAAGACTAGGGGAATTTGAAACTGTAACGCCCCAAAAATTATTTGCTATTTATTTAATAAATTATTGGGGATTAGATTGTGGAAAAATAATAGAAATAAAAATATGGTATTTTATTAAATCAAGGGGGTGGTGTTAACAATTAATTAAGTGATAGAAAAGGGGGCCCACGACCCAAAGGCCCATTAGGCGCATGAGGTGATGGGGTTTACCTAGGGTTGGCTCATTTTGGGAGGGATGGGAAGAAAAGAGAGAAAAAGGTGTGCGCCGAGGAGAAGGAAAGAAACGAAAGCAAGAAAGGAACGAAAGAAAAGAGAGAAAGAGGTGTGCGCCGAGGAGAAGGGAAGAAACGAAGGAGAGGAGAAAAAGAAAGAAGAGCAGTGCGACGTGAGGAAAAAGAAGGGAGAGGAGGCTTTGTTGCTGCGGTTACTTCGGTGTGTTCGTAGAAGGGTCTTCGTCTTCGGCATAACCAAGGTAAGGGTGGGTTTTAACATTTATAATGGGTTGCGATGGGGATATGTGGGTAGTTAGGATTTGGGTGATTTTCGCATGATGTTGTGGTTTCGTTATTGTTGTTATTTGCGCGATGATGTTGATTTCGTGATTGAGCCATGATTTTATTCAATTGATGTGTTAAATTGAAGTGTTTGCGTCAAGTGGATGCGTTGTGGCATGGCTAGGGCGCCAAAATTGGTAGCCCATGCGCCTGGTGTTGCGTGCCTAGGTGGGTGTGTCGCGCAGAGGGACGCCAAAATTGGCAGCCCATGCGCCTGGTGTGTGTGCTTGTGTGCGTTGCGCTGCCCAGGGCGCCGAGTCTTGCTACTCGTGCGCAGAAACCGGGCAAGGGAGGCGCTAGTGTGCGCCCGCGTGGGTGTGTGGCGTGTGTGGGCGCCAACGTGGTTGCCTGTGGGCGCCGAGGTGTGTGAGGCGTGTGAGAGTGGCAGACGGCCGGGCGCAAGGCGCTGTGCCTGTGTGTGAGTATGTGCCGAGGTGTGTGAGGTCCGGAGGTGTGTGAGTGTGTGTGTGCGAGGTGTGTGTGTGAGTGTGTGCCGAGGTGTGTGAGGCGAGGAGAGTGGCACGACGGCCGGCGCAGGCGCTGTGCTCTGTGTGTGAGTATGTGCCGAGGTGTGTGAGGTCCGCCGAGGTGTGTGAGTGTGTGTGCGAGGGTGTGAGGCGTGGGAGAGAGCACGGCCGGGCGCAAGGCGCTGTGCCTGTGTGTGTGAGTATGTGCCGAGGTGTGTGAGGTGCGTGCCGAGGTGTGTGAGTGTGCGCGTGCCGAGGTGTGTGAGGGTGTGCCGAGGTAGTGATTGAGAGGAACCGAGGTAGTGTAATTGAGAGGAACCGAGGTAGTGTAATTGAGATGAACCGAGGTGAGCGAGGTGAAGTGAGTGTGTGTCGAGGTGAAGTGAGTGTGTGCCGAGGTGAAGTGGTTGTGTGCTGAGGTGAAGTGAGTGTGTGCCGATGTGAAGTGGGTGTGTGCCGAGGTGAAGTGAGTGTGTGCCGAGGTGAATTGAGTGTGTGCCGAGGTGAAGTGAGTGTGTGTCGAAGTGAAGTGAGTGTGTGTCGAGGCGAAGTGAGTGTGTGACGAAGTGAAACGAGTGTGTGTCAAAGTGCAGGTGTAAGCGATGTGGCAGCTGTGATGCTGTAAACTGGTGAGAATTACGAGGTAGCTATGGTGCTACAACACGTGGTATTTTTGTGAGATAATTTATAACGAGACATGGTGGTATAGTATTTATTAATTAGAATACTTTGTGTATGTGTAACTGGTGCATGAGTCATGAGTCGCATTGTCATATGCATTTCTTGGTGGTATAGGCTTCGGCCTCTTTGAGATTATTTTTGAGGTATAGGCTTCGGCCTCTTGCCCGTCGTGGCTTATTTTACGAGATCGGTACCGCATGCATATGCCCAGAGGGGTTGCATTGTTTCATGGTCCATATATACATATATATATATATATATATATATATATATATATATATATATATATATATATATATATATATATATATATAACGTGTTTTGGTGTTTCCATTACGATGGAGTTTGTGCCTTGTCTTTGTGATATGACGTGTTGATTTTTCGTGTTGCTATGAGTTACTCGCTACTTACATATTGAAGTCATACCCCAATTTTGTCCAGGCTTTAGGTCAAAACCCTAATCTTCCACAAAAATAAATAAATAGAGAGGGAAGAGAGCATCATGCATTGCATTTAGGTTTCTAAAAGTCATTTCAAAATTTCTAAAATCATTTTTGGAGTTGGAATACACTTTTTGGACAAGCTAAGGTTTTGCAGTGCAAAAGGGTATTTTGGTCATTTTGCGAATAAGGGACAATTTCTCAAGACAAGTCATTCAACATGCATTTTGAGGTATTAGAGGTCACTCCTAGGGGAAAAAGTCATTTTTGAAGTGAAAATGTGCTTGGGCAAAGAACTAGGGTTTTTAGGGTGAAAGGGCATTTTGGTCATTTCACAATAAAAACAGTATTTCGTCCCAAATCACTGAACAATCATCAATGATTTTATTTGAGGAATATTTGTGCTTCATTGTGATTATTTTTGTGCATAAATATTAACCTTTTTGGCATAAAAATCAAGTCTTTGGATAGAAGGGTAAAATGGTCATTTCCTTTGAGGTGGGGTAAACAAATCAATTTTGGGATTGGTGAGATCATAAAATTCAGAGCCCAATCATATTGAATCATGGGACATGGCCCAAAATGGCATGAATTTAGAAGAATTATCTAGAAAGGGATATTCCATTTCTTTTGAATTTTGAAAGGTCAAGTATAGTACAATAGTACAATTTGCAATTCCACTCACTCTCCCACTCCCTAGCTGCGCACACCAGCCCATAATCATGCAATTTTGATTTATTTTATTGGTTGCAAATTGTGTTTACATCTTGGCCTTCCATTCAAGTTTTGTGTGCAATCCTCACCCTTCATTTGAATCAAAATGGCACTTGTGTAATAAGCTTCATGGAAAAATACAACTTTGTAAATAAACTTATCCTTCACCACCCTCATTAAGCTGCACATTCAGCCCCTCTCTCTCCTCATTTTGTGCTTTTTAATTACCCTCAATCCATGTGACATTGCATCTTGACCATTGATTCAAATTTTATCTCAAATCCTATTGGTTTGCAAGAATCACATTGTCATAAATACCCTTGAGTTTGCACCCCATATAAAAACCCAAAAGCAAGAGACCAAAGGGATAGACACTCTCATTTTAACCTAGAACAAAAACCTCTCCTCCTCTCTCCTCTCTAGGCCGAACCCCTCCTCTCCTTTCTCCTCCATTTTCTTTTCAAGTTTCATCCACCAAATCACCTCAAATCCACTCCATATTCATATATCTTCTTCCTTTCATCCTTGATTCCATTTTTACTCTACTAAGGAGCTTGTTTTCTTCAAGTTTGCGTGGCATTTGTTGGTGATTTGTTCTTGATCTTCATTTTTCTACTCTTGTGTAGCTTTGATCTTGAGGTAAACATCTTATCTCTTGCATTTTTAACTATTAGCATGTGAATCTTCCTTCTACTCCTCTTCCTCTCTAAGAGGCTTAGAGGGCTCATTTCAAACACTATGTCAAGGACATTGGGAGCCTTGGGTGTTTGAAGTAAGCCCTTGGTATTGAAGAGGGTGTTCTTGTGTTTTAATCATATGTTTTGCATTTTCACACTCATTTTTTCACTTCTTCATGAATAAAGAACTTCCATACATTATATGCATCTTCTTGTTCATATCATAACTTGTGAGTTGAGCTTTGGTTTGATTCATGAGTGTAGGGGTTCGGTTTTAGGCCTTAGAATTTAGGTTTTTTTGTTGCTCCTTTTCATTTTTTTGAGTTATGTAAATGAAATGCATGATGTACTTGATTTGCATGATTTGTTCTATGTGTGGATTATGAGTTTTAGCATGAAATAATGTATTGTCTTGTGCATATGTGATTTCGGCCTTAGAGGCCTTTTTAGGGTTCATTTTAGTGCTTAAAATGTGTGTTTGATCTTGTGTAGAGGTGTGTAATAGTGTTAATGTGTTTTTCACTTTTTAACCATCCATTCATGTTTTTACCTTACCACTCATTAACTTTTACCAAAACTAAAAAAGGCATTTTTACTTTTTACTTTACGATCCCATTAAATAATTACCATTCACTTCATGCATATTTACTTTTACCATTCATTAACTTTTTACTAAAAGTTTTACTACTTGCCTGCAAAAATACCCAAAACATTTTTACACTTTGCATTTCATCATTTGTGCTTACATGTTCATGCATCTATATGCGCCTATGCCTCTTGCATTCTCATACCCTCTTACATGTTCATGCATCCATTAATGTCATGTCTTGCATTTATTATCACATGATCATACATTCATTAACACTATGACTTGCACTCTTTTTCATATGTTCATGCATTCAATAATGCTATGCCTTGCATTCCACAATTGTATACTCATGCATTCATATGTTTGCATTCCACAATTGTATACTCATGCATTCAATGTATTGAATGCTTTGAAATATCCTACTGAGGAGAGTGAAGAGTGTTCGGCAATTTATCTTGACCATTTGGTGGAGAAGCAATTCCAAAAGCAGTATGATCACCTTGCCAGTGCACTAGCACCTGATGCAGCTGCACTGCCTGCAAAGGAATTTATTGAAGAAAGCATTCTGCCTAAGGAAGAAGCTACACCTAAGGTATGGGCTAGAACTTATGAATCTCTTAATTTAGAAGATCCCAATCTTAGAAAGAACCTACCTTCTATAGAACAACCTCTTAAGCTAGAATTAAAAGAATTGCCTAAGCACTTGAAATATGTTTTTCTAGGTGAAGATAATAAACTTCCTGTAATCATAGCTTTTGATCTATCATTAGAACAAGAGCTAGATTTAATTAACACCTTGAAAAGACATAAAAGAGCTATAGATTGGCAAATGGCAGATATTAAAGGGATTAGCCCCTCCATATGCATACATAGGATAATTTTAGAAGAAAATTCTAAAAATAGCATAGAAGGGCAAAGAATATTAAATCCCATCATGAAAGAGGTTGTTAAGAAAGAAATAATAAAATGGCTAGATGCTGGTATTATCTACCCTATTTCAGATAGTTCATGGGTTAGTCCTGTGCAATGTGTTCCTAAGAAGGGAGGAGTAACAGTAATAGCTAATGAAAATAATGAATTAATCCCTACAAGAACTGTAACAGGGTGGAGAATTTGTATGGATTATAGAAAACTCAATAAGGCCACCAAGAAAGATCATTTCCCCTTACCCTTTATTTATCAAATGTTAGATAGGTTAGCAGGAAATGAGTTCTATTGTTTCTTAGATGGTTATTCAGGATACAATCAAATAGCAATTGAACCTGGGGATCAACAGAAAACTGCCTTTACTTGTCCCTATGGTACCTTTGCATTTAGAAGGATGCCTTTTGGACTCTGTAATGCACCTGCTACCTTTCAAAGATGCATGATGTCAATCTTTTCTGACTTCATTGAGCAATCAATGGAAGTCTTCATGGATGATTTTTCTGTTTTTCGAGAAACATTTCCATTGTGTCTGTCAAACTTAGAAAAAATTCTTCAAAGATGTGAAGACAAGTACTAATTTAGTGCTTAATTGGAAAAAATGTCATTTCATGGTAAAAGAAGGCATTTTGCTTGGTCATAAAATATCTAAAAACACTAGTGCAGAAAAGGGATTTAAAGTCACGCAAATTGGCTTTTTAAAGTCACGCGCCCGCGTGACTTCTATTAAGGCGACTTCGTATGTCAGGAGATTTAAAGTCGCGCGAGTGCCTGACTTCATAAGTTTGTTTCTAAGTCAGACTTTTAACCGCCTGACTTTAATTCCTCGTGTTCTCTCTAGACCAGCCTCTGTGGATAGCTTTTAAAAGTCAAGATCATTAAGAGACCGTAGCTCCTGGAGGTTTCATGTTGCTTGTGAAAAATGGTTCTTGCATATTTATAGAGCTCCAAGTCAAGATCATTAAGAGACCGTAGCTCCTGGAGAACCTCCTCGCCAACCTGAAGTCGTGCCTGTAAAATCACAAAAATCATTAGAAAGGAATAACACAATAGTACAAGCTGACAAAAGGCTATAGAACTGCAAGTGTAACATTAACCTATCATTGCACACTCAGCGTCGCCGGTAACAAACAAATCAAAAAACAAATTAATAAGCGATGAAACAATATGTAAATGTTGTAAAACACGTTCATTACTCATGCTATCATATTCGTATGTGTATACTCCATGCGATTTATTTTGCATACATGATATTCTGCGCTAGAATTCTCCAATTAAAGGGATATGCAATACATGCATTTCATATACTAAACTTTATTAGCTGTCATGAACTTATGAAATATAACAAGACTGCAAACTGCAAGATTAAATTATCTTTCTTAGCAGGGATATGGTTTAATTTTGTCAAGAAACCATTGTCACAATCATGAACTTTCCAACTAGAATGAAAGTAAATGTTAAAGTGCTGGCTATTTTAGTAGTACAAAAGTTTCGTTAATAAAAGTTTGCAGAGAACAAGCATCCCAGCCGGTACACCATAAATTTAAACCAGAGTTTGAATAGCTTGAAATACACCACCTACCAAGGCACTATAATACATATCCCGGGCAGGCGGTCAATAATAGATTTCTACACCCGATGGTGAAAGAATCTAGAATGGAAGAATGGTGAAAGAGTCATAGAATATTCATGCACACATAAAGATGGTGAAAGAATGATAGATATTCATGCACATAAAGATGGTGAAAGAATCATAGAATGATATTATGTCAGCATCAGATGGAATGAGCTTGCCTCCTTTGTAAAGTTCACTGGAACCCTCTTCAAAGAGGATATGCGTCGGCGTGACTGGCCCTTGCGTAAATTAGAAATCTGAGCTTCATAATCAACCATGAGTTTTCCAACGATCGTGCCCTGAAATCAATGAAAGGACTAAAATCAATGAAAGATCGGCATCTTTGATAAAAATGAGAAGCGGAGAATATCCGATAAGTCCGTAAAAGCACATATTTGCCAAGAAACAAGCTTACGGATGATTCCATTTGCTTTTCCTCCACTTTCACTTGAAGTAACCTCACTCGCTCCATTGTCAAGGTGCTATTCTGTCTTGCGAGAAATAAATTTTGTAAGAATGCTTTCAATTTTCAAAATTAATAACTAAGTTCCTCCATCAAAGAGATGCTTCTCACCGATGTTCACCGCTATCGTAATCGAATCGAAAATGAACTCGCATTACGTTGTACAAGTACATGAACAATGCTATGTTAATTTAAAATACAACACACAGTCTAAGTCCAAGACTACGAATGTCAACACCAAAATACTAAAGGTCATTTCAAAACATGATATTGCAAAGTTGCAAACTCACCCATATCTTGAGAAAATATTAAATGACTAGGTATATGGAACAATAAGAGCACTAGAATCATGTTTCATATTCAGTACCATTTCAAAAGACTCTCTCCGCCTCTTGTAACCGAGAGAAAGCGGTTTGATGGAAACAAAAGTTTTAAACCACACTAACTTTGTGTTGTTAGATAATATCAGTGGTGTTTGGTGCATTAAGTCGTGATATAACCCGAGCACCAACCACATTTGCAAACATCGTCGCAGATTCTCTGTGCTCTTGATAAGACCAACATATAACATATCATCCAGTCTCTTACGCAAGATGTACAAGCATATACCTTGACAAAGATTGAAAAAGAAGCGGGGGAAACAAACAACTATGTGATGCAATTATCATAGCATCAAAAGGTAATTTATTACCTTTGCAACTTGTAGCACATATTTACCAAGATTCTTGTATTTACGTACACGATGGCGCACTTCATGTGCTTCTACCATACGAGAATTGTTTGTCAAACTGCAACCTAATGATTGAACAAAATCCACCAAACTTTGTCACACATCACGAGACATCATTACGAAAAAACACAACGAGAGAGGCTTGTGGCCTTGTAATTATGTGAAACAAATGCACTTCAAGCTTAGTTCATGAACTCCTTCATTGGGTCATCATGATGTACTTTCTTCATCCCGTATGCCTCCATATCCTCTTGAGTAACTTTCGCTACATTAAAGCGATATTAAATTCGCACAAAAGGCGTGTGCACGCAAATAAATTCTCACTAGTGACGTGAAAAAATCATACCTGGTCATTCCACCTGACATTATATTTACGCTTTCTCTCATCTTTCTCTTCTCTCCTCCTTTGATCTTCCTGTGAAAAACCAAAACAAGCATAATGATTAAACATAAAAAATAACCAGCACACCACATGAACACATAAAATTCAGAATAATTCACCAAGTAAAAATTGAATACTCTAGGAAAACATGTTATGCTAAAAGAACATCAATATTCTACCGCTATACCGAACAACCTGTTTTGCTAGACATTACAGACAATAATTAGTTTGAACAAATGGTCGTTCACCTTCGTAGTTATTGGTATAAATCAAAAATGAATCCACACGAGGTAGAATAAGAAAAAAGAATGAACTTATATATATCAAGGAACATTAAAGATTAAAAATATATTGATTAAAAATGATTAAGAAATTATTCAAGAGATGAATTAAACAAAACCTAAATCAATCAAAATCAAGAAAGGGGGAAATCATTCAAAAACTAAAATCAAGCGATTAGGGTTCACTTACAAGAAATTCGATGTAAGCGGATCCACCGTGATCCCGAAACTATGCGATCTTGCGAGTCCGGCGACCATTCCACACGATCCCACCCTCGTCGTTCATTTTCAGATTCTCCTTGCCACGAACTCGCCCAAGCCTTGAAAGTTTGTGGACTCGCATACGATTGTTGAAACCCTAAATTGGTTGAAACATTGATTAACAATAAAGCAAAAAGAGGAGATGAGTGGGAGAGGAGAGAGCGATGGGGAGAGTGAGGCAGAGAGAGAGAGCGATGGGGATGGTGAAGAAGAAATGAATAGAGAGAGAGGGGAGAGTGAGACAGAGAGAGAGAAGCGATGGGGATGGTGAAGAAGAAATCAATAAGAGAGAGAACGCGTTCTAAATCGAGAGCGTTAGTTTTAGGTTTCTATTATTTAAGACTTTTGAAGTCACGCGATATACCGATCATCTTAGATTGTTAAAAGTGTAATACTTTTTGAAGTCACGCGATATATCAACCTGTCTTAGATTGTTAAAAGTTTTCACTTTTGAAGTCAGGTCGGTTTACGCTTGACTTAAACACACGCGCCTCTACGTATCAAGTCAGGCATCTGAGCGTGTGACTTTAAATGTCTAATTCTTTTCCTGATTTTGCACTAGTGAAAAGGTCTTGAAGTGGATAGGGCCAAAATTGAGGTAATTGAGAAACTACCACCTCCATCAACAATCAAAGGGATTAGAAGTTTTTTAGGTCATGCAGGATTCTATAGAAGATTTATCAAAGACTTTTCAAAAATTTCAAAACCATTGTGTATGCTTTTGCAACATGATGTGCCTTTTAATTTTAATGAATCTTGTATCGAAGCTTTTCAAAAACTTAAAAAGACATTGGTGACAGCACCAGTAGTTGTAACTGCAGATTGGAGTAAGTGTGTGTTTGGTTTGGCGGTTGTGAGAATTGATTTTATCAGAATTGATTTTACAGAATTGATTTTAGTTAAAAGTAAGTCCAAACTAACGTGATTTTTGTTTGGATACATTTACAAAAAAGTGATTTTCATCAGTTCTTGTTGTTTGGATAGGTTTAATCATAATTGCTTTTGAGGGTGAAATTACTAAAATGGGTCTCAAGTTAAATTTTAGTAAAAACTTCAAAAATTTAAAACTTTAACATACTACGGTATTAAAAATAGTGCTATTTTCAATTGGGGTTGTTTTTTCTATACCCCCACCCAATCCCCATATACTCCTACCAAATTTGAAAACCCCAAAATGCCTTTTGTAATGTATTTTTTTTTAAAAAAAAAGGCTCATCGTATATATGACATTTGGGACATATATACGATGCTCATTTTTACCACATCGTATATATGCCCTTAAGAAGAATATACGATTGCATATTACACGGCCAATCGTATATGGGCATATGTACCATTTGGTTAAAATGAGCATCGTATATATGTCTCAAATGACATATATACGATGGAGGTATTTACTAGTCTACCATGGATGTCAACAGCGAGGATGACGTCCGAGACATGATGTCCATTCATATTACGTTTAAATGGAAGAGTTACATTCATCTCTACGTCGAAACCAGAAGAACCGTCGCTGAGATCCTTCGTCGATTAACTCCACCTACTCAGTAGTTTCTTTTGTATTTTCTTAATCTGTCTATTTTGATTGTAGTTGTTTTTGTTTTATCGCTTGTGTACCTTTGTTTTATCGAATCAATGAAATCGAAAATTTATGCAAACTCGTAAAATATAACTACCGAAAAAAAGTAATAATAAAGTGCCAACATCAAAGTAATATGAGTACAAATACATCAAAGTACAAATACAAAATCCCTAACGTCCTCCTCGTCGCCCTTGTCCTCGTCCCCGTCGTTTAAGGGCATGTGTAATGTCATCCAGATGTGCCATCCCCACCAGCCTATGGAGTGTACCCAAACCATCGCAGACACCTATCAGGCATGTAGGGAACTTTGAAGTCAGCCCAGCTGTCTCTGTCTCCTAGCTGAAGCATGCAGCTGATTATGCCTCCGAGTCCTCGTAATCGGAGCAGTAGATGACTCTGGCCTGTCTGTGATAGGAGTTACCTCCCATCTACCTCTCTGACTCGGACGACTGTCCCTGTCCCTATCATTGCGGTGCCTACCGGACACTGCAAGCAAAGGAAAAAAATTAGTAAAAAAAAATTTGCTCATCATATTTACATAAAAATGGGGGTATATACGATGCATACTCTTTAAAGCGTCGTATATACGCCTGGAAAGGGGTATATACGATGGGTAAAAAATATGGATCGTATATAGGCTGGTGGTGGGGTATATGCGAGTGGATGAATTTTGGGTCAATCGTATATACGTTTTTGTGGCGTATATGCGAGTGGCTGGTGGTCAATCGTAGGTATGACCAATAATGTGAAGAAATTGTGATTTTGTAAAAACGCATGGGTATTTTCGTCTTTTCATAGGGTGGGTAGGGGTATGAGGGAAAAGGGTGGGGGTATAAAAAAAAACCCTTTCAATTGTTATTGAGTTCAGAAGTGAGTCCATAATTAACCCACATATTTTTGTCCAAAAAAGCCCATATATTTTTACTTCTATTTATTCTTGACCAAAAAAAAAAGCTCAACAAACCTTTTAGTTTAGAAAATAAAATTTGGACGAAAAAAAAAGTTTAGAGAATAAAATATTTATTTTCATTTTCTCTAGAACATTTGTTTCGGTGTGTCTTGTCTTCTCTTCAACAAAAACCATCCCTTCTTCCACAATCATCAACACCAACTTCTCTTCATTTTGATAAAAAAATCTGCTTTTCTTCTTTTCATCTCTCCTAGAGCCTTCATTTCACACAACCCATCATTTCACTCCCTTATTCAAGAGTTCTCTTCTCCCTTCAAAAGTATATGTGCAAAAACAAGAAGAAACCCACACTGCTGCAACAAGGGTCGAGTGAGGCGTTGCAAACACCAAAGGGGTAGATTAGGGAACCTATAATTTCATTTTGGTACCCATTTCAGAATCAATTTAGGTCTGTCGCAAAAGCTTGGAATTCCAGCTTCACTGTAAAATCGATTTTAAGGTCAAAATTGATTCTTCTCCATTTCATCCAAACAACCAAAAAAAGAGCATTATAACGAAAGGTAGCATAGAAAGCGATTATATGCCCTCCCACCGCCAAACCAAACAGCCACTAAGCCTTTTGAACTTATGTGTGATGCTAGTGACTTTGCAGTAGGAGCAGTCCTAGGGCAAAGATATAACAAAGTGTTCATTCCATATACTATGCTAGCAAAACACTCATTGAGGCTCAAATGAACTACACTCTAACAGAGAAAGAATTATTAGCAGTGGTTTTTGCTTTTGAAAAATTCAGATCATACTTGGTTGGCACCAAAGTGATTGTGTATACAGATCATTCTGCTATCAAGTATTTAATTTCCAAAAAAGATGCAAAACCTAGGCTAATAAGATGGGTTCTCCTCCTTCAAGAATTTGATCTTGAAATTAGAGATAAGAAGAGGGTGGAGAACCAAGTGGCTGATCATCTCTCTAGACTTGAAAGTGAAAATGCAGGTACTAATGAAGAAACCAAGGAAAATTTCCCTGATGAGAAATTGCTAGCAATTACCATGAATGCAGCTAGTGTTTCTGCACTAAGTGTAGCCACACCTCATGCATCAGCACCTTGATATGCAGATATAGTAAACTTCCCTGTAAACAAAATTGTACCAAGTGACATGAACTACCAACAGAAAAATAGATTCTTCCATATAGTAAAACAATACTATTGGGATGATCCTTATCTTTACAAGATGTGTCCAGATCAAATCATGAGAAAGTGCATTCCTGAAGAAGAACAGCAAGATTATAAATTTATTGGATTATGGCATCATAATACGTCACATACCTTATGTCACAATAAAGTTTTAATTAATATTTATTGGATTATGGCATCATAATACGTAACATTATTTATTTAATAATTATTAGAAGTTGAAAATAAAAAAATAAAAACTAAATATATAACAATTATTATGTCATATCGCATCGTAAAGGGAAATGTGATTAAATTTAATTTAAAAACATTTGGAAAAATGTTAACTATAAATGAAGCTTAACTCTTAACTCATAATACAAAACAAAGAGAGCACCAAATTAGCGAAATTGTGAAAAATAATAACGTGTGCATCTATAAAAAAAGTAGGATGCATCTATTAATACTTAACAAATGGTGCACAAATACAATGGAAAAGAAAAGTTTGTAACTTGACCAATTCGTTACATGCATAAATAATAAAAATTTAACTCAACCACTAAAGAAAGTGAAGCCACGTACGGTTCTCAACAGGTATCTCTGATATCCCTGGGGAAAGTTATTTTCTTTGAATTTCGAAATTTGGTCCTCTTCGGAATCACTAACAAAATCACAGAAAACCCGACTAGCAATTTGCATATCATTAACCACATTGATATTGGAGTGAACAACAGATATTTCAATATTACAGCCAATGATAGTATCAAATGTAGGACAAATCTGCACAACATTATCTTTAGTTGCAAACTTAGTGTGGTTAACCTCAAGCGGAACTTGTCTACCCTTTTCGGGAACGAGAGAGACGTGGACAAAATGGACAGAGTCTGAATCATCATTAGATTACATAACCTCTTCCTTAATCACATTGGATGATGATTCTCCATGTTGCTTATGTTGCATCACTTTCTTAGGAACAGTTTGTTGGACATTAGAAGGTTGAGCATATCCCATTAACGGATTAGAATACCATCCCAAGGAACATTATTCACACCTTTAAAAGCTTCCTTATTCCCAGGAATACCTACAACTTGAGCATTCTCGTTAGTAATGCATTACTAGTATCTTTCACCTTGGGAACATATTTAACAACTATTTTTGGCCGAACATTAACATTTTCATGACCCTTTTGCTCCTTATTGTTCTCCACTCTAGAATGTGACCTCATTTTGTTACAATTTCTAATCTAGTAATGTTTAAGCCGTTCATACAAAAAAGAGGTAAAATTTCATAATCAATGCCCACAAATAAAACATAACTAGACCGCTGAACAAAAATTTGGTTTGTAAGCTTAGATTTCAAATTAATATCATCTAGAATACGAGCAAAATGACCAAACTCTCTATCAAAATAATTTTTGCTAGTAGTATCAACAAGACGACGTCACCTGCACCGGTCGCATCAAGCGCATGTTAGCAGGAAATGTGTCAACCATTGACAGGCAGTAACATGGAAGAAAGGAATCAATGTGGCGATGAAAATGGGAACCCTAGGAGAGCATCAGTTTTCGTTTCTAAACTCTCTTCTTCGGTTTTTTTAATATCAAAACTTTAGTATATAGATATAGTATAGTTCTTCACTCTTTAGATTCTAATACAAAGGAAATCATGAACCAAAACTTGTCATTATCATTATATGTAATAAAAAACAATTGGAAAATAAATGTAATTGGATTAGATATAGAATAGGAATGGATTCATCACCAAGGATTGAGAAATTATAAAAATTTAATGTTGGAAACCATGAGGAGCACGGGTCATGCACCCGGATGCACTGGTCGTGCTCATGGTGAAATTGAGCACCTATTAGGAACAGGCTTACGCGCGGGTCGTACGCCTGTTGTCGCGTGCCTGTTGCGGAGCAGGGTATTCAAATTTTAAGATATTTTTCTCTCTTTCATTGGTTCCAATCCCATCCAAACTCTATAAATAATTCAATAACATTCACATGACATAAGATATCATACCAACATAATCATCCTACCCAATTTTATGACACCACATGAATGAAAGATTAAGTTATAAAATAGCACCAGGAAGAGGTTTTCAACATCACTTCATACATTCATTAAGCATATGAGCTGACCCAAAGAGATACACCAAAATATAACATGCAACACAAAT
This sequence comes from Oxytropis ochrocephala, assembly GCA_020916435.1. Lineage (NCBI taxonomy): Eukaryota > Viridiplantae > Streptophyta > Magnoliopsida > Fabales > Fabaceae > Oxytropis > Oxytropis ochrocephala. Next base: position 9,358,002 of record CM037094.1, on the reverse strand, counting down.
CCAAACTTACATTTCAAATTGATTTTAACTAAATGGAGGGGAAAAACTCACTAAGATGAATGAAAAGTAGAAGCATGGATTTGACCCTTTTGAACACCGCTAATCCTCAACACTCTCAAGGATAGCTCTTGAAATGTCCAATGTAAGCTCCCAACTCAACATGCAACTACCAAACATGTCAATCTACACCCTCTAGCTCACATGCATCTTGACTATCAAAAGTGAAATGATGAGTAAGTTGGTTTTGGTAAGTCTTTGAAGCTTAGGTTCACACAACTTAGTGATTTGAGGAGTGAGAAGGAGGAATGAAGAAGATTTTCAGTTGGTGAATTAGAAGACAATGTAGGGTTCTCCATGTTTCCTTTTCCCTTCCTTTCTCTTTTTTAAAAATGTTAGAAATGAAAGTGGTTTTATGTTTTTTGCAGCTGAAAACATGTTTACATAGAGCTAAAAACACAGGCTAAAAACATGTTGTGATGACACATTTGTATGATAATCGTAAAAATACTTATGAAGTCATAATACGAAAATAGTTATATCTGTAATGTGTAATTGTTTACCATCGATACTCAAAAGCAAAATTATCATTTATAAAATAAAGACATTTGTGGAAATATGAAATATAAAGTATTTGTATTCTGAAGTGTAATGTTTCGCCATCGGAAATCAAGAATACGGAAATTTATCAACAACATCTAATGTTTCCCCGATGGAAATAAAAAACAAAATATAAAAATAATTAATTTGACAACAACTAACATTTTCTCCAACTAAAATGTTCTGTTTTAGTTTAACTCTAAAGCAATTTCGGACAAAAAATTTGTAATATCGAGGGTCTTTTTCGTGTGTACGTACCGGTTGAAAATTCATCGAAAATGCAGGTGGGAAAATGTGAAATAACATACACACAGATAGCGACGACTTTTTCCGTTAGAACCGCACGCTTTACCGACGGACCAAAATTCTGTTGGTAATTTTGGTGGGTATTTAACACATTTCCTGTAATGACTAAAAGTGGGTAAAATTTTCATAAGGACTAAAACTAAAATTTCAAATTTTATAACTAAGGACCAAAAATAGATTTAACCCTAAAAAATTTATGTTTTCAAAAAATATAATTTGCATAGTTTATTATTTTGCGTAAATCTTCTCTTGTTGCAAAGTTCTTTCAGTAACCTACATTTTATATTTGATAATAATACTTAATAATTTACAGTGTAATTTAATTATTTTTCCCAATACGTAATTATTAATTAAACATAAAAGTACATATAAAATAATAATAAACATTCAATTATTAAAAATAATATAGTAAGAGTGCATCGAGTATTTTAAATACCTAAAAAAAATTATTTCATTTATTCTAATATTTTTTATGAAACTTATCTTGCTGTGAATTTTTATGCTTATACTTTAGTAAATAGGGATATATTTTATATACGATAATAATATTTAATTATTTATAGAGAATATTTAATAATTAAATCAAAAATCAAAAAAATAGTAAGTTCGAAAGTTATTGAAAAGCTGAAAGTGACAAACTAAAATAAATGTATTTAATACAAAAGTTCAAGACTATATTTTTTTATATGGTTCTATACAACAAGGTAAACCTACTAGCGTATAACGGATAAACTTGTAAGAATACAATAGAGTTGTTCGATAACCAGTAACTTATCTACTATCCCCTATTTTTTTTGCAGAGTATTACTACTTTTTCTATTGGGAATGGTATTACAAAGAACTTTTTATTCCCTGTTAGGCTCTGTTTGGCGCGTCCCATCTGCTAGCAGATAGAGGACGAAACTAGCGGATGAAACTAGCAAGTGAAGAGTACACATATTTGGCAAATACTAGCGTTTAACGTTTTTCGGGTAGCGTTTAGCGTTTTTTCATACACTACTTTAAGTAGTGTTTTTTCAAATGCTAGTGGATAGCGTTTCACTTTTTTTGACATTTTTACCCTCTTTATTTTTCTTAAATTACTTCTCTTTCCTCATTAAATATTTTCTCATCATTAAATAATTTAAACATTAGTTAATATCATTTTACATTTATCAGCTACTTTAACCGCTAGTTTTACCAAACACATCATTTGCTATCCGCTATCTGCTCATCAGCTATCCGCTAGCTTATAAGCTATCCGCTACTTTTTACCAAACATAGCCTTAATAGAATCAATAACAAAATAAGATGATCAATAAAATAATAAAATCATGAGTTTTATAAAAATTTAATGAAAAGTTGAAAATCACAAACCAAAACAAATATATATATTTTTGTATCAAAAATAAATAAATATGTATTTAATGCTATAGCTTTTTTGACAAGTATTTAATGCTAAAATTCAATACTATATTTTGCACTTTGTAATATTTTATTAAACTTTCTCTTGTTGTAAAGTTTTACATATTCTATATTTTATATTTGACAAAAAAAGTAATGTACGGATTACGTAGCCAAATTGTGAGTTCATCATAGAAGGTAAGCTTTTTGCTTAAAAAAAAAAGAAGGTAAGCTTTAATTATTTCGTTCTCTCCCCCGCTTGTTGCTGATGCAATAGGTGATCTACACTAGATTTATACAAATAAATCACATCTGAAAATACCAATAGGGACATTTGACAAACATGCCACTTGGCTTTTTAAAGGCTATTTTCGTCACTAAAATTTTGACCCACGACACACCGCTCAAAATTCTGATCCATCGGTCAAAAGTCACTCTCGCTCTCTCTTCAACCGTCCCCTCTTCCTTCTCTCATCATCTTTCTTTGAAAAAATTCAAAAACCAAATCTGAAAAACCCCCCAACTCTTCCTCTGTCTTCCTCTTCAAACCATGCCAGATCTCTTCTCCCTCATTCCATTCTTTGATTGTTCCATCACCAAAATTCAATATCCTATCTCTTCCTCCTCTTATTTCCAAGTTCACACCTCTCCATCTCCATTTTGTTCTCTCATTTCTCTTCCTCTCGCGATTCTCTCTTCCTCCCACTCTCAAAACTCTCTTCTTCTCTTACTTCTCTCAATTTCGATTATCTCTCTTTTACACAAAAAATTTATCAGGAATCCAACCAAACCCTAACCCCTCATCTTCTACATCAATAATTGCAGCAATGGAACCCAACCCTAAACCCCTCATCCTCAATTTTTCCAAACCCTAAACCCAACATCAGAGTGACAAGTGACAGAAAAAAATCGATCACAAAGCAGCCTATTCTTTTGGTGTTCATACGTTTTGTGGTTTCCTCTACACATCGTGTATTTCCCTTGATGACTCTTCAATCATTTTAAGAATCTTACCTTTTATTTTTAACAATTGGTTCTTTTTCATTTTGGTCTTCATAAGTATTTTGGTTTTGTTATGTTTCCTTTTGTTCTTTGTTGATCTGTTTCTACCAAACCTAATCCCTTCAAATTTTGTTTTTGTTTTTCGATTCATAGTTTGTTTGTCTCTTATGGTTTATATTTGATACATTAATGTTAAGTGAATGTATATTTGAATCAGAATTTAAAATGAATAAAATGGTCTCATCATTATTTCTTTTTCATTTACATGAACTGCTTTGCTACTTCAGTTTTCTTATCAAGCTAAATGGTTTACCAACTTTTTAATTCATTATAAAGTGGTAAAGGGCTCAACAATGTTGTAATTGCAAAACCCCTTTCATTATATATCGAATCTTTGGGGAAAATGCTTCATATTGCATATCTGAAAAAGTTAACTTAGAAGCTCCGGTAACATATAATTAATAATAAATATAATTGGTTTAGCTTATATAGTTTCATAGTTTATAAATTTTTGTTTTACTCTACTTCATTATTAATATGATTCTTTTATTGCATCCATTTTATTGATAGCATTTGACAATTACTTGACTATTTATATACTCAATTGGTGTTTGCCTTTATGTTGGCACTCTCAGTATTCATGGTGAGTGAATGTTGCGTATACAAAAAAAAGTTTATAGAGGTAGAAGCTGTTCCAATCTAAAAAAGTTTTTGTACTAGAATCTTTGCAATTGTCTATTCATAGAAAGGTATAGTTCCCTCCCTCAAAAGTATTGTTCTCTTTCAAGATTTGCTTAACTTTTGTCCTTTTTTTGGACATATATGTGTAAGAGTGTATCAGCTAACTGAAAATCATTCATTATAATGCATTTTTAATGCTTTTTGTTAATTTCTTATATTTTTATTTGGTTGAAGCTGTGTAAGAACTAAAGGTGTGATGTATTGGTTTTGCTCTTTCCCATTTCCTTTCATTAGTGGTTTTGCTTTATTTGTTATTTAAGAGTTGCAACTTCTATCACTTAAGAGAACAAGGTTTTTTCTTCAACTAAGATGGTACTTAAAACTCTCTCTACATTTCTTCTATTCTTTCCAGTGTGGAATGAAAATCACTTTTAACATATTTCGATGTATTTCTTTTACATGCTTTGTGATTAGAAAACCGGATGGGGACATAATAACTAATTTTTTGACTTAAATGGTGAGGAAGTAACTCAGTTACATTTGGAAAGGATCCAAAACAGATGGGCAAAAGATATCTGTCTGATAGATTTCTAAATGATTTATATGATAGATTTTAAAATCAAGATTGAGACGACAGGGACGACGATGGGAAGTGGCAACAGAAAATGGCAACACATGGGGTCATATTTTGGATGGATCAATGTGGATCAAACATGTTTATCTGCCTCATGGTTCATGTCTCTACTGCTAATCTAGAAGAAAAGGTGACAAGTCGTTTAATATTTCTGCAGCTTTTCAAACTCTTATAAATCTAATAATTTCTTTTGTTTACCTTCAATGTCTTTTTTCTTTGTTTTTGCATATTTTGATCAATGATTTTGGATGTTTATTTTACCTACTAAAAATGTTTTCTTTAACTGTGACAGCAATGCAAAAAAGAGTTAACTATATGAACTAAGAACTTCATTTGTTAGAGGTTTCACAACTTGGTCCATATACGTAAGCTTGCTGCCAAAGAGACCACCAGAAGACATGAACATTCTCCCAACAAACTAGATGCGTTGTTTTAGAGGTAACACAAAACTCATACTCATACCTTTAGAGGTAACCTTATAATGACTAGCATATATGGTTTCCACTTTGTGAAACATTGAAATGAGTTCATGACATTCTGTTGATATATTGATATATAGCTTAAAACCTCTTTCTAAATTCTAAATCAATATGTTGTTGTTTTAATTAAAGAGTGTGACGTGTTATTTTTCTCAGCTGAAATTTCATTGAACATTGATTGCATGTTTGCTGTATGAATTTTCATTAAGCTTTGGCTATGAATGGGGTTTTCAGAATTTGCAGGCCTAATATGTTTTTGTAGCCAAGACAAACAACCAAACCAATTTTCCAGCACTATTCAATCCCTTTAGTGTTTTCTATGTACCTTTTGTGCTACCTTTTTGGATTTTTGAATGAGCTTGGATTTGAATACGCTTAGATTTCATTCATTTCTTGCTACTGAGATTAACTTAAAAGATGCTTTCGGACTTAAAATTAGATTGTTTTCATTTGTCATTTTGATTGCTAATGGAGTTGAAGCTGGTTTGCTCCCCATCGCTACGAATGGTGATATCCATATTTCCTCCATGTTTTCATTTGCTTTTATATCTTAAATCTTACAATGTCTTTACCTCTTTAAGTAATTTTGGTGCAAAAATATTGAGATAGATGTTGTGTTCAACTTTAGATATCTATAGTAATAGATATCTATAGTAAGTGTTTAGCTCCTTTAGCACCTTTTGATTTGCTCTTAATTATAGCTCTTTTTTTTCCTTATGGGTCCTTAAACTCATTTGGAATAGCTTGACTAAAAGGTGGAAATAGTGTTGCTCTTTAGTAAATATTTGTATGTACACTTTTGAAATCCTCCATGTCTCCTAGGCTCTCATAAGAACATGCTACGGTTCTTTTATGTTATAGATAAATTCTACAAATGTGGTCCATGATTTCTTTTGCCTTGACCCCGACATTGGGTGTCTTTGTGTTTGCAATGTGAACTGAGGAAGATTATACTAAGGTTAACAAGAGAATACTATGACTAAATGCAGTAACGTAATATTGGTTTAGGAACAAATTCAATTCATAGTTGGAGTAGCTATCAACTTGCAATGCGCGTATTTGTCACTAATATTGGCTTATAAAAGCAATGATTTTTTTTTTAATAATTACTGTTTAAAGGTTTTAGTGTATGTGAATCAACCAACTAGAGTGATATTTGTCTGTATGTTTTTAAATATATTCAGTTTTGAATGACAATCATTATACATGCATCCTTCAAAACTCTTACCGGGTGCTTGCCAGAAGCACTAATCATAGTTCTTTTTTGTATGTGATTATAAGTGTGTAGTATTATAAATGTTATAATTTGGGATATATTGATTGAGATTGAGATTTTCAAAACAAGTATTATAAATGTTTCTGCATCATAACTTGAAGGGAAGGTTTGTCACGAGATAAACATGAAACTTTATTGACCTTGGTGACATTCTCTCTCTCTCTCTCTCTCTCTCTCTCTCTCTCTCTCTCTCTCTCTCTCTCTCTCTCTCTCTCTCTCTCTCTCTCTCTCTCTCTCTCTCTCTCTCTCTCTCTCTCTCTCTCTCTCTCTCTCTCTCTCTCTCTCTCTGTGACATTGGTGATAAATTGATGGGAAGGTTTGTCACGAGATAAACATGAAACTTTATTATTAAGAATGCTATTGTCTTTAAGCACTTGGATGCAATAATCAAAGCATTGTTTTTTCAGTATTTGCTATGGAACATGGTTTTAATTTATGGTAGAACTTATGGTGTTATTTTGTGTGTGTAGTAATTATCATTCACTTTCTTTCTTTAAGTTGGTATCAAGGTATTTTCTTTGCATTATCTCTTAATATTTGCTTCATGAAATGTGACTCTGTGAGTCTTTGTTTCTCACACTATATCCTCTTTTTCTTTAATAGGGATTAAGCCTAAAATTGTAGTTCACACATTTCTTAAACCTTCTTATTGTTCTTTGCACTACAAAAAAGCTGTTTAATGCAAAACACCGACAATAACAAATTAGACTCGACTACTAATCAATAGCATTACTAAAATGCCCAAATGTTTTAGCTTTCATATCTAGAGTCACAAGAGAAATGCCCAGGATTACATATGGCACGTTGACATCTATAATCTTGCAATTGAGATTTGAAAGGAAACATATAAACTTCATAATGCAATTTTGATTAAATATTGCTTATATAATATAAACCTTATATATTTTAGCCATTTTGTTTTGATTTGATTTATATGTTCCAATTCAAGTCTGATGAACTTTTCTTTAGCTGATATGATATTTGTTTATGTGATTCATGATTGTTCCAATTCCAATTCTCACCATGATCTCTTACTCCATGGCTTTAATGATGAACAAATTGAGTCTTGATAAATATGCATGATATTTGTAGTTACTAATTCATTTTTGTTTCAATTTCTACTCTGCTCTCTTCCAATCAAGTGTATGAATGGGAAAGTTTCTTCAAAGGTAGAAATGGATTTTATTTTGCTCCTTTAACAGTCTTACAAATGGTTATTCAATGATGAATGTGAACAGTTGCTTTCTCAGGTAAATACAATGTAGTGGTTCAATCTTTGCAATGGTCCACTCAAAGGAACTTTTATGTCCATCATCAACCATACAATTACGATTCCAATAGCAGGTATGGATGATGAGGTGTGCTGCTTGGTGCCTACTATTGGTTGTTGTGCACTAGCTGTATAGTTTTATAACTTCACTTCCCTATTATTCGATTACTTGCTCAACCCTAGCCCATGTCCTTGGTAATTCTTTTATTTGTTCTGTTATTGTTACTTTTTTAACTCATTCTTTGTTTTTTTAATATCTGGTATAATTTTTCAATGTCTGCCCATTGACTAATTTAGGATTTTAGTGGTTTCTAGATCAAGATTTGGGAAGATGAGTTCCTTTTGCTTTGAGTCATTTATAGAAGCAAATGATGCCACACAACTTTTGGATGTTATATGTGCTACTGAAATTGAGATTTGTTAATGGTGAGGCTGAAAGCAAAGAACTCAGGTGTAGATGATAAATATCTCATTTTTTATGCTAGGATTGCGTTGTAAACTAAACAAGAATGATTACCTTTAAGTGTGTAGATGATAAAGCTAATATATATACACGAGTTTGTTGTGCAGCTATTTAAGAAGGCAGTAGAGGCTGTTATGTAGCTGAGTCGGTGAACACCCTGAAAAGCTCTCTGCAACCAGAGTACTAGATGTCTGTTGCTATGATTGTGAAATACTATGTGCTTTAGTGGTGAGATTTATGGACTTTGAGGTGAAACTTTGCTGTGCAGAACCATATGAATTGTAAGTACTATTCATTACTAGAGACTGAATCATGGATTATTTGTTGTCCTAATCAAATATGATTTTGGTTACTAGGTTCTCATCTTTGTACTAAAATGCTACTAGAAAGAAAGTCTATCTCTTTTATTTGTTTTGAATTTGCATCCACCCTTTAAGATTTTCTAGACATTCATAAAAAGTTGCAGAGTAGCAAAGAATAACAATCATCAGAAGTCACAAAGCTATTGATTGCCAAAAAAAATGTTTATATGGCTTGCTGACGCAATTTATAAAGGCTCTTAACATTTGCCATTTGATTTTGTTGATGCAACTGATATGGAATTCGCTTAGCATCTGTTATTTTTAGAGAATGCAGCTAGAAGAATAGGCTATATTTTGTCTACTGTCTCATTTCTATTGACTAATTATTAAACCGTGAATTAGATATACTTTGGATTTGGTTTGCTCCTTAGAGATAACATTTCATTTTTTTAATCATTCAATTCAGAATAGATTTTGAATGGACGAGGATGAAAATACAAGAAACACTCTTGAAAGATGTTCGAAGGGTAAGAAAAAATTTCCCTACTAAACAAAGAGAGAATCAGTTATAGAAGAATTCTTAGAAGCCAAAGACAAAGTCAACAATCACAGTCTCTTTTTCTTTGGTACATCACAATCACAATCGCTTACTTCACCATTTTGTTATTTCAGTGTGGGTGTGCTATTTTATCTGCTATTTACTTACAATGGTTATAATTTCAGGTTAATAAGTCTCAAATTGATATATTGATAAAGGGAGCTTGAAAATGTCGATGCCCAATTGAATATTTTTCTGGAATTTGAAGCTACTTTACGTATTAAGGACTTTCTTTGGGAATATAATGTATTAGACAAGTGTTCTATTTATAGTCAACTTTCCTTCTACTCAATGAACTATGATGCACCTTTGTTTGAAGTCATTTTTAAGGTCTTTCAAGTAGCATATTTGTATTCAAAGCAAAAAAAAATTGATCCACGCAATAAAATATACAAACCATATTAATAACCTCTTTAAAATAGCTTCTTATTTTTTTGCTTTTATAAATTTGGAATTTGACCCAAAAAGAAAAAAGTGGAGAGTTCCACTTATAGCCTATTTAAATACTAATATCTAATCTTCTTTAAAGATTTTGTTTATGTTCTATATTTAACATTACAAATATTGCATTTCATAAATTTTGCAAGTGTTTAACTATATGATTTTACAATCAAAAGTAATTTCTACAAAGAATTTGTTTGAAAATTTCATCATTTTTGACTTGAGAAATTATTGTAGTAACAAAAGTGACAAATAGCGACGTGGTTGCAATCGCACCGATAGTAGAAGCATGATACTTTCTAAGTAGGCATAAATTCTAATAAAAAATGCTATTCACCTAATAATAATGCTACAAAAAGCATACAAATATACTGATCAGTAAACCTCAACTACACAACAATTAGTTTTATATTAATAGATTTAATAGTGAAACATACGTATTAGTAGATGTATCATATATTTGTAAGTTTTTTTGTAGCATTCTTGGGCTGAATAGGGTTATTGAATTCTAATAGATTAGACACTTCTTGATTATGCATAAACTTCATTAAAGTCATTTCTTTTGGATAGGCTTAAGCTCCAAAGACGTTTATTTTTATTTTACCGACTCTACCCAATTGTCGTAGAAGTTTTAATTTTTCTCTTGATCTCACTTGCCAAGCAAAGATGAAAGACTAGGGTTTTACAAAAGTGGAGAAATGATGCCAAAGTCAATCATTGAAGTTTAAATCTTGGTTAAAGATTTTGATTCAATCTCTTGAGCAATGAGTGAGGTTGAGGATGAAGACGCACATTCTAATTTTGAACTATTTTGAATTATAATGATTTAGATTTTTTGTTTGGGTTATTATTTGTTTGATGTTTTTAATTTCTCAAATTGCCCATACAACCAAACTATTACGATCTTTATATTGTACAACATAATTTTAGAAGAATGATATTTCAATTTAATATTTCTGTTTGAGTATAATCATACCACATAACGTAGTCAGCCCGTGCGGATGCACGGGTAATCTACTAGTTTGTTTGTATAAAATTTTAGGCCAGTTTTTTCTTTTCTCATTTAGCCTTTGTAACAAGAAAACAAAGAGTTTCAACAATTACTTATTTTTTAACGTTATGTTAAGTTGTGCTCTTAATGAGAAAACTAAAAGTGAAATTAAAACTAAAACCAAAAAAATGTATATTTTATAAGATTTAAAAATGTACCTAACCCTCAATTAAAACATTAAAATACTATCTTTTTTGACTAACTAGAAGTATACTCGTGTATACGCACGGGTAACATTATATTTTTTGTATAAATAGACTTATACAAAATTTAATTACAATAAAATTTTTCAAGTTATTAAGAAATGGAGTTTTATTACTTTAAAATATTTTATGCATTTTATATTTTTGAGTCCGGAAGGAGTATGAACCTAGAAATGTATCTGAACAATATATAGTCCAGATACATTACTTTTTTAACGAAACTAGAAATGTGTTTGTTGCTTATATTTGAGTAATGAGGGAGTATGTATTTTTGTATAAAAAAAATAATATGTATTTAATGCTATAGCTTTTTTGACAAGTATTTAATGCTAAAATTCAATACTATATTTTTAGAATTATCGAGGGAATTGGGGATTTAGCGAGGGAAATAATTAGCGAGGGATTTGTCAGAATTAGCGAGGGAACCTGTGCCAAAAGTCATTTATGTCATAAATTTCAGAATTAGCGAGGGAATTGTGGATTTAGCGAGGGAATTTGAAATGTATACGTTGTGGGTTACAACTGTCTTAATTTTAGCGAGGGAAATATAACATTTAGCGACGGAAATGTAAAAAAAATAATAATCAGAGCCTCTTTAGCGACGGCTTTTTCCGTCGCTAATTCCGTCGGTATTGAGTTTTTAGTGACCCTCCCTGGTTCCCTCGCTAATTTCCCTCGCTAATACTGTTTTTTTTGTAGTGAAAACTCAGTGGAAAAAAGACTCCCCACTTGTTGCTGATGCAATAGGTGATTTGTTTGTATAAAAATTTAGGCCAATTTTTTCTTTTCTCATTTAGCCTTTATAACATAAAAAAGAGTTTCAACTCGCTCTTGCAATGACCATACAACAATTACTTATTTTTTAACGTTAAGTTGTGCTCTTAATGAAAAAACTAAAAGTGAAATTAAGAACTAAGAACAAAAAAATGTATATTTTATATTTTTGGTCGTTACGAAATACATTTTTATCAGTAATAAAATTGTAACACTAACATGTAATATTTTCCCGTTTTTTCTCAAATGAATAATATAAAAAACTATTCTGACAATGCGTAACGTCCCACCATAAAAAAATTAATAGTAATGAAATCATAGCAACAACATGTATGGTTTACCCGTTAAAAATAAAATATAAAAATATTTTTACCACAATATCTAGTATTTTCTTGTTGTTGCTCAAAAAAAAAAAGTGTTCATTTATAAGAAATAAATACATTCATGAAAACAAATATTAAAAATGATTGTATTTACTGATTGTATTTACAACATTTACATTTACTCATAAGATATCAATCCTAACGAAATTTTATCAACATGTATTGTTTACCCGTCAAAACTTCAAAGAAACATAAAAAATTTTATAAAAAACAAAATATCCATTTATAATGGTAAAAATATTTTTCTGTCCAAAATTATAGAAATGGGTAGTTTGGTAGTGAATGAGTTGATTAAATAAATAGTTGATGGTTGATAAATAGATGGTTGAAGATAATTGATGATTAGTGTTTTGATTAAGTAGATAGTAGATAGATTAAAAAAAATGAAATGTGGAGAGAGAGAGAGAGAGAGAGAGAGAGAGAGAGAGAGAGAGAGAGAGAGAGAGAGAGAGAGAGAGAGAGAGAGAGGAGTGGATTTTAAATGTGATATAAAAAAAATTTAAGAGATGGTAAAAGAAAGTGGGTCCCACAAAAATATAAAGTAAATGAATTTACAATTTTGCCCTCAAAAATCAAAAATTGAAATGGGCAATTTGGTACATTGATTTATGATTGAAAACTTAATTTGTAAGATATGTCTCTATATTTTTTTTGACCAAAAAAATATCTCTATATATGGTATATTAATAGTTGCAAGATACACCTCTTTGAAATGCCTTTTCATAAAAATAAAAATAGATATTTTTAATAAATAAATATTTATAACATTAAAATAGTTTCTTTTTATTTATTTCTTTATTTGTTTTGACCAAAACAATAGATATTTTAATAAATACAATTAAATGAAAAGAATCATAGGATGTGATGATGAGTCAGCATGATTAGTGTAAACAAATTTGGACCGTTTAGGTTCTGCCTTCACAAGAAAACCACCTTCGTCACTTTTTGCCTATAAATATTCACATTTCAGAAGTTCCGCGTCTTTTTTTCAGTGAAAAGAGTAGAGAAGTGTTATACTACTCTGAGAGCAAAGACGAAGAAGAAATTGAATTCAATCTTCTGATTTGATTTCAGAGAGAAGAAGAACTGCGTTCTGCTACTCTTATTCGTAGGCGTAATCCTCTTTAGCTTCTTCGACGTCGTTTTTCTTCAACGACAACGGTACCGTCTCTTTCTCTCTGTCGTTTTGCTTCTTTTCTTTTCTTTGTTCTTATTCGTGTGATTGTTTGTTTGATTGATTTGATGAATGAATACAAACTTGTTCTTGATTTCTTGCATGTGATGTCTTCTATTTGAAGCTTTTTAATATTTTGAATGATGATGATAATGATGATCATGGAACTGGAATTTTTGATGAGTAAAACATGGTTTTGATTTCTTGCATGCTTTGTCTTGTGATTGAAGGTTTTAACATTTTGAATGCTGATGATCATGGAATTGGAATTTTTGATGAGTTTGAAATTATCAAATGTCAGTCTTTTTTTTTTTTTTTCACATGCAAATGGTGTTTTTAGATTAAAAAGAGGAGCTTTATTGAGGAGCTGAGGTGTTTGATGAATTGGTTAAGGGGAAAAGGGGGAAATGTAGTAACTTTATTGAGAAGCTAACCTCTATATATATATATATATATATATATATATATATATATATTGTTCTTGATCATATGTATCTGAAAGTTATCTTTGATTTCAATCAATTTGAGTCAAGCTGGTTGGACCCATTTCAGAGACAAAGTTCTGCTGGATACTATTTTCTGCATCAGAAGACTCAACTGAGACTAAGTTCTTAGGACGCCTATTTTTTCGGTCAAAACCCCAACACTTTGTTTAAGGTAATCAAGTTCTTTGCTATACTACTTTAAAGTCCCTAGAGTTCTTTTTGAACTCTAGGTTTTCGGCTTTTTGGCAAAAATGTAAGTTGTAACTCAAGAAGACAGCTTGCTTGATTATCTTTGCTACTTTATTTTTTGACTCAATTACTTAGCGCATTTCATTCAAAAAAATAGTCTCAATATCAAAAACCTGAGAGCTAGCATATAGGCTCGACGCACTCGCAAGAGAGTGGGCAACGAGATTTGCTTGTCTCCTAATGAAGCTAACCTTGTAGCTTGAATAATTGGAAAGTAAAGTTTTACAATGTAAAAGAATAGCTCCTAAATCATTGTTGAGATTGTTAGGTCCTTGCACTCCATTTACTACTTGTAGACAATCGAGTTCAATGGTAATTGAAGGAAGGCCTAACTCTCTCAACCAATCAATTGCACATCTAACACTATATCATGCCACATCAATAACTCAGTGCTGTTAGGAGTCAAATTTATTAAAATATAATGTTTGGCACATTTATAAATATTCCTGTATTAGAGAGGGTCCTATTATTGCAACCTTATACACAATTCACATATACCCTCCCATTTAGAAAAGATATGGCTCCTTGTTTATGCTGATTTGTATTCCTATAAATTTTTTTTCTTATCACTTTCCAAGTCTTGCATATGATGCAAGTGTTTGAATATGGTTAAGTCTTTTGTTTAGTCAGTGCTTCTTCTTAGTAAGATTAAAATGAATGATATGCCCCCATATTTTTATGTCGTACATATAATATCTCTTCTACATTTATGTGCTCCCTTCATATGTTTCCTTGAAGAAACTAACTTGATTGGAATGTTCTTTTTCTAGTGCTTCAGTTAATTTAAATTGGATGGATTCCAATTCCAATAATTGGAGACCTAATCAGGGTACTGAACCCCCTATCAATCCAAGTGACTGTAGACCTAATCAGGGTACTGAACCCCCTATCAATCCAAGTGACTCGAGACCTAATCAGGGTACTGAACCCCCTATCAATCCAAGTGACTGGAGAGCTGCACTGCCACCTGAATCACGCGAAAGAGTTGTCAACAAGATGTAAGATTCAGTGCACCATCTGTACCATTCGAGATGCGATAATTAAGAACAAATCGATGATTTGGTTGACTTATTACAGCTGATGTTGTGTAGCCTTTAAGGAATTATCTAATGATTTGATTGACTTTTTATTGCTAATCTTGTTTAACTGTCACATGCATTAACTAATTAAGGAACAACTCTTTTCCAATTGTAGAATGGAAACATTAGAAAAACATCTTCCGGTTTCTGGTCCTGAGGGATTAGCTGAACTTCTGAAGATTGCTCAAAGATTTGAAGACAAGATTTTTAATGCTGCGGAAAACCAGGTACATTTATTTTGAAGATTGTGGAGCCTCTATTCTCATTTATGGTTACTTTTTCAACTATGTGAATGATTGATTGTATAACTTGGTACTGGTGTTCTTTCTTTTCAGGCTGATTATCTACGGAAAATATCCTTGAAGATGCTTACAATGGAGAGTAGATCCCAAAAGCTCAATGAAAACAATAATATGCCATCAAATCAAGTTGGCCCTAGCAACATACCGCCCGATCAAGGTTAGCAATTTAGCATTTATTAGCTAGGGTTTGGTCATTGTATTCTAATGTCGTACCAATTATGTTTTCAAATCCTATTTGAATTATTTGTGCATATAAATATTGAGAGATGAGAGATGCATAGGTTTCCTAAACTTTGGGGTATTTGCAAAGTATTACTAGAAACTGAGAGTAGTTTTTGCATTTTAAGAATTTGAAATATTAAAAACTTGAAAGATAAATTAATAAAAGATTTTCGTTAGTATTTTCAAAAGTTATGAAACTAGAGTAAAATGATTGCAAAGTTCCATATTGGTTGTGTTGTTATGAGATAGTTTAATATACAGTTAATGCACATTGCTCTACTGAGTCAACATGGAACTTCATATTTGTAGAATGTATAGATAGATGCTGTTGGGACTATATAGTTAGCATCTGATTGATTTATATATAATGCATAAACAAGAATTTTTAACATTGGTCATCTTACTATTGTGTTTACCTTTTCCAAGTGTTCTTAAAATTCAAATGTATATTCATGTTAACTATTGTGATCCATACCTTTTTCTTTTCTCTTCTTACATAGTGAAACTATTTTTTTTCATAGGACGTGTTTCGCAGCCTCAAGTTCAAAATCCAGGGCAGCAACATCCTAGTCCTATACCTAGCCAGCCGACTCGTCAGCAGATTCTCTCTCATACCATTCAAAATAACGTTACACCTCAATCTAACCTTCAATCGGTATCTAGTCTAGCCCAGACTCCTATGCCTAGTCAGCCCCAGACCCGTCAACAAGTTCTGCCTCAGACCATTCAGAATAACAATGTTGCACCTCAATCGAACCTTCCATCGGTATCTAGTCTATCCCAGACTCCTACCCAAAATATTGGCCAAAATTCCAACACACAGAACATACCTGGGCAAAATTCAGTGGGTAGCACTATTGGCCAGAATTCCAATGTACAAACCATGTTTCCTAGTTCTCAGAGACAAATGCTAGGAAGGCAACATGTTGTTCCGCAACAGCAACAGCAACAGCAGCAATCACAGAATCAACAGCAGATTCTTTACCAACAGCAGCAGCATCTGAAGCAAAAGCTCCAGATGTCTCAGATGCAGCAAAAACAACAGCAGAGCCTTATGCAACCAAATCAGTTGCAATCTTCTCAGCAACCTGTTATGCACACATCATCTGTTGTGCAGCCTTCCATGAAGCAAACAACTCTATCTAGCCTACCACAGAATCAGCAATCTAACAATGTTCAACAGTCAACACAGTCCATGCTTCAACAACCTTCCCAAGCTATTAGGAATCAGCAACAACAGTCTTCTATTGCTCATCAGCAACAAACAGTAAAGACTCAACAGCCTATGTTGCCTGCTCAACAACAGCAGCTTAAGGGGTCTCAGTCGAATGTAACAAATGTGCAGCAGCATTCTCAGATGCTTGGGCAAAAGAGCAATGTTAGTAACATACAGCAACCCCAGAGGTTTCTTTTCGCAGCAGAATAATATGAACCTGCAACAGCGACAACAACATTTAATAAATCAGCAAAACAATGTAACAAATATACAGCAAAAACAGTTGGGAAATAATGTACCGGGGTTACAACAACATAAACAGCTGTTTAGAACTGAGTCTGGCAACCAAGGCATGCAAACAAGCCATCATTCTGCACAGATGCTGCAACAGCCAAAGGTTTCAATGCAGCAACAGTCACAACAAAATGCATCAAATATACTGCCATCTTATTCGCAGCAGTCACAGTCACAGTCACAGGCTTCACAGCAGCACTTGATGTCGCAGACTCGCACTCAGCCTGCACAGATGCAACAGCAACTGGGTTTGCAGAAGCAGCAGCAAAAAGTTCAAGCATCATCAGGGTCCTTGCATCAACAGCAAAGTGCTCTTGATCAGCAAAAACAGTTATATCAATCTCAAAGAGCTCCTCCGGAAACGTCAACAGGTATGTACTTGCATCCATGCATTTATTTTCCCTGTCACTATATTCCTTGTGAGTCATTGGCTCTATTAGCAAAGTCCAAGTACTCTGGTAGAACTTAACCAAGTGTAAGAGTGAAAATAGGAAGAAGACACAGAAAATGATACTATATCATTCAACACTACCCCTCTGATCAAGCTGATACAGAGGTAGGAAGTGATACATACTCTGAACATTCCTCAGGGTATTTAAGAGATCATGGCCCTCTACCAACTAAATAGCTCTAATATTTGTCTTAATTTACCAACTCCCTGTCTTATATATCCTCATCTCCTAACTGACTAGATATTACAATCAGTTGGTTATTATCCCATGCTGCTTTTTTTTTTTTCCTTGTGCCGATCCTTTTAAAACTATCCTGCTATCATACCCAGTGGTGGAGTCACATAGAGCTCAGGGTGTGCACTTACACACCCTAAAAATAAATATCAGTACTTAACATTTTATATAATTTTTATTTTGACCCTCTTGAGTTTAATATTTTCAACCTAGACCCTTCAATTCTTTCAACATTGATGGTTAAATAAAGATTGAACTCTCAATTTAATTCTTGAACTTACACTTTCTCTTCTACTTGATCCTTAAACTATATAAAATAATAATTAGTCCCTAAAGTTTGTGAAATCCTTCAAATTAGTCTTTAAAATTTTGAAAAGTTTGTCTCGCTAGTCTGTGGAATTGACTACTTACAAAACTTTAGGAATTAATTTGATTGATGCCACAAATTTTAGGGACTACTTGAGCTTGGAAACTAAATAGAAAATTTACTCTTAATTTGAACTCTTAATTTAATTTATTCAAGACATAATATTTGAAAAGGAAATTTCAAACAATCTTGTGAACCAAAAATTTTGAAAATCAGAAATGTTTTTCACCCCCTGACTCAAGGTCTTAGATCCGCTACTAATCATACCTCATGAATTTTCTTAGCATTGTATGTTCATGTGTATTTGATATTATATCTGTTGCAGCTTCTGCGGATTCTACAGCACAGACTGCACAACCAAGTGGGGTTGATTGGCAAGAAGAAGTGTACCAAAAGGTATTAAGCTATATTTCTTGCAACTTGTATTTCCTCACTGAAGTCTGGTAACAACCACAGAAATTATTCAAGCAAATCATAAGGCAAATAAAGATTTATATGTTGGTTTTAATTGTGTCAGTTTGACTTAATAATAAAAGTATGAACTCTTTTGGTCTTAGGAAAATTCATGAAGCCCCTCTTGTGAATAGGCCTTAAACCATTTTTCCATTCCATGTAATGCTTGAATGAATAATACTAATCCTTTGCATGATATTTGAAAATATGTGCACTCTTCAGTTTTATGTCTGTGTTAGGAATCAAAGAATTGGAATAGGAAAGGATTATGTTTTATTGAAAAGAAATGAGAAATAAAATTGATTATTGATTATTGATTATTGATTATTAATATATTGATTATTTCATTCTGCTGTTTCTGCTGTTTCAACCTACAGATCCAAACCTTGAAAAGAAATTGCTTTGCAGATTTGAAAGAATTCTATCAAATGGTTACTATGAAGCTTCAGCAAGTAGTATGTTTACAACTCTACTTTGACTTGCCAATTTTAGAAGCTGTTATTGATAAATCAGCCTTTTCTATTGCATTTATCGCGGTAAACAGTAGAATCTGCATGCCATTCTAGTTACTAAATAGTATTAAGCTTTAACCCCATTCTGAAATAGAATGTTTTAATCCAATGTGTTTGCATATAATTTATGGATGATGCAGGAATAAAATTTTAGAATATTATATGACCACGTAGAAGCATTTAATATATATATATATATATATATATATATATTGGAACCAATAAAAACATTTACTAGTTTGTTCACTAGTCTGGGCGATTTATAGGCAATAATTATGTCAATGAAGGGTATTAAATACTTCTTAAATCATAACATGTTCCTTGAGTGCATGTTTCATTAAAAGCCATATTTATCGGTGTGTCTGCTTGTGCATCTGTTTAATCCAATTTCCAAATTTCTTTATCAGAATGAATCAAATCCTCCACATCTGAAGTCAGATCAATACACTGAAAAGCTGAAGGGATATATAGTGGCCTTGGAACACCTCATGGGATTCTTACATGTTTCCAAGAAAAACGTTCATCCTAGTTTCAACGAAAAAGTGGTACGATATGAGAAGCAGATTATGGCTTTCCTTAATGCAAATAGGCCTAGGAGACAACAGCCAGGACAGCTTCCCCCAACTCAAATGCCCTCTATGGCACAATCACAACCTCAAGTTACTCCGGTACAGTCTCGTGAAAATCAAACGAACTCCCAGCTGCAGCCATCGAATTTAAAAAGTTCTGCAGCAACCCCACAGCAGAACAATATTGCTAGCTTGCAGCAAAATTCTGTGTCTAGTTTATCGACAGGAAAACATAGTATGTTAAATTCAATGCAACCTGGTAGTAATTTAGATTCGGGACAAGGAAGTTCTATGAACTCCCTGCAACAGGTTCCAGTGAGCTCCCTTCAACAAAAATCTGTTAGTTCTTCTCAACAAACTAACAGCAATTCCTTACCGTCACAAGGCGGAGTAAAAGTGATCCAACCAAATCCAAATACCCTTCAGTCAGGTTCCAGTATGCTTCAGCATCAACTGAAACATAAGCAGGAGCAACAGATGCTGCAGAATCAGCCATTGTCTCAACAAACTAACAGCAATTCCTTACCGTCACAAGGCGGAGTAAATGTGATCCAACCAAATCCAAATACCCTTCAGTCAGGTTCCAGTATGCTTCAGCATCAACTGAAACATAAGCAGGAGCAACAGATGCTGCAGAATCAGCCATTGAAACAACAATATCAGCAGCGACATTTGATGCAGAGGAAGCAGATCCTACAGCAGCCGCAGCAGCAGCCGCTGCAGCAATTAAACCAACTAGCAAAGCAACAATTGTCTGCACAACCACATACACTTCAAAGGCCTCAGCTTCGCCAAGGATTGGGTGTTAAGTCTTCAGGCTTTCAGCAACATCCTACTGCAGGTCAACATTCAGCTTATTCCCATCAACAGTTGAAACAAGGGGGTCTGTTTCCTGTTTCATCGCCCCAACTTCTTCAGTCGGTATCTCCTCAGATTCCACAACATTCGTCTTCCCAAGTTGACCAACAAACTCATCTCTCGTCTCTAACAAAAGTTGCTACTGCTATGCATTCTTCTAATTCACCTTTTGTGGGCCCTACTCCTACACCTCCTATGCCAGTAGATTCTGAGAAGGCCAATCCTGGTGTTTTGTCAATACCAAATGCTGCCAATGTTGGACAACATACAGGGGCTGCAGCAGCACCAGCTCAATCCCTTACCTGCTTTGGGACTCCTGGTATATCAGCTTCTCCTTTATTGGCAGAACTCAGTGGTCCATATGGTGGTCATGATAATGCTTTAGCAGCTACTTCTGAGAATTCAAGTACAGAGAAACCTATTGATCGCCTAATTCGATCGGTTAGTCTAGCAAGCCAATCTTATCAATTGTTGTGCTTATGAATTATTTTTTAGATTTGACAAATTACATAGAGAAAAAGGTTATTTAATTATTCTGTTGTGTTAATTTTGGAATTTTATATGACAAGTTTATGTCTGAATAATGATACCAGGTGAAATCAATGTCAACAGATGCATTAAATTCCGCTGTCGATGATATTTTTTCGATTGTCAGCTTGGATGATATGATATCAGGATCAGGTCCAGGTAATGGATCCAGAGCAGCTCTTGGTGAGGATTTGAATTCCATCACTAATTGTCGTGTTGAGACTAGAAATTCCTTTATTCTAGACTCCCATCTTGATTTCTATCAAGATCTTGATTTCTATCAAGATGGGAGTACTGATGAAATCGATGGGAGTACTGATGGAATCAGGAGGATAAGGCGCTTCATCAGGACTAGACCCTCGAATGCCATGTTATCTGATGGCAGCGTGAATGATAGTATCATGCAGTCATCTGCTTCAGAGGTTTCTGAGCAGGAGTCAACTGCAACATCTTTTAATGTCAAGAAGCAAAAGGTTGAGGTACTAAGTTGTATGTTTTTAACTGTTACATATTTATTTTACTATTGATATCTTTTAATGTCTCTTTGTTCAGTGGCTAGACATCATGTGTTTGTACACATGGGTAGATGCATTTTCACATTGCTAGCAAGCCACTAAAAATTTTCTGCATTTTCTCACGAGATAGTGTTTAGCTGATCTGATGTTTTGGTCTTTGGTTCTGATATAGACTTTATTTGAATTATGCAGGAAGTTAATCATGCCCTTTTGAAAGAAATAAGGGAAATTAATTGCCGACTTATTGACACAGTAGTTGGCATAAGTGATGAAGATGTTGATCTAGCTGCAGCTGCTCTTGTTGCTGCTGACGGGGCAGAAGGGACAGTTGTCAAATGTTCTTTCATTCCTGTGGCTGTCAGCCCAGCCTTAAAATCCAGATATGCTTTATTACAGGTGAAGGGCTCTCAGATCTCGCAATCCAGTTATTTGGTGACTTCGGGATCAACTAAGTCCCTCACCGGTGTACCAGTAAAACTAATCGTAAAATCTAGTAAAAAATATTATGAATGATTGAGATTTCATGCTGGTTGATACAAGCTCAACCACTCATAACACTTTATATTATATCCAACGGTCAATTTGATTGGTACATCAGTGAGAGACTTAGTTGACCCCTCACCATATAATTCACCATATTATTTTATTTGTTTTGTTAGCCTTATTTGTGTTTTATCATCTTACAGTCACCTATTCGGCCACTTCGTTTGCTGGTTCCTCCAAATTATCCTAATTGTTCTCCCATACTCCTAGACAAGTTTCCAGTTGAACCCAGGTAAGATAACGATCATTCTGGGCATCTTAAGTTATAATTGCTTTAAACAAAAGTTATGTATTCTCCTTAAACCGCCAATAATCACGGTGCATACATGCTTTGACTCCAGCTTAAGCTATTACATGCATAATCTCTAAAGCACACTTACTTCCGGTTGAAGACGTGTCCAGTGTCTGTGTCGGACACCGACACTTCAAATACTTGTATATTTCAAATTAAAATTGGTGTATGTGTGTCTGTGTCGTATCCGGTATTCTTGTCTGTGTTGGTGCTTCATAGTGCATAATATATTTGTATGGTTTATAAGTCTCAGTAAATTATCTACTGTTTCTAACGCATATCTGAATTTCTATTTTGGCAGTGAGGAGGAGAGTGAAGATCTTTATGAGATGACAAAGTCAAGCTTTAGCATATCCTTATGTTGTTTATCACAACCTATGTCTGTTAAGGATATAGCAAAGACTTGGGATAAGTGTGCTCGTGGTGCTCTTACTGAGTATGCACAAAAGAGTGGTGGAGGAACTTTCAGCTCTAAGTATGGAACTTGGAAGAATTGCTGAACCACTGGATAAGGATCAGTGGCATTCTATGCAGACCTTTTTGTTTTGGCCTATAAGTTTATCAGACATTTAGATTTTCTGAATATGAGCAGTTTTGATATGTCGATAAAAGCTCTTTTATGAATTTGCATACCATGAAGTTATGACAATTTTTATATAAACCAGAGTTATGACAGTTTTTTTATACCATAAGGTTTTGACAGTTTTTATGCTCCTTGGCATATTATTTCATTTTCTCAGGTGATCATGGTTGATGTTTTTTTTGTGGAATTATATGATGCCCAATCGCCTTTCTACCATGTTTGTGAAATCGGAGTCTATTTTGACAAAATCACGACCCATTTTTATGTTGTCACGTATATTTCGAGTTTACATGCATGTTAAATTGATACTAGTTATCTTTTTCGTTTTGCAACATCTCTTATTTCCCATTTACAAATGATTATTAGCTTAAGTTTCATACTAATTATATGAAGATTTGAAAACTAACAAATTTCTGAAAGACTGAAAATTAAAGTTTTTGTTTCAATTTTTGAATTTTTTTTAAAACAATTGTGTAATGTAAAAAATATTTTGTAGCTTAGTAGAAAATCATGTTTCTAGATGCATGCTTTCCTTAAACTCCACGTGCTGGCGCAGCAGTGGTGTCAAGGTTTAGAGCTGCGAGTTACTCCATAGACAAAAAAGTTTTACGGTAAGCGCTAACTTGTGTTTTTATTTTATTTATTTTTTATTGTGCGATTAGTGTGTAGTATTTATTGGCTTTGGTATATATCCGATTTTCTTGGGTTCGTATATTTTTTCTATATTAAAGAGTTTTTTACACCCAACATTCGAATCCAACACTGGCGGAGGCATCCAAATTTAGTTACCAGGTGTATCAATCATTCTTGGTTGTGTTTTTATAATAGTGCCGAGTGAATAAAAAGGATGTAACTTTACATTGAAGTAAATGCTAGACTAATAATTACATGAACAAAAATGGGGTCCTCACTATTCATTCCATAGTGTGTGTTTCAAATTAAACAATGAGTTTTTGTTTTTGGTGAACAAATAAATTGGCAAAAAAAATGTTGGTGATGAGTTCATCAACAAAAACAAAATGTTATCTTGGTTGTGATACCGGAGTGTGAACATCTAGGGTCAGAAATAAGTTTACTTAATATGAAAAAGCTTTTGTAGTAAACAATTTTTGAAATAAAAACAAGATAAAAGGCTAATTAAGGAGCGAGCATATACGTTTTTTGAGTAAAAAGGATCGATATTCATTTATTCAAATAGAGAGATTGCGTCGATGATAACACAATTTTAGCATTGTTAAAAACACAAAGGATGAATCTGCGAATAAACTCGCAGCACCCAAGTTAATAGCGTAAAACGATAAAATTCCTATAATTGTGACGAAATAAAAGTCACTGGAGTAGTCATGCTTCCGGATCTGGAACTTTGAGGCCCTAGTCATTGGTTGAATCTGAAATCCATCAAAGCTGATCTGTCGCTCTGAACCAAATGAAAACCGCGACAAGACAGAAATCAAAACATGCTGCACGCAGATAATGAACACGAATAACGGCGCACTGAGACGACAAATCAAGGACAAAATACAAAATAAAAGGTAGATCTATGTGGTAACCACTTATATAGATAAAAAAGACGAGAGAAAAAATATAAAGGGGTGATTCCAGGCCAAAAACTGGCTGAAAACCACTCCTTTTTAATAGATGAGCAAGAAAGAAAAGAAGAGTAGAAAGAAAGTTGAGAGACGGCTAGGATTTGAAGAATTCTAGAAAAACTGAGCGAAAATATCTTTTTAGAAACAATGAAAAGAATGATTTTTTTTTTCACCAAAACAAACTTTATATCATTTTCAAAGGTAATAATGTTTGTTACATACATAAGAGAACTTTCATGAAATTTGGTGCTAGTAGAATCTTGACATCCGTGTTAGAGTATGAGCAACAATATTCACTTGCCTCCTAACATTGTCAAAATTTTGACATTGACAAAATTTCTGAAGATACAAAATTTATTTTTACTAATATTCTTAGTTTAAGTAGAATTGAAAACACTCACCAATGAAACCGCACTACAATAGATTTAGCCAATGGGCAGCGTTTTTTTATTTATCCATGGGAAGCGCTTCTGAGCGCTGTTAAGCGTGGCGCTGCTGATTTCACTCCAACAATGGGCAGCGCTACCCATTGCCCAAACGCGTCCTCAAATAGGCAGCACTCACTGCGCTACCCATTGTCCCAACGCGTCTTCAAATAGGCAGCACTCCCTAAAAAGTGCTACCCATTGCCCAAACGCGTCCTCAGATAGGCAGCACTCTCTAAAAAGCGCTACCCATTGCCCAAATGTGTCCTCAGATAGGCAGCACTCTATTAAAAGCGCTGCCCATTGCCCAAACTTGTCCTGCTATAGGCAGCATTTCCCTAAAAGCGCTGCCCATTGTTTAATTTTTTTTTTGTCTGTTATTGTGTATTTTCCTTTTTATATTTGCAATTTACCTGGTCATATACAACCAATACAATACAACCCGATCAAATCTATCTATCTATACAAATAAATTAACGATAAATCTATCTATACAAATAAATTAACGATAAATCTATCCAGTCAAGCAGTAAACATGTCATTTAAATACTCATAATAATGGACCAACAACTTGATGATAGAGAACTTGTATTTCTCCTAATAAATGTATATTTCATATTCTTGTACATCAAGAGTACAGATATGAACAAAGAACAAATTAATTTTCCACCCATTGAATTCAATGACTGCATCTTGTACAGTAGTAATTCAAGTAAGAAGAAACACAACTATCTTAAGATAAAAGTAAAAAAAATTATACATTATGGGAGAACCTGAAAGTGAAATAGGAGCCAATGTATCACAAAACTATTTAATATGTAACCTTACACATAGATATAAATGTACACAACCATTGCTTGCTGGTGGAAGCTAGAATAGAGGAATTTATTCAGTAATCCCTTGTTTGCTTGGGGGTTGTGACTCCTCCTCTATGCTAGCAAAAGAAAAAGGTGATAACATTAACAAAAATAAGCAAATGACACAACTCTAGAAATGAAATGCAAAGGAAAACCGAAAAGCATAATTGAAGAAATTTTCAACAACAAAGAAGGAAAAACGCTATTATAAAAATAAAAAAGCCAAAGCAGAGGATAGACAAAATATTATGTGGATATTTGATGCAAAACTGTACCTATAAATGAATTGGTGTGTTACTTCGTCATTCCATTTGTCACCTATGAATTCACCCCTCACCTGTGAGTGAGAAATTAAAGTAACACACCAGCCAAAGTTGAGAGCATTGGTCTCAACTAAGCAATCTATTGGCAATAACTCTTTATCATTAATATCATCATGATAATAATACAAATATCCTTACCGAGATGCATAACAATCGAGTCGGCATGCCTATGATAGATGAAAGCCTCATCTTGCCATGTTAGGTGACTCTAAGTAACTACTCCATGCCTTTGAATATGAATTTTAAAGAGAAAAGTGAATCAAATAATATACTAAACTGATTGCTAAATCAATAGCAATCTAAAATAAAGCATAAATTCAACTAAATCATACATTACATATAATTTTTTAGAAGTAACACAAAGGTATTGAAACTGGTTGGTGAATTGAATTGAAAAGCCACACAACACACAATTGATTCTTTATTCACATTCTTATTCCTCTCATATTAGTATTTTTTTTCACTGAAAAAACAGGCATATTAGCTAATTAAGGGGTATTGAAAAAGGGGGAAAAGCAAACTTTTTTAGTTTTTTTGACCCATGTAAAAGGACCTAGTTTTTTTTGAAGAAATTGGCTCAAAAAATTAAATCAACAACAAAATAATGACACAAGGAGGAAGAAGAAGAAGAGGAAGCAAACCTGAGATTTTGAGCCTTGTGGATTGAAAATAAAAACCCTAAAACGAAAATCCAACTGCAAATCATCAAAATATTTCCAGAAAAAATTAAATCAACAACAAAATAATGACACAAGGAGGAAGAAGAAGAAGAGGAAGCAAACTTGAGATTTTGAGCTTTGTGGATTGAAAATAAAAACCCTAAAACGAAATCCAACTGCAAATCATCAAAATATTTCCAGAAAAAATTAAATCAACAACAAAATAATGACACAAGGAGGAAGAAGAAGAAGAAGAGGAAGCAAACCTGAGATTCAAAATCTCTCACCTTCAGAAATAGACATGGATTTGGAAGGAAGAAGAAGAGAAAAAGAGTGTTTGAAGGAGAGAGTGAAGAGGTCGACTCAAATTTTTTTGGAAGTGAGAGTATACAAGTTCTCTATCATCAAGTTGCTTGGTGAGATGGAGAGAAGGAAAGAAGGGTGTAGCGATGGGTATTGGGAGAACGCGTGAAGCGATGGGCAGCGTTTTTTAAAAAGCGCTGAGTATTGGGAGAACGCAGCGTGAAGCGATGGGCAGCGTTTTTTAAAAAGCGTTGGGTATGGCTAGTGCGTTTAAAGGCAATGGGCAGCATTTTTTTAAAACACTTTGGATATGGGTTAAATTGTTTTGGCCATCCGTAGCGTTTTTACTTAAAGCGCTGCTTATAGGGGCGCTCTTTTTGACAAATCTAACGTAGTGCCGTAAGAAAGTAAATAGGCCCTTACCTATGTTTGGATGAAGTATTTTTAGGAGGTAATGTAATTTTTGAATTCCTCAAAAATTACATTACTTCCTAAAAATGTTTCACCCAAACATACACTAACGTCACCACCACTTTGAAATGAATAAGTGGGCATTATCTTGTCACATGTGTAGGGTATGTAACCTTTCCTCTTTTCCTTCTTATGCATGTTTAAGGGTTCAAAGCAGAATGATGCTCTTCAATAGTTAAAAAGAAGTAGGTAAATATCTTTTTGGTGTTTATCAAATAAATACCGTTCAAAATTAATCTCATTAAGTTTTTAGTGACTATTGAGAGCTTTTTTTGGGGTGCGAATTATCTACCGATTTTATTCGTAATTAATCTACACTTGAAAAACACGGTCGACAACGTGTACTCGGGTTTGTCAATCCGTGTGGTCTTCCTTCCTAATAGTCGTGATTTTATAAGAACTAAAAATATGATTGAACTAAAGCAATTAAATAATGAGTTGTTAATAACTTTTTATCCAAGGTTCTATGTGTGAATGGTTTGACGCCTCACCCTTAACCAAAACCGTGTTTTGATTCTCGAAATGAGCCCCAACCCGAGGGAGCCATTTACCCCACACGTGCCAACTCGCCACGAAACGAATGCTCATAATACTATCTTACCCTACTTCCAGAAAAAATTAAATCAACAACAAAATAATGACACAAGGAGGAAGAAGAAGAAGAAGAGGAAGCAAACCTGAGATTCAAAATCTCTCACCTTCAGAAATAGACATGGATTTGGAAGGAAGAAGAAGAGAAAAAGAGTGTTTGAAGGAGAGAGTGAAGAGGTCGACTCAAATTTTTTTGGAAGTGAGAGTATACAAGTTCTCTATCATCAAGTTGCTTGGTGAGATGGAGAGAAGGAAAGAAGGGTGTAGTGATGGGTATTGGGAGAACGCGTGAAGCGATGGGCAGCGTTTTTTAAAAAGCGCTGAGTA
Source organism: Oxytropis ochrocephala (assembly GCA_020916435.1). Classification (NCBI taxonomy): domain Eukaryota; kingdom Viridiplantae; phylum Streptophyta; class Magnoliopsida; order Fabales; family Fabaceae; genus Oxytropis; species Oxytropis ochrocephala. The sequence goes on along the minus strand of CM037094.1, from coordinate 9,329,687 downwards.
TTGGGAGAACGCGTGAAGCGATGGACAGCGTTTTTTAAAAAGCGTTGGGTATGGCTAGTGCGTTTAAAGGCAATGGGCAGCATTTTTTTAAAAACGCTAGATATGGGTTAGCTGTTTTGGCCATCCGTAGCGTTTTTATTTAAAGCGCTGCTTATAGGGGCGCTCTTTTTTGACAAATCTAACGTAGTGCCGTAAGAAAGTAAATAGGCCCTTACCTATGTTTGGATGAAGTATTTTTAGGAGGTAATGTAATTTTTGAATTCCCCTCAAAAATTACATTACTTCCTAAAAATGTTTCACCCAAGCATACACTAACGTCACCACTTTGAAATGAATAAGTGGGCATTATCTTGTCACATGTGTAGGGTATGTAACCTTTCCTCTTTTCCTTCTTATGCATGTTTAAGGGTTCACAGCAGAATGATGCTCTTCAATAGTTAAAAAGAAGTAGGGTAAATATCTTTTTGGTGTTTATCAAATAAATACCGTTCAAAATTAATCTCATTAAGTTTTTTAGTGACTATTGAGAGCTTTTTTTTGGGGTGCGAATTATCTACCGATTTTATTCGTAATTAATCTACACTGGAAAACCTGGCTGACAACGTGTACTCGGGTTTGTCAATCCGTGTGGTCTTCCCTTCCTAATAGTCGTGATTTTATAAGAACTAAAAATATGATTGAACTAAAGCAATTAAATAACAGTTGTTAATAACTTTTTATCCAAGGTTCTATGTGTGAATGGTTTGACGCTCTCACCCTTAACCAAAACCGTGTTTTTGATTCTCGAAATGAGCCCCAACCCGAGGGAGCCATTTACCCCACACGTGCCAACTCGCCACGAAACGAATGCTCATAATACTATCTTACCCTACTTCCAGAAAAAATTAAATCAACAACAAAATAATGACACAAGGAGGAAGAAGAAGAAGAGGAAGCAAACCTGAGATTCAAAATCTCTCACCTTCAGAAATAGACATGGATTTGGAAGGAAGAAGAAGAGAAAAAGAGTGTTTGAAGGAGAGAGTGAAGAGGTCGACTCAAATTTTTTTTGGAAGTGAGAGTATACAAGTTCTCTATCATCAAGTTGCTTGGTGAGATGGAGAGAAGGAAAGAAGGGTGTAGCGATGGGTATTGGGAGAACGCGTGAAGCGATGGGCAGCGTTTTTTAAAAAGCGCTGAGTATTGGGAGAACGCGTGAAGCGATGGACAGCGTTTTTTAAAAAGCGTTGGGTATGGCTAGTGCGTTTAAAGGCAATGGGCAGCATTTTTTTAAAAACGCTGGATATGGGTTAGCTGTTTTGGCCATCCGTAACGTTTTTACTTAAAGCGCTGCTTATAGGGGTGCTCTTTTTTGACAATCTAACGTAGTGCCGTAAGAAAGTAAATAGGCCCTTACCTATGTTTGGATGAAGTATTTTTAGGAGGTAATGTAATTTTTGAATTCCCCTCAAAAATTACATTACTTCCTAAAAATGTTTCACCCAAACATACACTAACGTCACCACTTTGAAATGAATAAGTGGGCATTATCTTGTCACATGTGTAGGGTATGTAACCTTTCCTCTTTTCCTTCTTATGCATGTTTAAGGGTTCACAGCAGAATGATGCTCTTCAATAGTTAAAAAGAAGTAGGGTAAATATCTTTTTGGTGTTTATCAAATAAATACCGTTCAAAATTAATCTCATTAAGTTTTTTAGTGACTATTGAGAGCTTTTTTTTGGGGTGCGAATTATCTACCGATTTTATTCGTAATTAATCTACACTGGAAAACCTGGCTGACAACGTGTACTCGGGTTTGTCAATCCGTGTGGTCTTCCCTTCCTAATAGTCGTGATTTTATAAGAACTAAAAATATGATTGAACTAAAGCAATTAAATAACAGTTGTTAATAACTTTTTATCCAAGGTTCTATGTGTGAATGGTTTGACGCTCTCACCCTTAACCAAAACCGTGTTTTTGATTCTCGAAATGAGCCCCAACCCGAGGGAGCCATTTACCCCACACGTGCCAACTCGCCACGAAACAAATGCTCATAATACTATCTTACCCTACTTCCAGAAAAAATTAAATCAACAACAAAATAATGACACAAGGAGGAAGAAGAAGAAGAAGAGGAAGCAAACCTGAGATTCAAAATCTCTCACCTTCAGAAATAGACATGGATTGGAAGGAAGAAGAAGAGAAAAAGAGTGTTTGAAGGAGAGAGTGAAGAGGTCGACTCAATTTTTTTTGGAAGTGAGAGTATACAAGTTCTCTATCATCAAGTTGCTTGGTGAGATGGAGAGAAGGAAAGAAGGGTGTAGCGATGGGTATTGGGAGAATGCGTGAAGCGATGGACAGCGTTTTTTAAAAAGCGCTGAGTATTGGGAGAACGCGTGAAGCGATGGGACGTTTTTAAAAAGCGTTGGGTATGGCTAGTACGTGCGTTTAAAGGCAATGGGCGACTTTTTTTAAAAAAATTTGGATATGGGTTAATTGTTTTGGCCATCCGTAGCGTTTTTACTTAAAGGCCGCTTATAGGGCTCTTTTTGACAAATCTAACGTAGTGCCGTAAGAAAGTAAATAGGCCCCTTACCTATGTTTGGATGAAGTATTTTTAGGAGGTAATGTAATTTTTGAATTCCCTCAAAATTACATTACTTCCTAAAAATGTTTCACCCAAACATACACTAACGTCACCACTTTGAAATGAATAAGTGGGCATTATCTTGTCACATGTGTAGGGTATGTAACCTTTCCTCTTTTCCTTCTTATGCATGTTTAAGGGTTCACAGCAGAATGATGCTCTTCAATAGTTAAAAAGAAGTAGGGTAAATATCTTTTTGGTGTTTATCAAATAAATACCGTTCAAAATTAATCTCATTAAGTTTTTTAGTGACTATTGAGAGCTTTTTTTTGGGGTGCGAATTATCTACCGATTTTATTCGTAATTAATCTACACTGGAAAACCTGGCTGACAACGTGTACTCGGGTTTGTCAATCCGTGTGGTCTTCTTCTTCCTCCGTGTTTGGCCACCATTTTATGGTAAAAAAAAACCAAGAATGCCAAGGTAAGATAGTATTAGATAATTAATGTAATTTGTTAATGTATATATTGTCAACCATAATACATTACATAAACTCAAAAGCAGACCCAAACCTAATTGTTTGGTCCTTAATATTACTATAGAAACATCTACCTTAATCATTCTCTCCCACAATATTTGCTAATCTAATTCAAATTTCCCTTTATAAAACCTTTAAAAAAAAGACAAGGAACATGCAAAAGTAAAGTAGACATTAGACACACTCATTACTGAAACAGACAAGTGCTAAAGTTACCCATCCGCATGAGTCATGATCCACACCACTAATAAAAAAGAATGAAAAGAAAAACAACAAAAATCTTAAAAGACACATTCAAATCTCTATGGTGGAAGAACACAAAAAAAACCCATCTCTCACCAAATCAAGGATATAGAATTAAATTAAATTAATCCTTCGAAAACTAAATTTTAATCAAAAACCTATTTAAGTAAACCTTCAATTTAGTCTCTTAAGCATCACTTTGTATCTCTTATTTAGTCTTTAAATTATGAAAATCTATTAAATAGTCCATAAAGTTTATTTCGATGCATCCATTTAGTCCCTACACACAAAATTCAGGGACTATATTGATGGACGGAGATAAACTTTAATAGATTTTCACGTTTAAGAAACTAAATTGCAGAGAGAGAGTGATAGTTTAGAGACTAATACCAGGTTTCCGCCTTTCAATTTGGTTTGAGATCTTGAAACATAGTATCCCACCTGATATCTTCAACAGCAGAAGACCAATATCCTGCATCATCATCACCATCATCTCTTTCAATCTTTCCTTCATGAAAATGATAAACCATAGGACTTGAAAAACCATCATAAGCAAAACCAGAAGGAACTATTGAATTAGTATTATTATTATGAACACTTGGACTTCCATTTGTAAGTAAAAGTCTCTCTTGCTTAATCTTCTTATTAACCACTTTCAACTTCTTGTTATTCCTCTTCATCACAGCACTTCTCCATGATCTTGATGATGATGAGTAAGATGATGATGGCATTGGAACAACAACAAGAGCTGAATTTGATTCCTCACAAAGAGTCAATGATTTGATGTAGTTAGCTAAACACCTTTTTGTTTTCTTGATTGCTACTATGAATTTTGATACTGAGTGTAGTGATGGTTTTTTTGAAGATTTCTGTTTGTTTTTTGCAAGTTTGAGAATTTCTAACCTATGTTTGGCTATGGAAATTCCCATGCTTTGGAGAAATTCATGGTTGAAGTAAACTATGTCTTCTGCTTCTAACTCATTGTGTGAAAAAGTTAGACCATATTCATATACAAGGGTTGGCTCAAGATTTGTTTTGGAAAGCCATGAGAACCAATCCATTGTTGGTATAGCTAGTGTTGATTTTGAAGGAATGAATGTGTTTGTGTTAGGGTTGGCCTTTAATCTCAAGAGGGGTATGTATATATAAAGATTATAGAAAGAGAGGGTGTGGGTTGGTAAAGTAAAACTCAAAAGAAAGTGGTTAACGTATACGGAATAGGATCCCCTCCACTCAATTCTTTTATCTCTCTCTTCTTGCAACTTTTTAGATTTTTTAAAATAAAATAATTAAAGGGTTGGGATTGAATATGATGATGATCCAATGGAGGAGTTTGTGGTGAATGGAGTGACAGGAGAGTATCTCGAGTGGAGAGGATCAAAATCCGAGTATAATAGCAATGATATGGTGCAGCCAATCGCACTTGGTAGTTAGATTTGGAGAGAGATATCTCTAAATCTAACGAATCGAAAGTTGGATGCACCATGCAGTCGTTGTAGAGGATTCATACACCTAATATTAAGTACACCATTATGTAAACTAAGATCCTCTACGGTCGTTGCACAGTGCACCAATTTGCAGAGCTATCTGATCTAAATCTCTTTTCAAATTAGACGGCTCTACAGGTCATTACAACATACAACAACTGTAGAGAATCACACACATGCTTTGTGAATATAGAGAATTTGAGTCCTTTGAAAATAGACTCTCTACGTTTACGCAATCCCGCTGAAGGCAATTAGGATTGCCCGATGAAAATTAGACCATTAATATTCTAACTTTATACTTGGACCATTTGATTAATATCGAACTATCTAAAATATCTAACGACTTCCTTCTATGATATATCTATTGTAGGGAATTTGGGTCCCCTTGGTTATATGCTTTTGTAAAATTGGTTGTTAGTTAAACCTTGAGAGTGACTAAAGAAAAAGTAAGCAAAAGGTGTGAGTGGAAGTGGGGTATGTAAGCCATGTTCATGTTCCCTCCAAAACTAGTCAAGATATGATCAAACTTTAAGGAGTGAGTGAGACCTAAGAAATTCTTGTGGAAATATGCAATATCCCATTAATCACGGGATATGGAAAAGTTTGCTTCTTTATGGGGCCACCACTAATTTTCTTTGGGGTGAGTAGTTGAGAGTAGAAGTAGAAAATGCAATAGTTAAAGAATTTGGTACGCTGACAATGAAGGTTGGCTCAATTGGTAAGGAGTTGGTTTATGCCTTCACAAGGTCGTTGGTTCAATTTTCACGGTCGATGTGATGACCTCTTTGGTGGGTGATCTGTAAGTACCTCTGTAAACGCTGAAAGAGCCTTGAGGTCTGTTTTGATCCTAGTGAGCTCCCGGAGCCTAACTCACCTAAATTTTTTATTTAAAAAAAAAGAATTTGGTATGTGAACATTCATAAAACAAAATGGTATGTGGCAACCATTAAAACACTCTTGTGCAAATTTTGGTGCGAGGTACTATTTTTCCTCCTGGAGTCTTTTTCCCATTGGATTTTAGCTCAGTGAGGTTTTGAGGAGGCCCTCCCCCTTCCCATTGTATTAGTTGGGCACTTCTTGTACTTTCTATCAATGAAATTGTTTATCTAAAAAAAAATCTAAGATTTAGATGGGGGGCTTTGATTAAACCAAAAGTAATGTCTTTCATTATTTTAATTTCAAATGAATTACTTATGATTGATTTCCCATAAATCGTGAAACTTGTCCCAAATATGACACTTTGTTCCTAGAAGAAAAAAAAGGATATTACTTAGTACAATTTCCTCAACTTGTTCATCAAGTTAAAGAAGGAGAAACAATTTTTTGACATATTAAGGAAGTACTAACTATAATGAATTCATTAATTAATCATACCCTAACCATCATTTAAAGGAAAAAAAAACATTTATTTGAGATAAGTATTGCAGTCTTTTACTAAAAAGGGTTGGTCTGACCGAAAACTGGATTATAAATCCACCTCAAGGTCTCTAGTTCAAATTTTGAGTGTGACAAAAACTCTTTTGGGAGGGGATGGGCTGACAAAAAATAAATTTCTTATAGTCTTTTTTTCTTCAGGAAAAAATTGAAGAAAAGGAAACTCAATTTTTTTTTGACATTTTAAGGAAGTACCAACTATAATGAACTCATTAATTAATCATACCCTAACAATCATTTAAAGAAAAAAACATTTATTTGAGATAAGTATTGTAGTCTTTTACCAACAAAGGGTCGGTCTTTTTACCAACAAAGGTCCGTCCGAAGCAGAATCGAGTTCGGATTCCACCTTAAGGTCTCGAGTTTGATTTTTAAATGTGGTAAAATCTCCATTGAAAGGGGAGAACTACACGTTCCGTCAAAGCCGAGTACTCGTGGCCAACCATATTCCCCAACACAGGTTAGTTATACCAACCAAACCGATGAATATTGTGCACCAATAACATGGTAAAAAAAACTATTGTTTTTTTTTTGAGCCACCTCAGAAAAAAATTGGAGAAAAGGGTATGGGAAATACCTATTATTATACGGAATGACTTTGATTTGTAATATTAGATTGACTTTGGTTTTATATATGAAATAAAGAAATGACTTTTTTTTTGTCCCATCACCACTCAATTATTTGGTTTTTATATTTAGTTGGCGCAATATAAAGCCTAATTAGTCTGCACGTTTTGAACTCTTGCAATTGACTAAAGGTCTAAATTTGCAATGATCTCATCAGCAATATTGTAATTTATATGATACTAAACAATGATAAGAAATGCTCTCACCACAGAAATGCATTCTTAAGCACCACGCCATCAAGGGTCCAAAATAGTTGTTAGATTGTTGCTCCTCTTTTAAGTTTTTTTTTAAACTAATGTATCTTCCATAAAGACTAATTTTTCGAAGTATCAGAGATTCATTTAAGGATTTAACCTCTCCCAATAGATGGTTTTCCATATGAATGCACCAGCCAGGGATCGAATCCAAGACCAAATCGATCGTTAAGAGACACAAGTATCTACCCACTTGTGTCACATCATGATGATTGCTCCTCTATTAAGTTCTAACATAATGAATTAACCTAATTTATTTTGCTGAAAGTAAATATCTTTCCTTTGTATTGGGGAAAATCTCAAGTCCCACATCAACTAGTGATAAGGTCTCAAGAGGGTTTATAATGAAGAGGCAACTGTCATTTTACAAACCGATTTTGTGGGGTTAAGTTAGGCATAAACCACATTCTAAAACTTTGCTATATATGATTTGGAACAATGGCATACATCGCTATTTTCCTTCTTTACTCAAGTAGAAATCTAATATTTAACTTCTCTCTTGAGTTATGAATAAGCATGAAGTAGTAATTTCAACTTCTAACCTAGTCGTCGGGGAATCATGCAGCTAAACTTAATCTAAAATTTGATCAGCTCAATATTTGATCTTTGCGATGAAACATTAATCTTGTTTTGGTCTTTATAGTATGAAAGGTCGGGTGCAACTTCGAACTCATGCGCTCTTATGTTCACGCAACACTTGGATTCAACTCTCATAGTATTACATTTTGGCAAGAATAAAATAACAGCCTTAATTGTGTCAAAAATATTAACGGTGCTATTTTGCAACACTTGCTTGTATTAATTTCCACTTCGAATAGAAGTCTTATCTCGACTTGTTATTGGACATTTTATATTCAATTCATTCTGACAATTTCGAGCAACATCGTTGGTAGTGAGGACTTGATAATTTCTATGCTTTTACGGTTAAACTTTGTTATGCGCTTTTGCTGAGTTTGATGTAGCATAATAGGTTGGATAGCGATACTCAAAGCGTTTTAGATGATATGTGGCAGCTTTCGATTCCCACAAAGGTGGGGGTTTTTGGTTGGAGACTATTGTTGGGAAAACTTCCAACTCGTGACACTCTTATTTCTAAGGGTATTATTAAGGACCCTCATGTGTCGTGTTGTCCCTTTTGTTTTGAGCAGGATGAGTCTATTTTACTTTTTCTGTGCAGGTGTTCTCGGTTAGTATGGACTTCTATTCATAATTGGGTATTGCAGTTATGGATTCTCTTGTTGGGACCGCACATTTTTGGGACCCTGGATCTGCGGATGAATTCCAAGAAGGCTAGTAGATTGAAGTACTTGTTTTGGATGACAGTCACGTGGTGTATCTGGGTTCATCGGAACCATATTCTCTTCAAAGCTCAAGTCTTTAACCCTCAAGTGGTTGTCAATCGTGTTAAATCTATAACTTGGAGCTGGTTCATAAGCATAGAAAGCCGCAATTCTGCTTTAAAGATTTTTGATTGGTGGGGAAATTCTTTTGTTTGTACGAACTCAGAGTAGTTTGGTTTCTCGTCTCGTTCTTTCTGTAGCACTCTTTTTCTTTCTTTGGTCATTTTCTTATGAGGTTTTGGCTCAGTGAAGTTTTAACGAGAACTCTTATATATATAAGAGTTGGGGTACTCCTAGTACTCCATTTGTATTATTATATATATTTTGCTTATTAAAAAAGTTTGCTTGTATTAATTTATTTACTATTAGGTTATGCTCTCGGACGAAAGAATTTGTTTCCTTCAATTTCATGGTAATAGCCCTTGAAATTTTGTCCACAAAGCATTCTACTTTTCACACATTACTGTCGGTTGCCATGTGAGGTAGTACTTCTTCTTCTAGTTTCTATTTCTTTTTTCCTTCAAAATTATAGCTATTTCAATAATTTTCAAAAGTTAATAATGCTGCTTTCTCAAAAATAAAAGTGAAAATGAGAATAGGAACAAAAAGTAGTCCCCATAACTTGTTCGGCTACAAGATAAGTCACCTTTTCATTGAAGTTGTTTAATATAAATGGTTCAAACACTATCCATTGTCTCCCATCCTATGAAGCCCCGATACTCCAAAATAGGCCACGTACCCGTATCTGATACGTATCCGATACCGATACGTGTCGGATACTTCCGGATACGTATCCTGAGAGTATCCTAGAATTTATATTTATTTTTAAATCAAAAAGACCGGATACTTACGGATACTTTCTTTGGATACTTACAGGATACGTATCCTGATGGGAGTATCGTACAATTTATATTTATTTTTAAATCAAAAAACGATTAGATACTTACTCTTTTATCATTTCTTTGAAGAGAAAAAATGGATCCAAAAAGGGTACAAATTTTGATTTATGTGCATACTAATCTTCATCTTTTGTCTAGGAAAGATGAATGATATGGTAAAGTAGAGACAAATATGTGGGACATTAGTGGAGATACACATGATCCACTTGATGTTGTTGGAATTGAATTAGCAGAGATATCTCTTGATGAACCAGAGTTTGAAGCTATGTTATTTTTTGATGATGGAGATGGAGGGGAGGAGAATGACACAGTTAGTGTTAAATAGTGAATAGTAAGCAATTCTATATAACCTAAACTTATTTTGTGACAAGTTCGTAGGAGGAAGAATATATTTTAAAATGGGTGGGGAAAGACATTTAACTATGCTTACTAACTTTTTTTGGCTTACCGTGTTTTTGGTGCGCAATTTCCACCGGCTTTGCCGATGACTAATCTACTTTGGGAACCTAGGACGACCACGAGTACTGTGGTTCTCCTCCCCCATGAGTTTTTGGGAGGGGAGACTATGTTTACTTATTTTGATCAAAAGTATCTTAATGTTTTATATTTTTAATTTTTAATTTAATTTTTTATTAAAGTATCCCTGCCGTATCGTATCTTGATTTTCTAAAATTTTCCCGTATCCACGTATCGTGTCGTATCGTATCCCGTATCGTATCTCGTATCCGGGCTTCATAGCTCCCATCCCACTGCCTTAAGATATAGTTTTATTATTAGTTTAGTGTCCCAATTTCTCTCACTTTCACGTGATCTTATTGTTGGTTATGCAGTCATGTGGCCCAATAACCATCATGTTGATATCCAAAGTAAGTAATTCAGTTGATGAATTAAAAGATATCATGATATCTAAAGTAGGTAATTCAGTTGATGAGTTAAAAGATATCGAATGAGTGCATTACAGAAGTGTAAGCATGATGTCCCAACTTCAACTCTAGGAAACTAACATTCCCAAATCCCCCACTAACATTGCCTAAGAAAAAAAGGAGTTTTATTGATGTTGCTAGCAAAAGCATCATAGAGTACTAGGGATGGCAAAACGGGTTTGGCCCGCCGGGCCGACCCACTGACCCGCTCAAAAAAGGCGGGTCAGGTTGGGATATTGGGATCGCTGAACCCGCCCCGCCAAAAAAAATTGCGAGCTAAAGCAAGGATGGGTCGGGTCGGCCCGCCAGCCCGTTTTTTTTAAAAAAAAAATTCCTTCATTGATCATTCAGATCAATCATTTTTATTTAAAAAAATTCAACAAAATTCATTCCATTTCCAACGGCCCACTCCCGTGAGTCCACTGACCACTATCCATTCCACCCACTCCCAAAAAAGTTCATTTATTTGACCAAAAAACAAATTCTTTTAGGGTTTCACAGATTCACTCTCATTTCTCACCACCAGTGACTAACACCAGCCTTCCCTCATCTCGATTCTCCCTCTCTTCTAAGTGACATTTCTTAATGGTTAATCCTAGTAATTCCAATGTTATTATTGTTTTATACTTTTAGTTGCTATATAGTTGTAATACCCTAATTTTGTCCGTCCTTTTTAACTTAAGCCAATTTCAGTTATCCAGCTCAACTAAATCGAAATACTGTTGTTTAAATTAGGCAGGCACGCGAATGATCGATCTTTTAAATGCGTTCTTCAATTTAATCTTCGTATTTGGGTTTAGTCGTGCATAAGTAGGTCTACCAAAAGTCATTTTTCTAGAAATTTGGCTTGTCTTTTCAATTCAGGCTTAAGAATGCGATTCTGAGGTAATTTTAGTGTTCTTTAGTTAATGAGCCCATTTCTTCTATTTGGGTCTCGTTTTAGCGTATTTGTCTAGTCTGGCCCGTTCTCGTCTTTGTGTTTGGCCCGACTCCTTTTCTTATTATTATTCTTATTTTTGTGCAGTTAATTTATGTTGAGTAATACATATAGTCCAAAAATGCCAAAAAAGTCTATTTAATTTTATTTACAATTTAGAAGTGTTCAAATGTCCAAATGTCCAAAAAATACAAAAAATAATAATATTAAAGGTACAAAAAGATCCAGATCCGAAAATAGGCTTCAAGTAGCGAATTGGGGTTTTGAGGCAAGCACTCAAGCTACTCACATTTCTTCTTTGGGCTTGGATCCAGACCTAAAAAGAGTCAAAGCCCAGTAAAAAAAAAACAATTAATGCTAAACCTAATATTTTAATATAAAATAGCAGCCTCCCTCTCTCACCCATAAAAAAAAGAATCAGCCGAAAACCCATCCTCTCTTTTATTTTCCCTAAGGATATCCTACACCACTCCTCATTCCAATCACCCACGTACAGCATGTAAAACCAAATTCAATTATCTTATATCAATGGTCCTAGTTTCATCCTTTTAAAATGCTAACCCTCATGAAAAGTCAAACACTTGATTCCTTTGGAAATAATGATCCTCCCACAAATTGGAAGTCATACAAAATGCTAAGCCACGTTTCGTTCTTTTGCGTGATTGATGATTCAAAGTTTAATTGCCATCTCCAATTTTACAAGTTCTGACTTTCTAGTTTTGGAGTTTCAAGCATTGGTCCCGTTTCATTCACGGGCTTGCCCAGCATCTTTTAATTAGTCGCATGGGGTTAATTAATGGTCACACTCAATCACAGATTCGAACATAAATTCGAGGAGTTCTGACAACTAAAGTATTGGCTCATAGAGTTTTCATGGTAGTCCGATTTATTCAGCTCTTGCTTGAAAATAAGGATGGTAATTTTATATTCCTCGCATCGAAATCTCCCGAAACACTACACGTTCGTGTGCTACGAAGAATTTGGTGTCACTCAACTATGTTTGTGAGTATTTCTTAGTCATTCTTTTTTGTCAATTTTTACTCTATTCGTTTGAAAATTTGTAGTATGGCTCTTTGTTTGTGGGGAGAAGAAGGAAAGGTTTTAGGTTTTTTTGGGTTTTTAGGTTTGGGCCCATATAGCATCTTTACATTTTTTTATTTTATTTTTTTTGAGCGCTAGTCGCACCCCCTTGTTCACACGCACACCTCCCCCACTTAAGCCCGGTTCGCATCACCGGGGCCTCCTATGCGAATTGGGCTTGCTGTTTACACCCCCTGTTTAGTTATACCACCCCCCGTAACTAATGACACCCCCATTTTGCAATTTCTCACCCTTTTTCTCGTTTTTTTTAACTCGAATACGTTTCATTAAATCCAAAACTTTGTTAGTGGCCATGCGAAGCCTTTGCTTGCATGATCATTAACAATGAGGACCTAGTGATGATCACTTGGAGCCTTTGCTCAATTGATCGTCATGAATGCCTAATTTTTCTAAATACTTTTCATTAAATCAAAACTTTGTTAGTGGTCATGCGAAGCCTTTGCTTGTTTGATCATTAACAATGAGGACCTAGTGATGATCACTTGGAGCCTTTGCTCAATTGATCATCATGAACGCTTAATTTTTCCAAAGACTTTCAATAAATCAAACTTTGTTAGTGGACTTGCGAAGCCTTTGCTTGCATGATCATTAACAATGAGGACCTAGTGATGATCACTTGGAGCCTTTGCTCAATTGATCATCACGAATGCCTAATTTGTCTAAAAAACTTTCAATAAATCAAAAAAAAAACTTTGTTAGTAGTCCTGCGAAGCCTTTGCTTGCTTGATTATTAACAATGGAGTGCTAATGGTGGTCACTTGGAGCCTTCGCTCAATTGATCATCATGAAAGCTCAGTTTTCACAATTAAACAAAATAAAAATAAAAAACCTAGAACTACGTAGCTTTGAATTCTCCATCGCACCTGGAGATACGTAGGAGCGGATCCCCTCCGTCAAGCACAACAAACTAAAAACATTTTCCCTTTCAAAGAAAACAAAGCGGCTAACTCTCGTCAAGCGCCGCAAATAAAAATTCATTAAGTCTTTTCAATCAAGAGGCAAATTTAAGTATTTTTCAAGTCAACACTTAAAACCACACGTTTAATTAAAGGTTCCCTTTCAGTAGAAAGGAGGCGTGGGGTGCTAGTACCTTCCCCATGCCTAACCGACCCCCGAACCCGAACTTTCCGGTTTTCCAAAGGACCATTTGCCTTCCAAAAAGGTTTTTCTTCAATATTTTCCTTATAGAAAAATATTGGTGGCGACTTCATTGTTTTAAAACGTTGTAAACGAATAAAAACCCCTCGGGGACTTTTGGTATAGCAAATATTTGGCGACTTCTTTGGGATTAAATTTTTTTTAAGAGGGTCGAGCCTAATTAATTAAATATGTGATTTGTGTGTTTAATTTGAATATTTTATTTTGCCTCTATTCTTCTTTCTCATACAAGCATTGTTGCATCCATATGCATTCGCTTCTTCCTCTTCTATGATGGTTTCATATCTACTTGATCGCATCTTTGCAATTCCACTGCATTCTCATATTGTCATGTTGCATTCATGTGTATTTATTTATTCTTCTTCTATGTTCGTTTCTCGCTTAAAATGGTAGATAGTCTTTCCTCTTATTTGCTTATATGCTTCTTCCTCTCATGCATTCCCCCCAATCTAATCATGCTCCCTCTTCTTTGCTCCCTTTCTTGAGGTAAGCAATGCAATTAGTTGTTGCTAAAACCATAGGCTGGCTTATTTGATATTAAACCCTAGGGTAGACAACATATTATTATTTGCCTTTATGCGGGTATGCAGGTTTGCATTTGCAGGTGGGGAAGGGTAGTTATTGCTAAGTATTATGCCCTCAACACACACTTCACACCCTATACTTGTGAGCTTTGAGTGGGGCCTAAAACCCAAGTGCGAAAAAACCTAGGAGAGTGGGAGCGACTAGTGAGCGCCATTCGTAGACCTTTATGCTGTATGGCTCTCATGAAAGTTCCGCCCAAGAGTGCGCTTTGTCATGATGCCTCACACTCGGTAGCTTTCTACGATTGTGGGTGTTATCATGAGGAAGACTTTAGCTCTTGGTTGCCATTGTGAGGAAGTGATTAGAACTTACGAGAGGATCACCCACCGTCGACTTTAGACCCCGGGATTCCCACCATTCGTAGGTCACGGGGCACGCCTTTGTTTGTTGCATTTAGCTTAAGCATTCCTCTTTCCCAAACTCTATTTGAAAGTTGTAAATTTTCTTTCATAAACACCTACATGAGGTGGCATGCGTGTATCTTGAAAATGTTCAAAGTACCACCAACTAAACCTCATTTTCGTTACTATTTTTACCATGTCATCCACATCATTTCGCATTTACATCATTTTGCACCATTGCATTTGCATCTAACAAAATCGTGAAAATTCATCATTTGCATTCTTCATGCATTAACGTTTGTTTTAGGAGATCGCAACATAACACTGAGCCGTTGTCATAGGTGTGTAAGAAGCAAACATGGAATCAAAAGGCAAAACTACATTCAATTCAAGGTTTCCCAATGTAAAGAAGATTGATGTAACTAGTTTGAAGAAGTATGCTTCTCTGTTAGGTCCTATTGAATTTCTTTGTCCTTCCGACAAGACTTATGGGAACATCCGCATGAGTTATTACAACTAGAAGTGCAAGAGAGTGCCATCATTTGCTTTAAGTTGGTTCTATGATTCGAGAGATTAGATGTTTTCTTTTCAAGAATTTCCAAATGGCACCTACCTTAGAGGAGTATGAGAAGATTACAGGTTTTGATCGCTCGAGAGATTAAACCTTACGATATCAAAAGCGTATTATTTAGATGAGAAACTCGCTTCCTTGTTGCAAATCGATTGTAGAAGAAGTGCGGTCCCATAAAGTTGAGCGTAACAAGATATCAGGTTTCCTCGAGGTTACTTCGAGAGTTTGATGGCTAGTCATGCAAGTATCAAAGAATTGGGCTTCTTTCAAGCAAATATTAGCTTTGACCATCTTTGGCATCGTCCTTTTCCCTCAGTTGAGAAACATATAGATGAGGCCATTTGTTGGGGTGTTCACGGCTTTCAAGAGTGCAAAAAGCCCCGTCAATCCGGTTCTGCTATTCTCGCCGAGACCTATCGTGCCTTCACTCGCCATCATGAGTTCGAAAGGATAAGATGTGTTGTTCCTTCCACTGTGCTATACGCTTGGTTGATCAATCATGTATGTGTTAACAAAAGTGAGGTTGGGGATCTGCTATCTTATGCCTTGGGTTGTGATCAGAAGACTATGAGCCTCGGGAATGGAAGGATACTTTTAAGAACCTTGATGCTCTTGATTCGATGGTTCTCACACAAGTGTTGGGAGGACAAACCCTCGGTAATATTCCAATGTGGTAGTTTCGAATGTTCCTCTCATGGGAACACGAGGGTGCATCAACTATAACCCATCTTTGACCTTAAGGCAACTCGGGTACCTATCACGAGATTCACCCTCGAAGCTATGTTGTTCCGTTTTTACCTCCATGCGGGGATCCTAAAGAGCGAGGACTTACTCGTGAGTCTCGCAAGCTTGGGAAGCCGTAGTGCGGAGAGACAAAGGTGAGTTATCTAAAAGGACCCTACTATATCCTTCACCCGATGGCTCGAAAAGAGGATTAAAGAAACTCGATCATCCAATCGAGAGGGCCATCACTTGAGAGAGAAAAAGCGAGCCTCACGTTCCCCTCATTGAAGAGCTAGAAGAAGTTAAGTTGGCATTGTCTAAAGCGGAAGAAGAGAAAAGGACCTTGCAAAACAAGTTGGGAAAAGTGATGCAAGACAAGCGGAAGCTAGAGAAGCGAAAATGCTCTTGTTTGCAACTATTGAAGCGACCAACAGAAACTTGTGATAGAAGAAGAAAGCAAGCGGGAGGTTGAGAAACATTTGAAAGGCGCTAAAGAGGAAATAAAGAGGTGTACTTCAAAAATGAATGAAGCTACGGCGAGCGTATGAATGGAAGGAACTATATGACAAGTCATGGAAGAAGGAGAAAATGGTCAAAGATGCACTAGCTAAGTCAAGAAAAGAATTCCAAGTGATGAAGTTCGAATTGGGGACCAAATAGAAAGCATCGAGGCAAGATAGAGAAGTCTATCACGGGGATCTTGAAGGAGTACCAACAAGCTTTAAGGTTTGAACAAGGAAGGTCGGACGAATTGAAGAGAAATCTTAGATGCACTAGAGGAATCTTATGAGCAAGTGCAAGTAGAAAGCCGGTATTGGGAGCAGCGTTTCATGGCCTTAATTGGCGAGAATAGAGGACCAAGAGATTATCAAGGAGCTAAAGGATGAGATTGACTTTGGAGGAGTAAATTTTCAAAGCTAGCCGGGCTAGCTAACCAAGTGTGAGGATGTTCCCAAGAAACTAAGAGAATTTGAAATAGAAATGAATCCTTCCAACACTCAGGCCCGGTGTGTACGAGTTTGTCGAGTCTTGCGAGGATCTAATGAGAAGAACTCATGGAGAAAGCCAAAGGGCGTAGAGAGCAAGAGAGAGAGAGAGGAGGAGAAGGTGAAAGCTATTTGCCTTTGAATTCCACTTTAGAGTATTGTAATAGTCCTTAGGAAATTGTAAACTTTCTCTAAAAAAGGTTGTAATTTTCTTTGGAATATAGTACTTTTACATCCAAAACATTTGTTCTCGAGAATATTGCATTTTCCTTCAAGTTTGAAGTTGTAGTATTCTATCCTTTCGAATGAAATCGTTTGTTTTGCCTATTGCTTCCAACCTCGTCGCATCCAAATTAAAAATATAAACACAAAAATAAAATAAAAAGAGAGTGTTAGAGCTTTAAATTCACGCCTATGACAACGCGAGGTGTATCACGATTCGGCGCCAAAGCAAACATAAAATCATACATATCGCATTGCATCACATTCATTTATTCATTCTCGTGTTCATAAGTATGTTTTAATCGACGAGAAAAAGGCAAATTTGGTTCACCAACATCGATACACGACTCGTCTACAAGCAAGGCTCATGGCGGCTAACTGAATGACTCGGACCGTCCTATTATCGAAGACCTAGGAGGCGGTGAATCGAACCATGATACCCCAATGCTGACTTTCCGATCGAGCAATTGGTTCGGGAGAATCGAGAGTTGAGAAGCGAAAATGGGGGCAATGGAAGCCTGGATGGTGAAATGATGGTGATACTACAAGCCTTGAGAGCAGGCGCATTGAAAGTCCCGCCGTCGCTCACAGAAAGGCTGCTTTGTCACTCTTCCCCTTGAGGCTGTCACCTTCGCTCATACTTGAGGGGCAACAACCCGAGCCAACCGGTCATGCATGGGATGCCTTGGGGACTCCCACCGGATACACCTCCGGAGCGAGGCTAATGCGAGGAAGTAATCTCCCCAGGGTTGCGAGCAAGTCCAACCCATCTCGGCCGCAAACAATGGAGGCGGGAATGCCTCGGGCCCAAATTGATTCTATTCGCGAGGAACTCCGTTTGGCTTTCATTCACGGCAATGGTCCATCCCCAAGTTCGGAGGACCCGTCGCCGGGAATACGAGTTCACTCGCGTGACCCACACGTGAACCCGACCCGTAGTGGCGATGAATAATCCTCATTCACGGTGTGAATATTTTCCTCGAGAATTACCCTTTGAAAGAGAAGTCGATGTCGGATGCTGCTAGAGGAGAGACTAAGAGTGTAGAAGGAAGCGAGTTCACGGGCGAGAAATGCCCACGAGTGTGTTTGGTCCCTAATCTAGTCTTGCCTCCTAAATTCAAAGCGCCAATTTTGATAAATCTGAGAGGGGCGACTTGTCGATCGGTCATGTGACAATGTCTTGTTGGAAAATGGCCGCTTTATGCGGGACGATAACCTGATGATGCACTGCTTTCAGGAAAGTTTAGCTAGGGCTCCCCTTGACTGGTACATGCAATTGGAGCCAACCAATATCCGCTGCTGGAAGGACATGGCGGATGCTTTTATGCGTCAATACCAGTACAACAATGATTTGGCTCCAGATAGGACTCAACTACAATGCATGTCTAAGAGAGATAGCGAGTCGTTCAAGGAATATGCTCGAGAGGTGGAGGAACCTCATTTGCTCAAGTGAAACCCCTCTCTTTGGACAAAGAAATGGTCCACATGTTTATGGATACCCTCCCTGCGGTGTATTATGATAGGTTGGTTGGCAGCGTAGCCTCGAATTTCTCTGAGATGGTGGTCACAGGGGAAAGAGTAGAGAATGGTATGCGCAGCGGAAGAATAACTCATGGCCCAGCACCTCCTTCCAGTCAGAAAAAACCTTTTACGGACCTACAAGAAGAAAGAGGGTGAAACCAATGCGGTTGCTCGGGCGGTGGTCCGTCACACGAGCAATCCTCATAAGCTATTCCATTCCCTTCTCGAAGCACCACCAAGCACGACCATTTCAATCAAACTATCGATCAGGAACTATAATGAAAGGAAGCTGTTGTCTTTGATCCTATTCCCATGTCCTACGGACTTGTTTAATTATCTTATCACCAACAAAATAATCAACACTCGTCGGATGAAGCCGTACCAACCTCCCTATCCCGGGGATACAGCGCAAATGCTACTGCGCCTTTCATTGCAGAGGCGATGGGTCGTGTGGTGGAGGGCGTAAAGCATTCAAGTATGTGGTGCAAGAATTACTTGATGCAAAGACTATATCATTTCAACAACCTAATGTGGCCACCAATCCGTTTCGGGGCATGGAGGACTGCTTTATTAATCTGCAGTTGACCATCGAAGTCGATTGTGCAGTTAGAAAAGTTGATTGCATTCGGATGCCTTTGAATTTTATCCATCTTTGAATTATGCCGTTTTGGTGTCATCAAAGAAGGGTGTGCTAGGAAGAGCGCTGTGATAGTCCTCATTGCCGGGGCATGTGAAGGATTTAAACCAATTCTCAAGGTCTCTTAGATAGACACTTGGTCCAAGTGGGAACTTCGAAAAGAAAGGAAGTGTATCCACCTTGCAATCGGGTAGCGAGGCGTCAAGAGGAGAAATGGCTTGCCAAACTCGGGGAAGGACACTCAATCGGGGAGGATGGTCATCACTAACCTCAAGAACAACCGAGTCTTTGGCGGTGAACCACGACCGAGTTAATGTGGTTGAAGAAGGATCAAGCTCGAGTGGGTGTGTTGTATCGGCTTAGTCTTATTTCTTTGTCTTTGTTGGAGAGAAGCTGCAAGCCCGGGAGACCATGGATTTCCGTATTTTTCAATTTAAAGTAATTTTCATTGTAATGTAGATTCCTCGCTCTGCCCGAGGCCTTGGAACATTTCATTCGGGCACACATGTTTTTGTCAAGACTCATCAATCAATAAAATGTTATTTTGAATTTTCAATAAAATTTACATTTTCATCTCTCGTTTGTGTGTCTTTTCTTTGTCTTTATTCGCGCTCCATTTTAATGCGGATCGAAAATAGTCTCTGAAAATAATAATGCCCATAACTCATCTTGTGACTTTGACTACCGGTTAACCAAAGTGAAGGGGATGTTGATGGCGGGAAACTCCTCGGAATTAATGAGATTAATAGAGCAAGAAGAAAAGATCATTCAACCTCGGGAAGTCGATTGAGATCGTCAACTTGGGTACAAAAGAAGATAAAAGAGAAGTTAAGGTTAGTACCGCCATGGAAAATGGTGAGCAAAAAAGTTAATCCGGCTCTTGCATGATTATCTTGGCGTCTATGCATGGTCGTACAAAGATATGCGGGGTTAGATACGAGCATTGTTGAACACAAGTTGCGGTCAAGCGAGTGCCCACGGTCAAGCGAGAAATTAAGAAGAATGAAGCGAGAGATGTCCTTTGAAATCGGGGATGAGGTCAAGAAAGCTTGATTTGATCACGGGGTTCTAGCGGTGGCCAAGTACCCACGATGGGTTGCCAATATTGTCCCAGTTCCCAAGAAGGGCGGGAAGATCGAGAATGTGCGTCGACTACGGAGATCCGAATCGTGCTAGTCCCAAAGATGATTTTCTCCTTCAAAAAAAAAAAACAAAAAAACAAAAAAAAGCAAGAGGGCAAGTATATTGAAGTAAATAAATTATTGTCCCTGAGTTAATTTTTTGAGAAAACGAGCAATCGTGATTTGAAATAAAGTTCGACCATCTTCCCATATTCTCGAAAAACTATGCTACCCCTTTGTAAGCCAAAAATCCAAAATCACCCTAGACAAGGATCACCTCGAATATCAAAAAAGATGCATCACTTTTTATCAAGCTCACAAAGTCAAAGAAAAAAATCAAAAAAAAAGAAAAAAAAGGAAAAAAAGAGATTTAAAAAATGAAAATCCCAAAAATACAAAAGAAATGTAAGTGGTGAGCTGATACACGTTACCACAAAACACAAGAGATCGTTGTCTCAATAAAGCGCAAATACTTCCCTTTGACCTCGGCATCCCGCCTCCACTGACCCCTTAGCGGGAATAAAACTTCCAAACACCTCATCAAGCCAAATAAACCATCATAAATCATCAAAGCGTCACCAACGCCGAATAAAAATCATCCTACCATTAGCTTCAAACATTTCATTAAACCCGATCATCCTTCCTCACAAAAACCCACAATCTCCAAAAATCCATTCCGATCAACGATCGATTGCTTTTGTTTTCTCGAGTTTTAGCTTTAGGACAAATAAGTTTATTTACTTAAATATGTTTGTCAAAAAAAAAAAAAAAAAAAAAAAAAAAAAAAGGGGAGAAAGAAAAATCAAAAGGGTGCACTCCAAGATTAGTCAAGTTACATCAAGGCAAAGTTCTAGAGATCACCAAGTGGGTTGAAGCTGCCTCGTATTCAAGTATAACTTGATTCGATGGTTGCCAAGTTTGTCAAGAAAGATCGATCTGCCGTTCACGGTCTTCCCAATAAAATCATCATTGATAATGGCAACAACTTGAACAATGAGAATGATGAAGGACCTATGTCTTGAGTTCAAGATTCGACATCACAATTCATCCCCGTCTGAGTCCCCAAGATGAATGGGGCGGTTGAAGTGGCCAACAAGAATATCAAGAAAATAGTGCGAGAAAATGGTGGTAACCTACAAAAGATTGGCACGAAATGCTTCCTTTCACTTTGCATGGCTATCGAACCTCGGTGCGTACATCTCAGCCAGGGCAACCCCTACTCAGCGGTTTATGGGTGAGGCGATCCTCCCCATTGAAGTTGAAATACCATCTCTCGCACGTGTTAATGGAGACAAAACTTGATGAAGCGAGAATGGGTTGATCCGTCTTGACAGTTGAACCTCATTGGCGAGAAAGCGGGTGGCGCAATGTGTCATGGGCAGTTGTACCAACAGAGGATGATAAGGGCTTTTGACAAAAGAGTTTGTCCTCGTGAATTTCAAGAAGGAGACCTTGTACTCAAGCGAGATCTTGCCAATCTGAGACGGACCCGAGGGCAAATGGGCTCCCAAATATGAGGACCTTATGTGGTGAAGAAGTCATTTTCGGGAGGAGCTCTAATCACAGCAAGCATGGATGGAGATGAGATTCCAAATCCAGTGAACTCGGATGTGGTCAAGAAGTATTATGCCTAGAAAAATAAACAAAAAAAAAAAGAAAGATAAGCCAAGAAAAATCAGCTCGCTAGGTTGAAAACCCGCAAAAGGCGGCCTAGGCAAAATCGGAAGCGACCGGTGGATCGAAAACCCGCAAAAGGCGATCGAGCAAAAATTAGGGTCGAGAAAACTTGGACTTGAGAAAAGAAAAGGCAATCGGCACTCCCAAAGGTTTGGATAAGAGGGTGATCGGGGTTATAGTATGGGACGGCGGCGGGCGCCGTTACTTGAGAGATGAAATCACGAGATCATTTCCTTTCTCTTGTATTTTCTCGGTTTAATAAAAATTGCAATGTACTTTCAATTGGCGTGACTTTACGCACGTCCAATTTCTATACCAATAAAAGTCAACTTCTTTCATATATGTGCTTTTCGTGTCTTTGCTTTCCTTTATTCGATTTCTTTCAAAATAATAACTTGTATGATTGATGAAATTGATTTGCAAAACATGTGCATATTCAAGAGCATTCTGAGGATCATTATGAAATCTTTGAAAAATACTGAGAAAGAAATGATTTCTCAAGTGAATAAAATTGCAAAAAAAAACAGTCGTGAAGAACCAGTGCGCAATCCTCGCGTGATCATCGTCCTGGGGCAGCTTCCGTCCGGCATATGGATTCAACCGGCAAAAGTGCCAAAGAAAGAAACAAATAAGTAGAAAAAAGAAAGCTGCTTAAAGAAAAAAAAAAAAAAAAAAAAAGAAGAAAAATCACAGAAGGCGGAACACAAAAGAACACAACACCTTCATGTCATTCATCATTCTCATGTCATCCATACCATTCATCACTCCATGTCATCAAACAATAGTGCATTACATTTTCAAATTCGCATCTCAAAAGAGCGAAGGAATAATCAAACAGAAAAAGCATCCCACCGGGATCAATCCTTGCATTCACATGCATTTCATGCACCTCTCAAGAGAAAAATTACGCCGGACGAGAGTCCCAAAAATCCCATTTTTAGAAAATCACCATCAGCCCGAGTTCGTAAACTCCATCAAAGACGAGTTAAGTAAACTCCATCGGCCGCGAGTTCGTAAACTCCATCGGCCTGAGTTCGTAAACTCCATCGATCGAGTTCGTAAACTCCATCAATCGAGTTCGTAAACTCCATCAACCCGAGTTAGTGAACTCCTTGAGTTAGTGAACTCCTTCCACGAATCACAACGCCGTTATGCGAGCACGCGATGGATCCATCGGAACCGTTAAGTCCCCGGATTAGTTGTGTCAACCTAAGGCTGGCGTAAATCCATTGATCAAATCGATTCGGACACGATGTTGATCGGCGCTCGAAAAAGCCACCCGGAGTTCGTAAGCTCCATCAATCGAGTTCGTAAACTCCATCAACCCGAGTTAGTGAACTCCTTGAGTTAGTGAACTCCTTCCACGAGATCACAACATCGTTATGCGAGCGCGCGATGGATCCATCGAACCGTTAAGTCGCCGGATTAGTTGTGTCGACCTAAGGCACGGCGTAAATCCATTGATCAAATCGATTCGGACTTGATGTTGATCGGCGCTCGAAAAGGCCACCCCGAGCTCGGACTCGACAAGAGTCCGTTAAAAGGTTTTAGGCAACCTCGAATTCCCAATTTCGCTTTTCCCAATTTATTGCTTTCCGATTAATCGACAAGTGTTAACCCCCTCTCAAAAAGAAAATAACAAAAAGATTCGAGCTTTACGAAGCGAACAAAATTAGTATTATTTCTATATCTTTATTTCCACTTCACCAACAAATATGAAAAGGCCAATTCATATTTTTGGCGAAATGTGAAATAAAGAGAGCGGCTTATAATACCCTAATTTTGTCAGTCCTTTTAACTTAAGCCAATTTCAGTTATCCAGCTCAACTAAATCGAAATACCGTTGTTTAAATTAGGCAGGCACGCGAATGATCGATCTTTTCGTGCGTTCTTCAATTTAATCTTCGTATTTGGGTTTAGTCGTGCATAAGTAGGTCTACCAAAAGTCATTTTTCTAGAAATTTGGCTTGTCTTTTCAATTCAGGCTTAAGAATGCGATTCTGAGGTAATTTTAGTGTTCTTTAGTTAATGAGCCCATTTCTTCTATTTGGGTCTCGTTTTAGCGTATTTGTCTAGTCTGGCCCGTTCTCGTCTTTGTGTTTGGAGACTCCTTTTCTTATTATTATTCTTATTTTTGTGCAGTTAATTTATGTTGAGTAATACATATAGTCCAAAAATGCCAAAAAAGTCTATTTAATTTTATTTACAATTTAGAAGTGTTCAAATGTCCAAATGTCCAAAAAATACAAAAAATAATAATATTAAAGGTACAAAAAGATCCAGATCCGAAAATAGGCTTCAAGTAGCGAATTGGGGTTTTAGGCGGCACTCCCAAGCTGCTCACATTTCTTCTTTGGCTTGGATCGAGGACCTAAAAAGAGTCAAAGCCCAGTAAAAAAAAAACAATTAATGCTAAACCTAATATTTTAATATAAAATAGCAGCCTCCCTCTCTCACCCATAAAAAAAAGAATCAGCCGAAAACCCATCCTCTCTTTTATTTTCCCTAAGGATATCCTACACCACTCCTCATTCCAATCACCCACGTACAGCATGTAAAACCAAATTCAATTATCTTATATCAATGGTCCTAGTTTCATCCTTTTAAAATGCTAACCCTCATGAAAAGTCAAACACTTGATTCCTTTGGAAATAATGATCCTCCCACAAATTGGAAGTCATACAAAATGCTAAGCCACGTTTCGTTCTTTTGCGTGATTGATGATTCAAAGTTTAATTGCCATCTCCAATTTTACAAGTTCTGACTTTCTAGTTTTGGAGTTTCAAGCATTGGTCCCGTTTCATTCACGGGCTTGCCCAGCATCTTTTAATTAGTCGCATGGGGTTAATTAATGGTCACACTCCAATCACCGATTCTGAACATAAATTCGAGGAGTTACTGACAACTAAAGTATTGGCTCATAGAGTTTTCATGGTAGTCAGATTTATTCGACTCTTGCTTGAAAATAAGGATGGTAATTTTATATTCCTCGCATCGAAATCTCCGAAACACTACACGTTGCGTTAGGTGCTACGAAGAATTTGGTGTCACTCAACTATGTTTGTGAGTATTTCTTAGTCATTCTTTTTGTCAATTTTTACTCTATTCGTTTGGAAGAATTTTGTGCAGCTGCATTTGCTTTTAATGGGGAGAAGAAGGAAAGGTTTTTAGGTTTTTTTGGGTTTTTAGGTTTGGGCCCATATAGCATCTTTCTGTTTTTTTTATTTTATTTTTTCAGAACGCTAGTCGCACCCCCTTGTTCACGCGCACACCTCCCCACTTAAGCCCGGTTCGCATCACCGGGCCCTCCTATGCAATTGGGCTTCTTTGTTTACACCCCTGTTTAGTTATACCACCCCGTAACTAATGACACCCCCATTTTGCAATTTCTCACCCTTTTTCTCGTTTTTTTTAACTCGAATACGTTTCATTAAATCCAAAACTTTGTTAGTGGCCATGCGAAGCCTTTGCTTGCATGATCATTAACAATGAGGACCTAGTGATGATCACTTGGAGCCTTTGCTCAATTGATCGTCATGAATGCCTAATTTTTCTAAATACTTTTCATTAAATCAAAACTTTGTTAGTGGTCATGCGAAGCCTTTGCTTGTTTGATCATTAACAATGAGGACCTAGTGATGATCACTTGGAGCCTTTGCTCAATTGATCATCATGAACGCTTAATTTTTCCAAAGACTTTCAATAAATCAAACTTTGTTAGTGGACTTGCGAAGCCTTTGCTTGCATGATCATTAACAATGAGGACCTAGTGATGATCACTTGGAGCCTTTGCTCAATTGATCATCACGAATGCCTAATTTGTCTAAAAAACTTTCAATAAATCAAAAAAAAAAACTTTGTTAGTAGTCTGCGAAGCCTTGCTTGCTTGATTATTAACAATGGAGTGCTAATGGTGGTCACTTGGAGCCTTCGCTCAATTGATCATCATGAAAGCTCAGTTTTCACAATTAAACAAAATAAAAATAAAAAACCTAGAACTACGTAGCTTTGAATTCTCCATCGCACCTGGAGATACGTAGGAGCGGATCCCCTCCGTCAAGCACAACAAACTAAAAACATTTTCCCTTTCAAAGAAAACAAAGCGGCTAACTCTCGTCAAGCGCCGCAAATAAAAATTCATTAAGTCTTTTCAATCAAGAGGCAAATTTAAGTATTTTTCAAGTCAACACTTAAAACCACACGTTTAATTAAAGGTTCCCTTTCAGTAGAAAGGAGGCGTGGGGTGCTAGTACCTTCCCCATGCCTAACCGACCCCCGAACCCGAACTTTCCGGTTTTCCAAAGGACCATTTGCCTTCCAAAAAGGTTTTTCTTCAATATTTTCCTTATAGAAAAATATTGGTGGCGACTTCATTGTTTTAAAACGTTGTAAACGAATAAAAACCCCTCGGGGACTTTTTCGGGCGCAACAATAGTTAATCCTAGTAATTCCAATGCTATTATTGTTTTATACTTTTATTTTAAATATATCAAGAGTTTTTAAAGTAAAAATTTGTTAAAAATGTTTTATAAAAAATCTATTTTAAAAGGCAAGTGAAAAATCTTATTGAAATTGAAATGTTAAAAATATATAAGTTTTTTGTTCAAAAACTTTGAAAAAAAATATTTAGGCGGGCCGGACCGCCAACCCGCCAGTCCATCACTTAGCGGGTCGGACCAGTCTTTTGAACTCGCCGTTTTTGGCGGGCCGAAGGCAAAACGGGCCGGGTTGGGTCGGGCCGACCCGTTTTGCCATCCCTAAAGAGTACTAGTTCTACCTGCCTTCTTTTTAATTTTTTTTATTATAATTAATTATTTTTTTAGACTAACAGACAGATTGCCGAAATTTATTAAAAAAAATAAAAAAAAAAGACAGAGAAAAACGAAGGGGGACTAGACCGAAACCCTTGTCATCAAAGAAATAAAAACAAGATTAGAAAGACCCTAAAATGGCCCCTAATTAATTTTGTTATAATTAATTAGGTTTTTTGTAATATATATTTTTAGTTGGGTCGATGTTAGAAGAATGGATGTAGTTTGTTGTTATTTGGTAATGCTCCATGGCCACCAAAATCTTAATCGGCTATATATTAAGACACAACCACCTTTATAGCCGATTTTGGTGGGAAATTTTTTTTTTCCACTATTTACCAATATACCCCTCATTTTGTACTCTACTATTTACCAATATACTTTCACTCTATATTTTTGGACCAACATATCCCCACTCTATATTTTGTGCCCTACCATTTACCAATATACTCCTCATTTTGTACCCCACTGATTACCAATATACCCCCACTATATATTTTTGGACCGACATACCCCTGACAAATTTTTTTTTCCCAACACTCTTTTTTTTTATTATTATATATTAAGACACAACCACCTTTATAGCCGATTTTGGTGTGAAATTTGTTTTTCCACCATTTACCAATATACCCCTCATTTTGTACATCACTGTTTACCAATATACCCCCACTCTATATTTTGTGCCCCACCATTTACCAATATACCCCTCATTTTGTACCCCACTGTTTACCAATATACCCCCACTATATATTTTTGGACCGACATACCCCTGACAATTTTTTTTTCCCAACACTCTTTTTTTTTATTATTATCAAAATGTATCCCTCATTTTGTACCCCAGTTTACCAATATACCCCCACTCTATATTTTTGGACTGACATATCACCACTCTATATTTTGTACCCCACCATTTACCAATCTACCCCTTATTTTGTACCTCACTATTTACCAACATACCCCCACTCTATATTTTTGGACCGACATACCCCTGACAAATTTTTT
Organism: Oxytropis ochrocephala; assembly: GCA_020916435.1. Classification (NCBI taxonomy): domain Eukaryota; kingdom Viridiplantae; phylum Streptophyta; class Magnoliopsida; order Fabales; family Fabaceae; genus Oxytropis; species Oxytropis ochrocephala. The sequence continues at coordinate 9,301,981 of CM037094.1, read as the reverse complement.
TTTGTCCAACACTTTTTTTTATTATCAAAATGTACCCCTCATTTTGTACCCCACTGTTTACCAATATACCCCCACTCTATATTTTGGACCGACATTGTTGCCTCATCCCATCAAGGGCTATTGTTGCTTCTTTGCTTATATATATGTGTTGCGTATTTTTATACCCCCCTTATAAAATGTTGATGTTTTTTCGAAACTACATCTGTAGGCCTGTTAATCATCTCTCCGTGCATCGCACGGGTAATCGTCCTAGTTTTTGTAATAACACACTATGTCCCACTTTGCCATGTGAGCTGTCACGTGGCCAATCATCGATGGCTGATGTGGCATTGATAGTGCCACTTGACAATGGTGACATGGGGTGATAACGTGGCATTCAGTGTCACGTAGTACAAAGGACCAATTAAATGATGACATGTAGCAGTGACGTCATTGATGAGTCATGCTGACGTCATCTCCGTTATCTTTTTTAGATGAAAAGTTAATCGAGGGGACAAATTAGCAGGGGCGGACCTACACTATAATGAGGGGGTTCAGTTGAACCCCCTCAAAAAAAAAAATTCTGCTTACCATCCTATATAAATATTTTTTTGACACCCGTGAATTTTTTAAATTGCACCAATAGCCCAAGTATTGCACCCATTTGCACCAATAGCCCAAATATTGCACCCACATTTACATCAAAGACCCAAACTTCACTTACCCAAATACTAAACAACTCACTGTGCTTATCTAAAAAATAAAAATAAAACTAAACACACTCTCATTGACTCATTCAACCTCTCTCTCACCGTCTCACGGCTCACTTTCTTTTCTCACGTTCCATTCCACAATTTCCACTTCCACTCATTCATCTGTTATGGCCTAAACGTAACATCATCCCTTTCCATTTAATTTCAACATCTCTCTCAGTCTCTCTCACGCTACTCTCTCTGTCTCTCAATTCCATTCCAATCTATTATCAATTTATCATTCATTTCAACATCTTCAAGTTTTCAACCTCTCTCTCTCAGTCACGCAGCTCACGCTACTCTAACTCAATCTCTCCAACTCCAACCAGGTTAGTATTTAGTAATAATAGTAGATTAGTAGTTCATTACTTTGATTGTTTGGATAGTTATTCTTTGATTGTTTGATTGTTTGAAAACCCTAATTGTTAAATTTCTGATTTGGGGAAAATTGGAAACCCTAATTGTTTAATTTTTGATTTGGGGGAATTTGATAACCCTAATTGATTGTTTAAATTCTGATTTTAGGTGTTTAATTTCTAATTTGGGGAAATTTGAAATCCCAATTGTTTTGATATATTATTTTGGTAATTACTAATTACTAATTAGTATTAGTCCCCAATTAGTATTAGCTTAATTCTAAAAGGATATTGGTGTGTTTGAATTTAAATTAGGTCATCAAATGGATAAATTTTTAGTAAAGAGACCAAGGTCATCAGTTGATGAATGTGGATCAAGCTCACAACAACAACGAGAGCCACGTGTTGAAGTTAATTTAGATGAGTTGCCGTCGGATCCTGGATTGCGAAGAAAAATTGCAACATAATGTGTATCCACAGGTTTATCTTCTTTTGAAGCTGGCATTGGTTTTGCCTGTTGCAACAGCAACTGTAGAAAGAGCTTTCTCTGCTATGAATATTGTGAAGAATAGGTTGCGAAACCGAATGGGGGATACATGGATGAACGACTGTCTAGTGACATACATTGAGAGTGATGTATTCAATAAAATTGACTCTGAGCTTATTATTCAACGATTTCAGAATATGAAATCTCGTAGAGGACAATTATGAAATGTATGATTTATTTATTTAAAGATATTACAGTTGTTTTGAATTATATTTTTAGCGAATTGTGAATTTAAAAAATTTGAACCCCCCGACCCCGGGGTCCTGGGTCCGCCACTGCAAATTAGAAACACTTAATATTTGCAAGGACCATTTTAATTTTTTTTATAGGGACCTAAATGGATTATGATCATGTTTGCAAGAGCCAAACATATATTTAAGCCTAATTTTTTCGAGAAATTGCGCCAAACAAAATGATATATACTCAGACGAATAGTTTATATGTGCTCCTTTTATACTATTCACGTAGTAATAACCTCAATGTAATGCAATACAATTTTTTGCTTATAAAAAAAAAAGTAAGTTCGAGATAATTAATATGCTTCAAATTAAGTAGGTCAAATTTTTCATTGAATCTTATAGTTTTTATTAAAGCTTGACTTACTAGTTAAGAAATCAAAAAGGATAAAAATACCTAAAGGCTAAAACAACAATAAGTAAAAGTCCGACTAATTCAAATACTACAGCTAATTATTTTTCCTGTAGACATAGTAGCAAGTGTCACCTGAAACTCACACAATTGTAAGGTCCTGATCCGACTCGAACTCGAGCGACGATATATCCAGCCTACTAATTTCGATATTTCTTAGTTGAGCAGCTGTACTTTACGTTACATCTAAAATATTCTAACGTGGTAAAGTCCTATCATATCTTTGCATCAGAGAGCATTCATGAACATTAACATTTTCTTTGCATATACATGAGTGAAAAAGTGCATGAAATAATTGTAACCCGCTTGCTTAAATAATTATCAAGGTTTAGATTTCACAACACTCCATGTTAGGCACTTGCTGTTCTTGAAAGCAATTGCTTTTCTGAGTTATCTATGTAAGATTCAGAGGTCCGGCCAGTTAAAGTGAAGGTCTTTTCTTTTGTGAAATTTAAGGTACGATAAAGATAATAGATTGCAATTTGAATTTTAATTAAATCCATGTGATAATGAGAAACTAGACACATGTGCACGATATCATTTAAGCACAATGCAAATTGCGTTTCCTCTACATTAATTACTGAGACAATTAAACAACGTAAAATTATAAGTAAAAAAAATTATAAACCAATGTTAATGAACGTGAGTATTGATGAGGAGCAATGAACTTCTAGTAATGTCTAAGTTATTATTGAGAGAAAATAATAATACTTAGTCGTGTTTGGTTTGGTAAAGGTTTCTTCGTTTGTGGACATTAATTAGGCTAAACTGCATTTTTTATCTTTCATCTTCGATTAAAATTTCAGTTTGGTCTTTTATCTTTTTTTTTCTACTTTGGGCCTTTATGTTTCAAATCTGTATCAAAATGGTCTTTTATGTTTGATATGTTTTAGTTTGGTCCTTCAAGTCATCTTCTAATATAGAACCAAACTGAAACATATCATACCAATTGAATGACTAAAATGAAATATATAAAACGTAAAGGACCAATGTGGGAAAAGATAAAAAAACCAAACTGAAACTTTGATCAAAAATAAAAGACTCAAAATGCAATTTAGCCATAAAATTATGATTGAGTTTAAGTGTACAAGCATTAGTCATCAGATTCGAGCTGTATTTTTGCAAGGAAGCCGTATGATTTCAGTCTATTGGTAGACAGACAATGGTTCTTGTCACGAGATCAGAACCCTCCCTACTTGTTCTATGAGTGATTTGTTGATCTTATTAACTACATCACTATGATTTAGATAGTGGAGTCTTCCCTTTTCACCATTTGGCCTCTAGGTTTATTTTGTGTGGGATTGGTAATCCTGCGACATTGTTAGTATATACTAGGACGCACACCCGTGCATATGCACGGGATGGTCACGATATGAAAAAAATTACAATGCAACAATGTCTCGGATTGGACTTTCTATATTGATATTTTTCATTATGAAAATTAATACTACTTTGAGGGTTTGCTCAACTAATATATATATATATATATATATGGAAATAAAGCTATATGGAATTTGAAGAAATGAACATCCTGTCATAGATTAAAGCTATATGGCATTGTTAGAAATTTGGAGATACATATCCACCTAAAGGATACTTAGTTACAAAAGATACACAATTGAGAATATGAACGTTAAAACCATGGTTCAATGCACATTGTTGAAGACTTCTTTGTACACAACATTCTCTGTGACATTGTTTGCTAACCCATTCATCATTGTGGATCAAAATTCTTAGGCCTCTTCTAGATGTTACTCTAGATATAGCAACATATAACTGTCCATGCGAGAAAACAGATCGAGGTAGATATAACCCAACAGATTTTAACGACTGACCTTGGCTTTTATTTATAGTCATGGCAAAGGACAAAGTAATGGGAAATTGCTTGCGTTGAAACTTGAATGGGATGCGCAAATCTGATGGTAATGATAGGCGAGGGATGCAAACTTTTGTTCCTATGTGATTACCAGATATTACCTTCCCTTCAATCACAAACTTACCTAACTGTGTAATTATCAACCGAGTACCGTTACAAAGGCTCGAACTTTGGTCAATGTTACGAAGTAACATTATGGGGACACCTACCTTCAAACTCAAAATATGACTTGGTAGCCCAGGTGATGATATAGTATTCAAATACTCAGTGGTATGAACATTATCTTGGCGGTCAGTGTTCAGAGTGTCAGAGTGTGGCGTATCCAGACTAATATAAGTTACATCATCATCAGGTATTCTACTTGCCATGAATTGGTTTATTTTATCAACAATGTCATTCGTTGGGGCTAAAATAGCACGATCTTGATAATAAGTATGATGAACACCAAGTGTTAGATAATTGGGATATATCTCGCCAACCATCGCCTCAATTCCATCACCAACGTGATTGATCAGCATATCATTTGGTAAAATAAGATCAATAACATCATAATGGTGATATCCATTCACACCATCACCTACGGCTAACACAAATTCCGCAAATGCACGTATATTGTCCACGTTGCTACAAGATGGTGTTGTTAGTAATCTCATGTTTATATGCAACTGCATAACCTGGCAATGGTTCCACAAATATGAAGAGTTGATGGTAGCATTAAGAACTTGTTGTCTTGTCCCTTTAGTGATAACAGGTAAAATTTGACGAAAATCTCTACCAAGTACAACAACTTTACCTCCAAAGGGTTTGGATTCGTTTCCGGGTTTCTCAAAGCACATGATGTCCTTAAAAGTCTTATCAACTGCCTCAAAAGCATGTTTGTGCATCATGGGAGCTTCATCCCATATAATCAACTTTGCTCTAGAAATCAACTTCGCAAGGTCACTACCGTGGACAATATTACATGTTGAGTCTTCATGTATATTTAGAGGCATTAATAAAGCAGCAATACCGCTAGACGCAACAGTTAAAACAATTTCACCCTTAGATCTCAAGAAGGAGGATAGTGCCTTCCAAATAAAGGTTTTACCGGCACCACCAAAGGCATATAGGAAAAACATACCTCCATCGTCAACATCGACATTAGCTAAGATTTTGTCATAAACTACACGTTGTTCAGCTGTCATAGTCCAAATTAATTTCGCATTCTCTTCCCTCAACTGCAATCGATCATAGTTCAATTCATCTTGAATTAGTCTATTCAAACACGATTCGTGAGTTCGGAATTTAGGTTGCTCCATTGTTGGAAAATCAGCTAAACTCTTATTATGCCTTCCTAGCATCTTGTCAATTTCAGTTAACAAATAGCTACGTAACTGATCTTCTGTCAATGTCAAATCTGTTAACAGAAATAATGATTTGGAAGGAAGTTTATAGCATGAAATATCGAATGATCCATACACATAACAAACTCCAAATATAAAATACAAAAATACAACTGAATACCTGGTGAGCGAAGAAGCCTTCTTTGTTGAAATAAGATGTCTTCCGATAGCAGGTGTTGTATGTCATTGAAAACAACTTCGGGTCTCGACATCTGTTGTGCAACTAATGATATTACAAAGACATTACGTAAGTACTGCCCAGAACCCCAATGGCTAGCTTCCTCTATGCCATTTGTGTGTTCCTTGTCATCTAGTAAGAGTCCGCGTGCAAAACATGCTTGTTTAAATGAGATATGCGTTTTGGACCCAAACTTCAATAAATCCTCATAACATGTGGGGCCAGGGATATGATTTAGCAATGTTCTCATGTAATAAATTTCTCCTGATCCTGGTGGGACATAATGCATTCGGCCAACACTAAACCCCTTCTTCCTTGGAGACCAACATCTTAGTTTCTGCTTCCAAACGAATTTCGTTGGAAACTGTGTCTAAAGTAAACCCCTAGCTTCAGGATGCTTTTTGTTGGCATCAAGCCATGCCATAAACTTTGTATGAGTAGAACTTTTCCTATTTAGAACAGTATCAATTGAATTGGAGTTGTCAAACATAAGATAATGCTCACCCGGCAAATGGAATGGTAATCTCTCAACCGAAGGTTCTCTATAGTGAATATCAAAACTAAAAATTCGCCAAATCGCCTCACATGGGATAGATACCTGCAATCATAATATAATTTGATCTCGTCAACTAATTGTATGGATTCATCATTGTTGTTGTCAAAAAAGGTGGCAGTCACTCGGTCATGCTCTTTGTTGATGTATTTGAATAGATATTTGATTGATCTTGATTGGTTACACCACTCAACGTTGATATTCGCATTGAATTTCAATAGCAATTTCTTGTTGTAAGGCACAATATAACGATTATCAATAAAGCATTGACTTTTCTCTATAGAAAGCATTGACTTCGATATATGGGGTAGCCTTCCTTATCAATAGAGGTTTTATCACCAAATTCTTTAGGAAAGTACTTTGTACAGTTCCCCTTTTCCATGCAAGGCGAGGAAAGTCTTTGTCGGCCACAAGGACCATGAACCATGAAATTAGAAACCACCTGGTACAACGCGGGTTGTTCTTCTTTGTTTGGAATCTCAGCACATATTATTTCATCAATGTCTTTCGCCTGAATGATTCGACTTTTCTGATGAAGGAATACCAAAATATGTGTGTGCGGCAACCCACACTTTTGAAATTCAATGGTGTAAATAACTATATAAGGCAAGAAAGAAATTAAATTGACAAAAATAAGTCAGCAAAGTACAATATATTGTTAAAACTAAAAGCGTTATTCAAAAAATTACCTGCTTTTGTCAAACCAAAAATCTGCCCCTTTTTGATGTCACGAATGATTTCATCAAGTTTAATCTTGAACATTCTTGCTACTAAATCAGGCCTATCTTCAGGATTTAAATTCAATTGTGTGAACAATTTCGTTAACTCTGGCCATTTAGGGTTGCACGTGAACATTATGAACAGGTCTGGATAACCAACCCACCTACAAATTGCTATTGCATCTTGATAATTTTGTTGCATGTACTGTGCCCCGCCTGTAAAACTCGATGGAAGTACTATCCTTTTTCCAACCGTTGCGGGGTCCCTATCACCACGTAATACAGCATCAGATAAACCCTTATATAATTCTGCGCGTATTTCTTGTTGGTGACCTCGAACCCATTTCAACCTTTGAGCCTCTATCATGCTATATGCGTCCACCAGGAACTGCTGGAACAACCGCTTCCCATATATGAGGTTTGAATCTTCTATGGACCTTTGTTGAATACGGTACGTAAACCACTCCCTTAGTGTTACTTTTTCTTTTTTAATAGTTGGTGTTGTAGAAAACTCATTGTACTCGATGTTCTCCTTCCATCCATCTTCACCCCTGGGGAATAACAATGGGTATTGTAATGGCAGATACGCAGGACTTAGAGTTGAAATTCTTTTAAGGCGGCCACCTTGTTTTTCTACAATGATGTCTCGTTCGTAATGGGCAGAGTCATAATCACCCACAATTAAAGCAGCAACCTCGGAAGCAGTTGGCAAATTATATCTTCTTGAATCAACACCTCTCTTGCCTATTATTCTCAACTTCATATCAATTTGTTCTCCCGCATTTATACGTTCACGCACAAACCGATATTGGTGATCAAAGGGATTATATCCGTCTAGTACCCTCTGAATATCTTTAACAATTCCTGACTGAAGACCAACATCATTATCTTTCATGCTGTCAAGAAAGATAAAGTATAGTTATTTTATCTCATACATTTAATATATTTACCAGAAATGAAAAGATCAAATTGATAGAAATGAAATGTTAAATACACTTACCCAACAACTGAAAGTCGGTTTTCAATTTCATTATCCGTGTCATAGATATATAGTTGGGCAAACTTAGGTGTTTCACCAGGCATAGGCAAAAGGCTACCTATTTGATGATAGTTTTCACTGTTCATTACAAAGACAGGTGGTGCTCCTCCGACATTTACCTGCCTCTGAATTTTGCCCCCCATGGAGGAAAATGAAAACATGTTGTTGAAAGATTGAATATTGTTTTTGAAGTACTTACTACGGCTATCGGTACCATGGAAAAGTTCAGCCAATACTGGTGGTTGTTGAGAATAATGCGGCAGGACTACTCGACCATGTGAACAACACAATGCAAATTTTGGATTCTTCGCATTGTATGATTTTTGCAACCTTTCTTGGGATAATGTAGCACCACAGTGGTCGCATATGTTGGATGGAATCCCAATATCCAAATAATCTAGCAACTCCACTACATAAATAAATCACTATGTCTCAATCTACATGGTAAAATAACACAATAGGAAAAATTGTTTTAATTTTTTAATCATCCAATAAAAGCATACCAGTGTGCATAAAATCATATAAGTCAAGTTCTGAGGCTCTATTCACATTGTCTACCTCAACATAATCTTGATACTCCGAATGGGACGACGAACCAACAACCCCTACAAAGACCACTATTACTAATTTGAAAATGCGAAAATATTGAACTACTAAAAAAACAACATTTAAGCCTCCTAAGACTAAAATAAGTTACGTACCTGGATGTGTGTTGGTTGCAATAGTGTTCAATTTATTCCTTCGAGAATACACGGGCAAACCCAGCACGTAATTATCATCTAATATAACATTATAGATCCAGACAATTAAGATGACTGGAATAGTGAGAATGAACCTATACATGAGGGTTTTTAAAATAAACCCACATTAGCATGCATTTAAATACCTGAAAAGTTTGTCGTTCTGTCTATAAGATTGAGAGTTTCACCAACACTGTTGTGTATCTGTGTGTGTGCTGGAATGCAAGAGGCTGATGCAATAAGGATATGCTTCCCGGAAGTAAGTTTTTGAAATCTTGGAGACCTTTCAAAATCACCACGTCTAGACCCTATTAGCCACATATTTTATTGTGAGTAGCTTCAATCCAATAAAAGCAACGAAGTTGTTGTTAGTATTAAATACTACGACTTACCTGAAGGAATGTTGAATAAGGATGATGAAGTTCGTTGGTTTTTTGCAAAATAGGATACATGTGCTTCAAATGGGGGTTGGTGAAAGAAAGGGTGTTTAATTTTGGTTAGATCCTCACCTCGGGAAGACTTGCTGCGTTTGCAAGGTACTTCATCCATGGTCAGTATAACTGGTATTTATGGCTGGTTGGTGGAGGTGGTGAGGTGCTTTGTGGTATCTGTAACTCAAATCTGTATGACTTTAACTAAAGGTGTTGGACTTATTTATAGTGGATGGGTTTGATTTGTTTTCAAAGAAGACAAAAATTGGAAATATCAAGAAAACGAACTGTTGAACTTATCTACACCATACAGCCTTTTTATAAATATTTGCCTGACAGGTAATGCCATGTATGTAACAACAAAAAGGATACATCATAGTTTAGACAAAGCAAACTATAATATGCCTATCCACTTGTGGTTTGCCACGTTATCTTCAGTACAAGATTTTTTTTAAAACACTCACACTAATGACAAACACTTCACTTCTATCCCAAACAAATAGTGTCCTCATGACGTTTGTTTCATGACACTATAAATGTCACATGACAGCTTCCACTATCATATAGATACAGTGGTTCAAAACATTAATGCAATAATTTAATGGTTCAAAAATATTGTGCAAACATGAGTCACCTCAGAAACAACACGATAACATAAACTTCTTATATACATTGATTTGGGGGAGCAGTAAAATACATTCATGAGCAATCCACTTTGAAACTATTACACTTGCCACTGCTTAGGTAGAGTTGCAGATCAATTCCTAAGAGAACAACAGAAGACCACTATATTGTGATCATACTACCACATGTATGTGGCTTCAAGTAACCTACATATTCCCTACTTAAAACACATAAGAAAAATACCACTGCTATCATGGTATGGATACCTACATCCTATTTAGAAATAAGCATTCATACATAAAACACCTATAATCAAACAGACTCTGAATGCCTTCCCACCAAATCACGAACCAACACCTGCTAACTACTCCTTAGGCTCAATTTTGATGGAACCTTTGCTGAGCTTTTTCACAGAATCTGGTGAGAAGTCCATGTTGTTTAGATCAATACCATCAAAATCATCTAATGGCCTCTTCCCAAGACAACGGCTTGTAGGTGTCACTTCAAAATCAGCAAGGTAATCATTGGTTTTATCCGTAGAGGATGAATCAACCAGATCAATCTGCATTACATAAGAATGCATCTAAAAAGATTTTAATCTCAATCATACAATTTATTGAAATTTTTTACACCTTCAGGTGCTCTAGACAGTATTCAACTTATAGGAATAGATAAATAATATATTACCACGGGAGTTCGGGATGCAAGCTTCTCAAGGGTATGATTAACCTCAGCTTCCTCCTCTTCGGTACAAACCTATAACGTTGAAACATATCATGAAATCATTGTATCCATGAAAGTTCATTTTAAAGTTTATGCAATCTTAGACATATACATGACTGAATTGAATATGGAGAAAAGAGGTTACTAACATTCAGGCCATGCTTGTGTATGAACTTTTGTATCACAGTGGTTTCAGCAGTAAACTTTCTTGCAGTATATATAAGTTGTGTACCCTTTTTCTATATTGCCCTTTGACACCTCCACCTTGAACAAATATTTCTTGCCAAGCATATCATCAAACTCAATAGGTTGTTCACCGAGAGTGCCACGCTTCAAGCACATAGAAATTTCAAAAACTTATAACGTATAAAGAGTTTAATTCGGAAAATAGTCACTGACATATATTTATGATTGCCATAAAAACATGTAAGTGGAGCTAACCTCAGCATAGGAAGACATTAGGTCCACAGCTGACCTTCCCACAATCATAGCAACTAATCCATTAAATAACGTAAAAGTTGTAGGCCCAGTTTCATCAATCACTACAACATTAAGTTTGTACCTGTTGAAGTGAGAAGTACTTGTTACTAAATAGCTACCCACTAAATTGTATAAGATCTTTCAATTATTGAATAATGCCAAACTACTTTTTAAAATAGAAATTACCTCGGAGTTGCCGATACCAAAGTCTCACAGTGTTTACATCTAAACGCTTTCCCTACTTTTTGTGCACTCCTAAAGCATGTGTTACATGAGTTGAATGCCCAGCCTTCTGACATGTCAAACTCAACAGCATCTACCAAAATTTCCCCAAGACAAGGCTGCATCATGTGTAAAACATTGTAAGTACCTCGCCCACTAAACATTGACATGCCCGACTCTTAAAGAAACACAACGAAGTTAAGATCGGCATCCATATTTTTATGATACCTCAGTGGCTTCAATCAGATCAGAAATCGTCTTTTTATCCGTGTTAAGAAACTCTTCTCCAATTGCAACAATAGTGTTGCGAGACATTTGGGTAACCGTTTGGGTGAGAGCCACTTCATCAGATGGCATCCTATAACGTAAAATTTAAATTTGAATGATATAAAAGTCAGATCAACAGGAAGAAATGTTGTATTTCATCTAATTGAGAAAGAAATTACAAGTCTTTACCTTGAACGATAATCTTGAATAGCAGGTAGGTCTTCATTAATGTACAACTTGGTTCCATACCAAGCTGGCGAAATGTTGCCAACCTCTACATAATCCATCAAGCAATGTTAGCTGATCTAGTATAAAAACATGTAATCCCTCACTACCAAAAACTTGTATCGTCCATTTACCTTTATAAATGTTAAGTCGAGACATTTGCATGATGACAATTACCTGAACCCCCGGGGAAGCAATCTCAAAGTAGTGCTGCATTTGAAGAGCATAATCCCCCCAGAGGGCACAATGAACCCTATGTTCACTGCCAAAGTGAATACTAAGAGTAGTCAATCAGTGATTTTAATTTCAGTCATTGCATGATAGGGTTAAACTCAAGAACACGGTATACTTATTGAGATAGATTTATTGACTTACGCTAAATCTTCGAAGACCAAATCAAGCAACTCTGTTTTCTTCCCATTAATAAACTTCTCCCTTATGTTGCTTTTCTCAACAACATGGCCGATTACATCTACAAAAGTCGTACACAGAAAGTTGTGAAACAACAGTTATAGGTATGACAAAACACACGAACTATACTTGAAATGAAATCAGTGAGGGAAAATTTTCAACATACCTATGAAAATGTCGGTCTTCTTCGTAGTAAGTATCTTAGGAAAATCAAGGAAATCGAAAACATGAGCTGGAATTTGTTCAACCATAGTGTTTGTGACTTTTGTGATACCCATAAAATTAAGCTTGAACTTGTGCTCAGTCTTGGGAAACATCTTGTCATTCTTTCCAACCATCATGTTCTCCAGAATGTAAGCCTGACCATCTTGGATAAGAGACATCAACCTTGGCATCCAATGATGACCTAATGTGGCTTGTATTTTCCCAAACTGCACCATATAACCAACAGGGAATCAAACGTTTATAATGAGAGAAGATAACTCATATTTTGTGCCTCTACAAATACATGATGACATTTAAACATTTATTGAAGCTTACCCTTTCATCACCAGTATCATGTCTACACTGCCAACTTCAAGATTAGCCTTCTTATCTAGCATGGTCCACAGCCTGTTAACCCTTACTCGTAGTTTCCAGTTTGATTTCCCACCCACGATATCATCAATGTAGTTGAATGATGGATCCATCTGCAGTATCAAAGTTCAAACTACGTATTACTTGTTTAGGGTTTGTACATGAAGACTAATAACTGACATATAGTGAATGCAACTGTCCTTGAAAACATTAAATGAACAGCCAAATAAACTACCAGTTACCAACTTAAAGAGAGGAGAATGAAATATAAATGCAAGTAACAAATATGATCTGTATGCTTTAATAATGGGAATGGTGTTGTTGAAAAGGATAAGTAATAAATGCATCATTAATGAGGGCATATGTATAAAATGGAATGTGAGTTCTTTTTGAAGAACATTGTATTAGAAACAAACTATTCTTATCTTACATTTAACAATCCTTCAGAGATCTGCAAAACTTTGTAGGCGTAGCAGAATGAATAAAGAAAGAAGTTTCAAGTTTGAGTTACTATGAGGTAAGATTTATGATTAAAAGGTGAGTTCCAAGTATGGATGAAGGTGTTATTTTATAGGAAGCTTAAGATGAGCAAGAGTGTTGCGTAACCCTAGATTGGGGTAGATATTTTTCATGAAACCATGGTAAGGTTAGTGAAACATGTAGTTAAGGAAGATAAGATCGAGTGACTGGGTATAGTTTGAGTAAACAAAGGGAAACATCTATATAGTAACTGAACACCTCACTACATCTGGTTAGTTTATCAGTAGTATGGTTACACCTGTGGAGATTTTGGTTACTAAGTGGTTCAATAAAGCATTTGAACACAAATTCACTTGCCATTAATACATGCAATTAATGAATGTAATGAACACCTGCAACTACATAGCTTGAGTCAGTTAATCAGAGGACACCTTAGCACGGTGCATTAATTATGGGAAGGACAGAACTGTGTCAAATGGGATGGAGGTGAAGATTTTTTTTGATCTCCTTGCCCTACTAAACAGTAAAATAGGCGACGTGTTTTCCACAAAACCACCTAGGGGAGAACTAAACTCACCACGTTGACATGTTGATATGGAAGCTTCGTGAGATTAGTTATCATTCTTAACAGCTGGATCTTGATTGGAAGTGTATGTGGTTACGTGTCCCCTACAAACTAATTAATGAACACACTGTCCAACAAATACATCTATATTTGTGCAACACTCAATGAGTATTTTGAAGATGTTGACAAAATTTGTGTCATCTCATACTGTACATTCAAATACACCCCACCACACAAGGTGTCATATCATTGTACATCACTACAAGATAAGTAAGCACTTTATTGACATGTGGCCATAAAAAAGATGCTACAATTTGTTTGTCTCAAGAATTTATGCGTTACTACACGCTTTCAAATTCCTCTCACAAATTCCTCATGCCCATTCACTTCATTTCAAAAATTTGTTAAAAAAATTGACTAACAACTAAATTACTCATCATTAAGTCTATTGAATGTCATTGAACTCACATTCCTGTTTGAATTTCATTAGCGTGACTATTTTTGAATCCCCACAACTATTGTCCAAGAATTTAATATGGAAACTTAAGATTAACAACCCAATTAATACAAAATACTTATCGAAAATAAGAGAAATTAGATTGAATACTACTTTTAAGATATGTCACATAAAACAACTACAAACACAAACACAAAGCTGCCTACAAGTTTCCACTTGATTTTTCCAATCTGGAAAGGCCAGTAAAGTTAGTCAGCTTAAACTGCAGATTAAGTTCACAAAATATTTAGTACAGATCACATTCTTGCACCTTAATACAACTATTTGGTTGTTATAAGGTGCATACACTTAAAACGAAGTTCCCAAAACATTAACTACTAATTACATATAAAGCTATAACTTAATATCATTCCGGTCTTTGTCTACAGCCATGAATGAAGTGAAGCTGGTTGGAATGAGCCCGGGTGACAGCAAACATCAACTTCTGACCTTGTTGTAGCCCTTTGCGATGGCAGAATCTAACCCACCCTTTAGCAACGATGCATGTCTCAGCTTGACGACCAATTCCTCTACGTAGAAAGCAAGGCCACAGCTTCCCATATTCATCAACAATGTACATTTCAGAATCTGGATTAATTAGAGCATTCAAATAGAACTCCTTGGGGATGGACTGGAAAAATCAAACAAAAAAAGGATTTTCATTCAGTTAATACTAACAACCGAAACTAAAGATAAACTATATCAAAACTATTTCTCGAAGCTGCAATTGATGAGAAAAAAAACTTATTTAGTCATTCATTCAAGAAGCATTATCCATCGGTGAGTGTCCAAAAATAAAATAATTGCAAGTAAAAATGGAGGTCACAAAGTGAGTCCGGAAATAAACATCTCAGAATTATGAAAGCGAGATAAAAATGCTAGAACAAAAAGAGAGTATAATTAGAATACACCTTGTTGTCGTAGCATAGTTTAAATGTAAATCATTGAAATTGCCAATTATATATTTATATACAATTCAAACATTTCAATGGAAAAATCGATGAGGTTTCTCTAAAATTCTAGCCAAGGCTTTAGAACACCATATGCTACACTTGTGAATGTTAAAGCTCTAAGAGTTAATGCTATGCAAGTATAATTCTCTATCACTTAGATTAAGACTTTAAGCTATTATTTACTTTTGTTGCACTTGTGAGAGTTAATGCTCTGCAAAATAAAATCCTTTGTTAATTATTCCCTTTCTATTTGTTTTTCTCCTACTAAGCTACATAAGACCTACCACTAAAAATTAATCTAATGCTCCAAAACATATGCAGAATAAAGTAGATTGGTAAATTAAACTAAAATCCTACTGATTGGTATCTTCATTTGCTAGAAATTAGCATATAATCGCTCTCGAACGTCCAATTTGTATCCGAAGGAAATATTACACATACATTGCTCAGATTAGAAGAAGAATGCTATCAACATACTTTCTGATATACTCTTTATTTGATAAACTCCAAAGTGAACTTTATCCTACTAAGTAACTTGTTCGGGTCTCTATTCGTGGAACCAAAGTGGATTTCACCCAGTAATAAATGGAGTGTAGAAAACAGTGATTCTATACAGTTCTAAAAGCTAAAACCAGTTAATACTAACAACTGAAACTAAAGATAAACTCTATCAAAACTATTTAATAAAACCCTGATATATAAATTACGTTTCCAGTGAGAAGCTAACTATGAACGTATTACCATCGCATCTCCAGTGAACTCTGAGAAAGAAACCCATTTGACAAAATACGAATAAAACCTCTGATTGTTGGCTACAAGCAATTGTTGATCACCAACGGCCATATTCACACCAGCTCCGACACCCTCTCCATCAAGTGGCTCAGGGATCGGAGGGTAGATCCACTCGATCCCTTTGTAAGTTCTAATAGTCAACTCGAAAGTAGATACATCCACATAGACCAACCGAATCTGTGCTCCCACTTCGATTCCATAAGAACGACCGAAATGCACCCAGCCATCAGTAAAGTAAGTATGATTACCTATTTTTTCAACTTCAACATGGTTGGTGTTTCCCAACGGGTCAACCAAGAGAGCATGCATCGGAACTGCGTGAGGATGGTGGCGAGAGAAGAAGCTTGGGAATCTACCAAATGGCTGATTCAAACAAAAACACATGTTTTAAAAAGGAGGAACAAAAACATAGTCCACCGAGAAAAAATTGAAAAGCTTAAACAACGATGAACATTACCTCATCAGGGGAGAAATCAATGTAGAGGACATCTCCAAATGGGTTGCACACTTCGTCGCCGTGATTCGCCGTGGAAGGTTGAAGAAAAACTAAACTCCACACAACAAAGATGAAGGAAAGGCGAAGAAGAAAATAGAAGCTGCGAGATTCGATGGGTAAACAATCAAGTTTTCAATGCTAGAGTGAGAGACTATAAAACTACATCTGATTCTCTCTCTCTGTGACTCATGAATTGCCCTACAGCTGAACCCTATGTTGTGTGAGAAGGAGAGAAGTAGAGAAGAAGAACAACTTTGCAACCGAGAGTGAGACTAAATGATTATCTGTTACTCTAACTTTGTCACTCTCCTAGGTGTAAATAGCTAGCACTCAAACTCTATACACCTACGCCGGTTTCGTAAAACGAACCATTGAATCCACCAAAAGATTTTTTGCATCACAAGACACTGACCCTACGCCTACAAACTAAAAAGGCTATTAACTTTAGGCCTAATAAAGTACAGCTGAAGCTTCTATCTTTGGTGCAAGCATGACACCTAGCGTTCTACCTCTCCAAGTACCATCCACCAAAGATATTTGAAATGACCGTACACTAACCCTAAGCCTGAAAAAATACCCTACGCCTGCAAAATGACAAGCCTATTCTCATTATATGTGATAAAGTACAGATTTGGCTACTACTTGCTGTAACAATGCCACCTTCCTTTTTAACACTCCACGTAGCAGTTGAAAACCATATCACCACTCATTTAATCCCTCAATGTGTAAACCATCCCCATCAACTTAACCCTACAACGACCCAAACCCTATCACTACTCATACATGTCCCCATCAAAGACATGCTCATCCTCTGTTGTTTAGACACAAGAAGTCATATAGTCAATGGATCATATCATACTCATACACATTCTTATACACATGCATGTCTAATGTAAACAGTAAAACAAGCTTTCCCGCATAAAACGCCTCTAAAAGTCGATATACTTATTATAAAGAGGGATTTTTTCTATTAAAAAAATTGATTATTAGCTTTGCTAATCTATTTAGCTTACTATTAAGTATAGATGGTTAATCAATACTTACTTATTGTTGATAATATAATATAGGGTTAGTGTACCAAAAAATATAATATAGGGTTAAATATGAGACTAGTCATCTCATTCACATTTTCCCTACACCTCCATTCATTCTCTCTATTTCTCTCTTAATATCACTCTCACTATCGTCGTCTTTCAATGTTTAATTCAGTTAAATATGTTTGTGGTTCTCTCTCCTCCCACTCTTATATTTCGTGAAGGAGAGGAAGGAGGAAAGGAGAGAATAGAGGGAGATGGAGAGATAGACGAAAGGAGATGATCCAAAGCCTTCAAAAAATTCCACCCACTTTTGTTTCCCAAAGTTTTCTCTATCAACAATTTGAATCTATATACTAGTAAATATGGTGTGATGTGTCAAACGGAGATACACGTGGCATTGCCTACATGGAGACTTTTTAATGTGGTGATAACTACGTGTGTGATGCCACATCATATGCACAAGTTGATGCCTACGTGGCAAATAGTCCCAAAAAATATTTCCTAAATCTCTAATCCCTAAATCTCTCAATCCATTCCCTTTCTTCCCCAAACTAGTACTACGTACACTGCCTATGTTGCTCTTCAAATAGAATCCAGATATGAATTATTTTGATTTCTTTCGGGTTCTTGCATTTTTCAATCAACTTAAAGTGTACTTTTTTTGACAATATTTAAAGTGTACTTTTGAGAATGAGTTTTTGGGATTCCATAGTTTTGACCTCATGGAAGGTAAACATATCAGCACCATTCAAAACAATTCGTTTTTTACTTCACCAGCAACCAGAAGAACAAATGTATAATAATAATAATAATAATAATAATAATAATAATAATAATAATAATAATAATAATAATAATAATAATCCATAAAGGCATGCTTGGAAAGAAATATGATAAAAGACGAATTTAAAATTTCAAATGAAGTTAAAATAAGTTTCAGTCTCATTCCATATTTCATATTCCGTATGGTTTGGTTTTATCATCACTTCTCTTTGACAATATTAGCATGAGCATAACAAAAATTCTCAGGCCTATGTTTTTTGCACCCCCACTCCTATACTATATCAAAATCAATGAGTGTCACAAAGAAGGGGTTGAAATTGTGACCCTTTTAAAATTAGCGTGAAACAATGTAAAATAACTTCACAGGTAGTGTTAGACATTGTTAGAATAAATGCTATGTTGAGAAGGCACTAGTGCAAAAATGACTTTAGAAAGCACTATTTAGTATCGGTTGTTTAAACAGCCGATACTAAATGTACACGCGGTGGCAATTTTGAAATTAACTGGAAGTTTTCAATTATCACGCTTACATTTAGTATCGGTTGTTTAAACAACCGATACTAAATGTGTGTCTCTAACACATTTAGTATCGGGTTTTTAGTCAACCGATACTAAATGTCATCTAATTTTTCGAAGCACCTCACAACATTACACAACGCTCTCTCCTCACTCACAAAGTCACAACACAGCGCTCCCTCACTCTGAACTCTTGTCTTCCTCACGCACGAAGCAAGCTTCTCTCCGTTCTCTGATTCTCTCTCACCGTTCTCGCCGAAAGAAGAGAAGAAGTCGCGACTCTCTCTCACCGCCATAACCAAGCTCTGTCACTCACGGCTCTCTCTCTCACGCACGAAGCTCTCACACGAAACCCTACGTTCTGAAAACGGCGCTCTCTCACGAAACGCTCTCGCACGAAGCTTCTTCTCTTCGTTGCTCATGGTTTGTAATCTTCTCTGATTTGATTAATTGCTTTTTGTGAAACCCTAAAAGTAAAAGAAGATGGTATTTGAGTTTGAAACCCTAAACTGTGTTCTATTTGCAGATTTGCTTGATTTTAGTCAAAGTTCTCTGATCCTCTAACATCTGTAAAAGAGCTTCTAGGGTTTGATTTCAGAGATTGAAGGCATAAGTTGTAGATTTAGTAAATTGATTTCAGAGATTGAAGGCATAAGTTTGAAACCCTAAACAGTCAGTGATCTTGAATTCCTAGCCAGCTGTCTCCTTCTGATTCTTTTTGTCGGATTCTGTGTTCAAGGTTTCGGAGAAATTCACAAGGAAACCCCTCTTTTACGCTCATCTTCTGTTCTCTCTCTTGGAAATTGAACTTTCCCTTTTCATTTTATGCAGAAATTCAGTTCATAATACTTGCCTAATTTGGTAAGTTGAGCTAACTGCTTTCATTAATTGCTTTTTAGACAAGTTTTTCTCTCACTGTTTTGGAGTTGGAACTGTGGAAGTGGAACCATAAGTTGATTATTTGGGTGTTAAGTTTTAGTTAATCACAAGGTTAGTGTTTTAGGTTAAATACATGATGCTTGATATTGGTTCTGTTTGGTAGTTGTATACACAAGGAAATGTTCTCTTTATGCAATTGGAGTACACTGTTTATTTAGTTAAGAAATGGCTTTCACTGCTTTGTTATTGGTGCTATTGTTGCAATTGTCAACAATTTTTGGGGTTGCACTTATCTTAAAGACCAAGGATTGTGGCAATGATTGGGTAGCAAACTCAAATTCCAATTCCAATTCTAGTCATGGTGATCAGGAACTCTTCTTTATAAATGGGAATGTGGTAAACAAAGTTGCTTTCTGTAAAGCTCTTCAATTGTATATTGCAAATGGTTGTGATGTGAAGGACTACTTTGAAAGCAAGAACTGTGTTTTGGAGTTGGATGGAAGCAACAACTCTTTTGGTATGGTTTTGCCAAAGATATAGTGTATGCACATTTTTGTGAAATTCTAGTTGTTTTAACCTTTATATTGGTTTTTTTTGTTTGCAGTGAATTTACCTTTAAAGGCAGGAGGAAGGAAACTTCTGCAGAAGGATTTAAACAATAATTCCACATCAGAAGGAGTTTCTAAGACTGTGTCAACTAACAATGTTGGTATTTTTGCTGGGGGAGCTTTGTTGGCATGTTGTGCTAACCTTTATATTGTTCTTTGTCCGTTTCTGATAAGATCCCAGCTAGTCCACTTGGGTGCCGCCAAGTCCATCAAGATTCTCAATGTCTCCAAAACTCAATAGACTTCAATCTTTACATCTCAACCTGAGTCAAGTTGTTAGAGCTACCCGTAATTTTTCAGAAACATTACAAATGGGAGAAGGAGGATTTGGAACTGTTTATAAGGCTACTTTAGATGACGGCGTGGTCGTGGCCAGAAAGCGCGCAAAAAGGGTAAGAAATAGTGCTAAATTTTATGTGTTGATACTATATTAATATTATACTGCATTATGAACTGTTTTTAACTATTCTATAGTACTTTTTATTTCTTAGTGATGACATGACTAAATCATATAGGAACATTTTGAGAATTTGAGAACAGAATTCAGCAATGAAGTGCAACTTCTGGCCAAAATTGATCATAGAAACCTGGTGAAGCTACTTGGTTATATTGACAAAGGAAATGAACGCCTTCTTATTACAGAGTATGTGCCAAATGGCACTCTTCGAGAACACTTGGATTTTATGTGTGAGTGGGAGGGAATGGCTTTTTTATCTTATTTTTGCAGAGTTGAGTTGTGTTCTTCTGGAAGCAAATTTGATATACTAGGGATTGAAGCCTTATCATTAAGACCAATAGAAAAGGGTTACCTGTTTTTAATTTCCTCTTTCCTTTACCTGAAACTTTGATATAAATTGTTGATTCTTTCCTTTTCTAGTTACATTGCCTCCAATTCAACTTTGGTAGGAAAACAAGCTTCTAATTTGATGTTGGATTTTGCAGGCCTAAGTCATCTGTTTGTTTAGTACACAGTGTTTGCAGCAAACCTTACTTGTTACCACTGGATGCACAACTAGTTTAATCATGAATTCAAAGGGTGAGTAGCTCTGTAGTGGATTTATAGCTGCATAATCTTTAGAGTTCTGATCTTTTGACAATCTTCCTTTTATTTATTTTTTTATTAGGTGCATTTGAACATGTATCTAAATTCAGAATGGTAGAGTCAAGCTTACAAAATACAAAATCATGTGAATTGTGAAGCAGGGAAAAACTTTTGGCAATTCAAATCACTAATGATAGAAAGAGCATAGTACATAAAGACTGATAAGAGGGGCCAAAAATCACTAACCAATTAAACTTTGAATTAGTAATGTACTCATTCATTAGGACACAAAGTTAGCTTATTCAATTATTCTTTCCTTCTTGAAGTTAAGTTAGTAATGTACTACCAATTATTAGGACACAAATAGGTTCCATTCTCCTTCTCATGCTTTTCTTACTTCAAGTCTTCTTAGCAATTACCTTAGATACTTCAACAACTGAAATTTTATTTGTGTAATCAGAAAATGATGCTTTTCAATTCAACTGAATAAAAGATATAGAATAACTGATATGAGATTTGTGTATATATATAGGTGTCTTTGGAAGGCTATTATTTGATGGACCTTCTGCATGCTGATGGGATTAATAATGAATGAATGAATTGGTTGAAACTGTTTTGTTTGACAAATTAATTGGTGAATTTCATGACTAACTAGGACTATTATCTTTTTGTGTGTATAATTAGTTGTAACTTAAAAGAGGGAAAATGTTGGGGGAGGTAGTTATGAGTTGATTTTTAGGCATTTGCAACAGCTTATTTAGCCTTGTCTTGTTAAATAAATGCATCAATAAATATTAGCAAGGGCTTATAAAAACAGCTTATATGTCCCTAGCTAAGCTAATGTTAGCTTATTTTTATATGCTCTTTACTATAGCTTATTGAAATAATTTACAAATTGTTTATTTAGATTACTCTCACATAAGTGCATAATTTCGGTGTTCACCCAAATATCTTCTTTATGTGTCTCACTTTCATGCCTAAATAAATATTTGTTGAGTACTTGTTTCTTCATTAATGCAGAGTGTTGTTTCTGGGCTAAATAGAGGTGTTGCTGCAAGTGAAGAAGACATACAAAAGGCAGATATTGCAGCTAAGGAACTTGAAGCTGCTGGAGGATTAGTCGACCTCTCGGGATTAGTGGACCTTGATAAATTGCAAGGAAGATGGAAACTGATATATAGCAGTGCATTCCAACACTGAAAAATGTTCCAACACTGGTGTCTGTCATCTTTTTGTTTTTAATTTTCAGATAGTGTTGTCTTGTTATAAGTTTAAATTTTTTGGGGTTTTTTGTGATTTTTTGAACTGCAAATGATTTTTGTGATTTTTTGTGATTATTTGACTAACACGATCCATAGTTAAATTTATGAAATCTTATGAATTTCATGTTCAATTTTAGTTGTTTGATGTTAGTTTTGGTTCTCAGTTCACATTTTACCACACACTACTATATGTAGTGTGTGTGGTAAAATGTGAACTGAGAACCTTTTTTTTTAAGAAAATAGACTTTTAGTATCGGTTATTTAAATAACCGATACTAAATGTCCCTTTTTGTGACATTTAGTATCGGTTAATTTAAATAACCGATACTAAATGTCATTTCAACATTGTGTTTGCTGTCTTAAAAAATGACATTTAGTATCGGTTTTTTAAATAACCGATACTAAAAGTGACATTTAGTATCGGTTATTTAAATAACCGATACTAAAAGTACGTTTTCAAGGCATAAAAAACACCAAAAAAATGACATTTAGTATCGGTTTTTTGAAAATCCGATACTAAAAGTGACATTTAGTATCGGTTATTTAACCGATACTAAATGTCAGACATTTAGTATCGGTCGAATTAATATCGACAGATAACCGATACTAAAAGTGCAAAACAACCGATACAAAAAGCCTTTTCAGCACTAGTGAGGGTGAGTTAAAACATTAATTTCAACTAGAGTCTTCAGTTGAAAAGGGTGAGATGAAACAGTCTTCTCTACTGTGATAGAGAGTAGAGAAGGAATAGATGAAACTGTCTTCTCAACCATGTTTCTGAGCTGAGAGTGGTTAGTTATTTCTTTCTTCTCAAAACAACTATCAGTAAAGAGAAACTCGATTTTCAAAATAGTTTTTCCAAGACAAAATAGTGTCTGAAAATATTATCTTAAGCGTGGAGTACTTAAAATTAATGTTTTAAGTTTACCACTTTGAAAAAATTTGAGAAGAGTTGTAAAGTAGTGTTTTAAGAAAACTGTGTGTATATGAGAAGGGTCGGCGAAGCTGTCTTCTCAATTTTCTGAAACATTCTTTCTCTAAACACAGAGAGTTTTAAGAGCAATGTAAAAACGACTTAGTAAAGCAGTAAATAAACAATGATGTGTAGTGATTCACCCAAAACCCGAGGCTACATCCACTCCTCACACCCATTGAGTATTTTTACTATTTCCTAAATAGTTACAACCTTACAACCAACTTAGGCTTAAAGTTCTTGTGTTAGTTTTCTTAACACAGCTCTACCTATACTGTTTCACACCTAATACAATCCTTATGATCTATTAGGTATCTTCTAACATGCTTCTCAATAACCATAGCAACACATGCAGCTTGAGAAAACCTCTTCATGTTTTACAATATAACGTTTGGGGGTTCTTGTGGGATTACAATAGCTTGGTTTAGACAAGATAGATCCAAACTAATCCTAAACAACAAGCTGAATAAGACATACTCAGAATATAAAATCCCTAGATTAAAGCTTGACTTGAGTATGGGTGAGAGAAGACTTTCTTCTTGTGAAGGATAAGGAAAATTATATTTCTGTCTCACAAAAATTTTCAGCAATGATCCTTGATGGTATTTATAGCCATTGAATTGAAATATATATGTGTATTAACCATTGTTTAATCAATTAGAGTTGTTGGAGGGGTTTCCCAACTTGAGATGGGTGGACAGAAAGTACAAAAGCTTTTTCAGCACTTTCTGCAGAAGATTGTATTTTACAACTGTCATGACTCTTCTCAACTTTGATTCTTCTCAAACAGATGCTTCTCAAGTTGATGCTTCTCAACTTGAGTCTTCTCATCGTGACTCTTCTGATCTTGACCCTTATTATCATCATGCGTCTCAACTTGACTTTTCTCAACTTGACTCTTCTCTACATGACCCTTCTGATCTTGACCCTTCTTGTCATGATGCTTTTCAACTTGATTGTGAACCATCTCATGTTGACTCTTCTCATGTAGACTCTTCTTATGATGACCCTTCTCATCATGACTCTTCTCAACTTGACCATTCTCATGATGATCTTTCTCAAATTAACCCTTTGGTCTTGACTCTTCTTATCAAATCAAGGGTTGTTTTTCTTTGATGTTTTAGTCAACATTTAGTCTTGTCATTGCTTCAAGTCTTCTCATTATTGATTCTTCTTCTAAGCAGATTATCTTCTTGAGAATTGCTAACAAATCATGTTCTTTATTTCCACTCAAGAAGAAATATTAACAGCATGTGAAATCAGAGAACTTAAGCTTCTCAACACAAAGTTTGTTCAATGCTAGAATGGGATTTTTCCTCAACACATATACCCCCAATTTTCGTTTTATTCCATTTTTACCCTTTAAAATTTTTTATTTTCTAGATTTATATATTAATACATAAATTCAGAATGAAATAATACATGTTGATTTATGTATTAATACATAAATCCATGATGTATTATTTCATTCCAGATTTATGTATCAATACATAAATCCAGAGTGTATATTTAATTTTAGGGAGGTCTTTTAATAGCACTTGTTTGAGTTAGCGCTATTAAAGAGTAGATTCTGGAATAACATAATTCTGGATACGTGTCGGTAGTGTATGCGGGGAGTGGTGTCTCTTTAATAGCACTAACACAAGCATGCCCTATTAGAGGATATAACTAAAATATAAAATTAAATTCTGAATTTATGCATTACAAACATAATTCCAGAATATACTTTAATTTTGAATTTATGTTAAAAACATAAATCCGGAATTATGTTTATGATACATAAATCCGGAAGTGATGACTTTTTGTAAGGGTAAAAATGGCATTAAATGAAAATGTGGGAGTATGGGGTCTAGGGGTGGGGTACAAAATCTATGGGCCAAATTCTCACCCCCACCCCCCACCCCTAGGAATTAAGCCCATTGTTTTATTGATTTCTCAAACTAGATGAGCTCCCCTTGAAAAAAAAATGATATAGTTATACTTAGGTCATTACTTTTCTCACTCCCCCTCCTACTCAGCGCACACCCCCAAACCTAAAATATTCCAAAATTACCCTCACGTGAAAACCTTCCCAACGTGGTGTTTTTAACTGAGTTGGTTGACACCTCTCCAAGGTTCGGATGAGAATGTCCGAACGTAATTTCAAAGGCTTTAAAACCAAAGGCTTTAAAACCAGCATGTTCATTGATGTAAGATAAAATAAAGAAAAAGCATTGACTATTCACTTGAAAAAGCATTGAAGTTTCATTGACTATTCACTTGAAAAAGCATTGAAGTTTCGACAGCAGAGCATTTTAGAAAAATAGTATAAACCACTATTTGTTTCACATGCATCTGGTCCCAAGCATGCATGCTGTCAGATAAAATACAGAAAAAGCATTGTTCGATTGAGTTAGTCCGAACATGTTCGGATGACATAGTCCGAACCTGTTCGGATGACATTGTCTGAACGGGTTAAAATCACAATTTTGGAGGTGTGTGTCAAGATTTAACACACACGAACGATGCTATTCGAACTCGCTCGGCGCGTGTGCTCGAACAGGTGAAAATTTGTGAAAAAAAAATAGGTTTCGCCTGGTCTTTTGGTCTTTTCACACCCTTATGGGGTGTGTTTCGAGTAGGAGGGGGTGTGGGAAAAGTAATCCCCTATACTTATGCTGAAGTATTTGCTTTAAGTGTACGAGTGGTTATTGGACCAAAAAAAAAAAGTGTACGAGTGGTAATGAACTCACACGCTCCAAAGAAAATTGAGAAGCCACTTTTCCTATTTCTAGGCTCTTATCCCTATGGTGGGGTCCCCCTCATCTCTTGGTGATTATTGTCCAATTTTCTTATTTGGGTTTATATACAAAATTGTAGCTAAGGTTCTTGTAGGAAGACTTAGTAAGGTTATGGATAGTTTAGTCTCATTTAATTAAACGACCTTTCTAAAAGGGTGCCAATTGGTGGACGGGGTGCTAGTGGTAAATGAAGTGATGGGTCTTGCAAAAAAGTCTAGGAGGTAGTGCCTCATTTTGAAGGTAGCTTTGAGAATGCATATGAATCAGTTAGTTAGCGATTCTTGGACTTCATGTTGTTAGTGAGACTTGGTTTTGATGATAGATAAATTATGACCAATAACTTATCTTTATGGTGGAAGAGTTCATCAGTTGTGGGAAAAGGAAATTGTCGTTTTATTACCTTAGCCTACTACTAGTTGGGGACGATGTGTGAATACCTAGGACCTCATGTTGAAAGGTTCGTCGAGGGAGACTGCAAACATGGATAAATGGGAGTGTTAGTTTAGGAATGAGAATATTGTACTTATGATGTCAATGTTAGCTAACATCCCGATATTTTTTCTCGTATATGTAGATGACTTTAAAAGTTTGGAAGTAGGTTGTCCAAATACAGAGGGAGATGTTGTGGGGAGACACAAGGGGTAGGAGGATACCATGGGCTAAGTAGGAGGATGTATGCAAGTTGAAAAAAGGAGGGTGGATTGGGTGTTCGAGATATCAGGTTTGTTAACTTTAGTTTGCTTGGCAAGTGGAGGTGGAGCTTACTGGCGGACAGGGACATTTTATGGTGACAGTTCCTAGTTGCCAAATACAAGTCAGTTTCTACTAAGTCACCTTTGTTGGCAAATTTGGTATTGACACGTTTCATGTCAGCATGGAAGAAGAACATCTGTCGACAAAGGTTGACCAAAGATCATGTGGTAGATTTGTTTCCGGAGTCTGAGGGTAGGAATGTAGGTGATGGATGAACTACCTCCTTTTGGTCATATACTTGGGTTGGAAGCCTCTCTTTGAAGTTGTGCTTTCTGACACTTTTTGGGTTTTCCTTGCGGTACAACTCTTCAATTGCAGATAGTGGGGGTTTAGTTAAGAGCACTTGGGTATAGAGTATCTCTGGAGGAGGAACTTTTTTGTGCGGAGATTATTAATCTCATTAGCTCTATTACGTTAGGGGGTGAGAATAGTGGGTGGCGTCAAGAAGCTAGTGGTATTGACTCCGTTCGTTTTGTTTACACTGCCTTATCATCTCATTAGCTCTATTACACAGTCTCTCAGATTAAATGGATTTACTCTAAATAAATTTTGGAAGAGTTTTGCCCCGTCTAAGGTAATCACCTTCTCAAGAAAAAATTATTTGGATAGGCTACCTACGCGAACAAATTTGCTTCATAGATGAGTCATTCTAATCCCTTAAGGGGATTTGTGTTATGCAAGGGGGAGCGCAAGAGTCAGAGTGGCATCTATTCCTCGTGGAGGACTTTTCATCTAGATTGTGGTACATTACTCTTTACTAGTTGGGTTTTGTTTTTGTATATCCAGGGATATTGTTTCCTTATATTCAATCTTTTGTTCTCTTAGGACACAAAAACAAAGTATTTTTCTGATTTAGATCAAGTACATTCCAAGTCAGCTATTATCTACATGCAGTGATGTTGAAATATCATCTACAAAAAATCTATTGTTCTTGATTCCTCATCTCATGCTCAAATACCAACATTTCAAGGAATACATCCTGAAGATAATATTGACTGCAAAGCTTCAATAAAAGAAGACAAATCACAAGTGATAGAGTAGAGTAGATTGCTCCATATGACTCTGAGAGAAACCCCAGATGTTGGAAGTCATATTCTTATGTGATGCTTCAAATAGGGGGGATGCAGTACTCTTTTTTCTTTTGTCATAGTTTTGTCCCTTTAGGTATTCCTAAGAAGGTTTTTAACTATAGCTTCACGAGAAATGATATTGTACTCTTTTTCCTTCACTAGATTTTTTCCAATCGGGTTTTTTCTAGTAAGGTTTTAATGAGGCATATCCTCGATGAACATTCAAGAGAGAGTGTTATGAATAATATAATTAGTGGATATCCACCCTTAGGCTTCAACGTTACACTAAGTCCCTTTGTGTGATTGAATGTTTAGTGGCCTTTTATTATTTATCATTCACTTGCCAAATTGTACCCTATTGATCGTACATTGACCAATGAAGTGTTGAAGTGTTTGTTGATTCGTCAAATGGGCGGTCGATGAATGAGTGAAAGGACCAGTCCCGGCTTCACGCGCAGAGCACCTCGGGTGGTACGCGCAAAGACACTCCCGGCGATCTAGTGAGAGGTCGCTCGGGCGATAGCACAAGGTTAGAGAACGCACACGATACCATATGCGAATGGCGATATATATCGCGGAGGTCCGACCGTTTTGCGGAGATTTTCGCCGGCGAAGTGCGCTTCCAAGCGCGTTTTCGGGCCGATCGAGACGGGTGGGCCGCAGTCCAATCGCCGTTGGCGACCGCTTGTAATTGCTAATACACCGAGAACAGTTGCCCCCAAGCCCAGTCGCTTAAGAGCGGGCCGAGGCTTCAATCGATGCCCCGGTGAGTGAAGTTATCTTGACGAAAGCGCGCGCGCCGTTCGCTTTCTGTAGGGCGGTGTCGATCGCTTGTCAACCGTCGGCCGTCTTTGCCGTGGACGGTTGGTCTTTACCGACATTTAAGACGCGACGTTTGGTGTTTAGAGAGTACATGCGGAGACAACCATTGGCAAGAAGACGAAGCGTTGTGACTCTTTCGTATCCGGTCCCCTTCGCGCGTAAATCGCACTATAAATAGCCCTTCTGCTGAGTTCATTTCTCACACTTCCAAGAATTGCTGCTCACCAGAAGCTAAACTCGCCGCCGACTTGCATTCATAGTCATGTTTACCATTTACTTGCGACCGATCTTCAACATTCTCGTTTAAGGTATGGATCGATCTTTCCCTTATCTTTTAAACTTGAGTTTTTACTTGAAAGTACTATGTGCTTTTTCACGCCACGTGATGGGGGTGTCAGTCGAGGATGGCCAAATCGCCCCTCTCATGAGTGCTCGCTCGAACGACCGACTCGTTCCTCTATCACAGTGTATTTGCATGCCACTGGATTTAAACCGACCGCGCCGTATTCCTCGAAAACCACCGCAATCTTTCGCTACATACATGTCGAGACCAGGCGAGCCCAATCTCCACGAGGCGAGTCTAAGTCGTCTTCGGGCGACAAAGGTTCTTGCTCTCGAGTAGTTCCTCGAGCAAGACGAGCTCGACTTCCCATTCTTCCGCCGAGGTCGACCAAAGGTGCAAAGAGCTGCGGGTCAAGGTCCGTTCGTTACGAAGGCGGCATCGTGCAAACACACCGGGCAAGGAGAGGAAGACGTGGAGGTGGTGATCATAGATGATGAAGAGCCTAGCGCCGCCCCGATCGCGGACGAGGAGATGGTAGAGGCGAAGGCGCCGAGATGAAGCGGCCCACGAGGAAGAGGTGATTCGGCCCGAAGTCGATATTTCGGTCCGAAGCCAACGTCGGAGGTCGAACGGGCGGTCGGCGAAGTCCAAGCCGATATAGCTCGAGATATATCCGACATGTCTTGGGTGTCGGAAACTCTTCGCTCTAACAGAGCATTATTACGATCGGTCACGATGCTTTGCCCGATCTACGGAGCGCGCTTGAAGACTCACCGAAATTTTGGAGGGTAAGAGGCATGAAGGAGGCGAAGATATCGCGACTTATTCTTCCAACTTCAAGTTCACGATGTATCGGCTCGTGTTCGAGAAGATGAAGATTACCCTCCTTTTACCGAATTCCAACGCGACGCCCTGCGCCATATGGGGCCGCCTCTTCTCGCTTCATCCAAACGCATGGGCGTTTTAAAGACTTTTGAGGTCTGTCACGACTAAGCCGGGTCGGCCGGTGTCGATGATGCTTTTCTTTGCTCTCTTTGAGTGAGTGGCTCTGCAGAGAAGGCCAACAAGGAGAAGAGGAGCAAGTCTCCTTTAAGATGCGAAGACCCACCACCGGTTTTTCAAAGCATTCCAGAGTCGTTGGGAGCGGCCGGAAAAGCCGAGATTTCTCGGATCGTTCCCACCGAGGAGGCGGGAAGGCCGTTTCGAGGTTCAACCGGACGGATGCTAGGTCCCCTTACTTCCCAATCATGTGGAATGAGGCTCATTTCTGCAGCGGCCGCGATTACATCTACTCGGTGAAAGACTTGGCGAGGCCGACACGGAGACTTTGGAGATGATAAAGTCGTTGGCGAGTATGATGCGCCCAGATCCTAAGGGCGACATACCTTGCCGACCCTTTGTCTTGTACGAAGGCCAAGCCACGAGGAGCGAGATCGGTTTGCCTTTGAACCTTGTCTTTATATTTTTCTTTGTCGTCTTGTCAATCTTTTATTCTAACTCATAGCTCGTTATTTCGCAGAAAGAATGCCGCAAAAATCGGGATTTGCTCGCCCGTTTTGAAGCTGAAGGAGGAGCTAAAAGTCACGAAGGTCCTCGGCGGCGGATGCTCCAGAATCGTCTTCTAAGGTGCCCCAAACCCCAAGAGTCAAGGAAGAAACCGCCAACAAGCCCCGGCCGCCTCCTCGCACCGTGATCGCTCCCAAACGGGCCAAGCATGATGGTCGGGGCTCGACCCCGCGACGGAGAGAGGTTCCTATCATCTCGCCGAAAGCTTGGGTCGGCCGATCCGAACGGCAGAGAAAGAAACCCATGGCGCTCTGCGCTTCTCTCGCATGGGGTCGAGAAATTCATGGCGAGGCGGTGGCCGAAAGTCGATGGTAATTTTATTTTCTTAGTCTTGTACTCTTCATCTTACCTTTGTTCGACCGACCGACAACCCTCGACTGAATTTCGCAGAAAGGATAAGGCTTTAGTTGAGGCGCAGCAAAAAAATATGACAAGCTCGCCTTGATCGAAGAAGGAGGCCCTCAAACGGGGAGGACGGCCGTGCCAAGCTTGCAAAGAGGAACAAGGAGCTTCTTTGCTCGTGTCGCTACTTTGAAGCGGCGATCTTGATGCTACGAACAAGAAAGAGGCTGCTCTGGCGGCCGATAAGGCCGCTACCGAGGCAAAAATTCAAACGATAGCCCAGCCGGTCGGGAGGCAGCGATCGAAAGCGCTTCTATAATGCTCGGGCAAAGTGCGGGCATTGAATCCAGATCTCGAAGATCAATTTTGATGACAACATGATCAAGCCCACGCACTATGTTGACCAAAACAAGATCATGTTGCCTGCAGAAGTCGACGAGCAAGGCAATGTCGTTCGCCCGGCCACCATTCTCTTTTAAAGCCTGCCTGCGAGCGGTGTAATTTTTGTAACCGTTTAACTTGCCTTCGGGCACAACAATTTCTCTGCCTTCGTGCAGTTTTTCAATTTGTGGGCGCTTGGCTTCGACCGGGCGTCCCGTGTTTGTAATGACAATTTTTACTTGCTTTTAGTTTATTTGTTTGCTTGAATCTGATTGCTTCGCATTTATTTTTCTAAGTTCGTGAACTTTAAATCTAGGTCGCTCGACATTTCTTACCTGCTAAACGGTGCCCTCTCGGTGACACTTGATTGGGCCATTCCGATGGCTCTTGAGGTAGGTCGTTTCAACGGCCTACCGCGATGGGTTATCACTTAACCCTTGGGCCATTTTCGATGGCACTCGATATAGATCGATTCGTCGACCTAGAGTTTGTGGGTTATTACTCAACCCTTGGGCCACTTCGATGGCGCTCGATGTAGATCGTTTCGACGACCTAGCGTTGTTGGGCCATTTTCGATGGCGCTCGTTTGAGTCAACTCGGTGACCGTCGTTTGTCTTGGCTCGGTGGCACACCGCCATGATCGCCGACGACACGAGGTTTGCGGGTTATCTAACCCTTGGGCCATTTCGATGGCTCTCGAGGTAGATCGTTTCGACGATCTAATCAACTTTGATAAATCTTCGATCGCTCCTTTGCCACGGCAATCTTGCGAGAAAATAAAGAACACATCATATTTCTAAAGGTCAGGCCTCTGTAAAAAACCCAGTGGGAAAAAGAGCGCCTGCCTGCTTTTCATTAATAGATCGGTCATTTATTACATTCAAATTGTTCATTACATTCAAACGTAATATCTTCTAAGTTTCTCTGCGTTCCATGTTCTGGGGATAGTCGCCCCATCCATGGTTTCCAGCTCGTAAGCCCCCTTTCCAGTCTTGTTGATGACCCTGTACGGACCTTCCCAATTCGGTGCGAGCTTCCCTTGGCGTGCATTCTTGTTTCCCACGTCGGCCCGTCTTAGAACGAGTTGACCGACCCGTGAAGTCTCTCTTTTGCACGCGAGTGTTGTACCTGGCTGCGACCTTCTGTTTGATCAATTGCTCTCTTAGTGACGCTTGGGTGCGCAGTTCTTCAATTAGGTCCAATTCTTCTCGTATAGCTCGGTCGTTGTCAACCACTGTAGGGGGATTCGAAGTTCTCCAATTCAGCTCGCATCTCTATGGGTATCACAGCATCAATCCCATATACCAGTCTGAATGGGGACTCCCCGCTCGTTGAGTGAGGGGTCGTCCTGTACGCCCATAGAACGAATTGCAGCTCTTCGACCCAGTTCCCTTTCGCTTCATCGAGTCTTCGCCCAACCCACGCAGATTACCCCCGCCGCGCCTACTTGGCCGTTAGTCCGAGGTGAGCCGACCGAGGTGAAACGTATTTGTTTCACCCCTAAGTCGGCCAACATTTCTCCGAATCTCTTGTCCGTGGAACCGGGTGCCGTTGTGCGTTATCGATTCTTCGAGGATCCCAAAGCGGGCAAAGACACACCGCCGCCAAGAATTTGCTTACTTTCGCCGAGGTGATGGTTGCAAAAGAGGCTCGGCCTCGACCCACTTAGTAAAATAATCTACCGCCACGATCAAGAACTTGAAGCGCCCGGAGCAGTGGAACGCCTAGTAGATCCATGCCCCACCAAGCGAGCGGCCAACGTGAGACAAGACTTTGCAACTCGTGGAGGTGCAATGTGGACATCGCATGTACTTGGCATTTCTTGCACTTCAACGAGCTTGGCATCCTCATCCATGGTCGCCGCGAATAGCCGCCACGAGCGCTTTCTTTGCTATGGAACGTGCCCCTGGTGGCTCCCACAAACACCTTCATGAATATCTCGTAGCACATGGTCGGCTTCGACCGACGTAAGGCACCTCAATAATGGGGACGAGAACCACTCTTCTATATAACTTTCCTTCTATCACAGAGTATTTGGTCGCCACGAGCACGACCAATTTCGCCGCTTCAGTCGCTTCGGTTCTTCACCTTCAACGATGTACCTTAGGATAGGGCGATCCAATCGAATCGAAATTGACACAAAGAACGGCCGATGGATCGGGTTGGCTTGGTCGACACACTCGGCCGATTTAACGTCTCCTGAATCAAACTCCTGTGATTTCCCGGAGTCTTGGTACTTGCAAGCTTTGATAATATATACCGCCGAACATTTTCGGTCCGAGGCACATGTATCACTTCATTTCGGTCGAAGCTCGCTGAGCGATTCTCTCACTCTTGCTAGATAACTTTTCAAAGACGTCGTCTTTAGCATCATATAATTCTTTGATCTGCGAGACTACGAGTAAGGAATCGACCGAGCTCAACCCGGTCGACATTGAAATCTCTGGCGGTGAAGGCCACTATGCATGCCTCGTGACTCGGCCGGTTGTTTGAAGTGTGGAATGCAAAGGTTAAAGAGACTTCAACGGCAAGGCCTTACAATTTTCCAATATTAGGCTGCTCCACTCCACTTTGCTATTGGACGACCCATCTACATGCAAGATCCGTGTCGTCTCACCGCTTCTTCCGAGATAGGAGTCATTTCGGCTATGAAGTCGCCAACACTGCGCTTTTTGCGGCCGATCCGATTCAAATTTGATCCCAAACTCACCGAGCTCCACGACCCACTTTATCATCCGTCCCGCCGGTCCGGCCGATGTAGGACTTGCTCGATAGAAATTTGGTCGGCCCTTACCACGACTGATGGGCCACAAAGTAGGGTCTCGATCTTCTAGCGGCTATTAGGAGTGCAAGGGCAAACTTCTATCTTCGGTATCTCATTTCGGGCCGCTGGAGTACTTTACTTATGAAATAGACCGGATTACATTTGGATCGTTTTCTCTGACTAATACTGCACTTAGCACCTCCTCTGTTATGGCCAAGTATAAATACAAAGTCTCGCCCGGCAGCGGCTTAGTCATAATCGGCGGGTTGATCAATGCTTGCTTCAACTCATCCAACGCCGCTGGCATTGGTCGGTCCACTCAAAATCCACCTCTTTCTTCGACAGTCTAAAGAGTGGGGAGCGACTGCAGCCGCTTTGGGAATGAACACAGACGAGGCAGCTACCATGCCGTTGTTTGTTGTATTTCCTTTTTAGTTGTGGGCGGCCTCATATCGGCGACCGCCCTCACTTCTCGTGGTTTGCTTCATCCTCTTCGATTAGGTGGAAGCCCAAAAATCTGTCGGCCCCACCCCAAAGGTACACTTCTCCAGGTTTATCTATGAGAGTTCTTCCTAGATTCTTCAAATATATCCCCGAGGTCTAGCTCACATGATCCGGGTCGGTTACGCTTTTAATAATCATGTCGCCCAAATACACCTCGAGATGCGACCGACCGCCTCTTGAAAATTTTGTTCATCATTCGTGGTAGTCGCTTCCAGCGTTCTTGAAGCCGAAAGGCATCACCTTATCTTGAAAATTTCCCGATCGGTCATGAAGGTCGTCTTGTGCCGATCGGGCGGATACATCGTGATCCGATTGTATCCGAGTAAGCGCCCGTAAAAGACAGTAGTTTGTAGTTCGAGGCCCCATCGACCCACTTGTCGATGTTGGGTACGGGGAAGGCATCCTTCGGGCATGCCTTATTTAGATCGGTATAGTCTACACACATCCTCCATTTTCCATTCTTCTTCTTAACCAGACGACATTGGACACCCAGTCGTGTATTTGATCTCTTCTATGAAATTGGCCTTTATGAGGTCCTCAACGGCTTTGCAATGCTTGAGATTTTTCCTCGCTCGAAAGCGTCTTCTTTGAGCGACCAGGCGACCCCCTTCATCGATCGAAAGTTGATGGCGTGCTACTTCGATAGGGATGCGGGCATGTCGATGCCCGCCATGCGAACAGGTCAGCATAGTCTCTCAAGCACTGCACAAGATCTTGCTTCACTTGCTCTGGTAGGTCGCTACCGAGCTTTACCGTTTTGGATGGGTCGTCACCCAATTGAACCTCTACCAACTCTCCATGAGGCTCTGGTCTTTTCAGCCTGTTTTTCAGCTCTCGAGCCAAATCATCATCATTGTCTTCTGGGTCGCTGTCCGGATCATACCGAAAGCGTCCAAATCGGCGACATTGACTTGATGGCCTTCACTAGTGCTCTGAACGTTCGGGCCACGATCTACCTCGTCACATATTTCTTGGTATAGAGCGTGGCTTCTTCTTGCTGATTCAAGGTCGGCCGCTAGGGTAACCACTTGGTCATCTTTGCTGTAGAATTTCATTTTCGGATGCACCGTCGATGTAACGACCTCTACAGCTTACCCAAAGTCGGCCTACCAATAATACATTGATAGCGAGGATTTGAGGGGAGTACGAGGAACGCCGCGTCCGACCATCCCGCATGCAGTAATATCCCGATTGTCGCCACCAAACGTGACTAGCGGCTCGATCGCTCCCAACGGGTGGGTGGTCGCCCGTTGAAACTCGTTAGAGGGTAGGCTCGGCCGGGAATTATCTCGCTCCGATCAACCTTTATTTTGTCGATCAAGTCTTCAAACATGATATCACCGAGCTACCTTGATCGACTGAATTCTCGCACCTCTGTGTTTGCCATGACGACTCACGATTACCAATGGAACATAACTATTAGGCTTGCCGTCGTATAAAGTCGTCGCCACCGAACGAGATGGGGTCCGCGCTCGAGACCGGTGGTGGTCTTTGAAGTGGATGCGACCATTAACAACTCGTCCCACTTTCTCTTGGTGGCTTTGTTAGATTCCCTGCGATCCAGGGGGTTTCCACCATGAATAACCATCGCAACATTACGGCCTTTGGACTGCCGAGTGTCACGATCTTCAGATCGATCCATGTTTTGGGTGTTCTCTATGGCCAGAGGCCCCTTTCCTCCGTGCGGATCGCCTTTCTTCGCTTCTCTCGAGGTCGGCCGCCTTCCTCTGACCTCACATACTTTCCCAATTTGCCTTTCTGAATAAGCTCTTCAATATCATCTTTGAGGGCCATACAGTCGTTAGTATCGTGCCCCTTACTCTTGTGGTAGCGGCAGTATCTTTTAGTCGGTCGTGCCCCCTTCTTGAGCACGAGTGGATCAGGCCGCTTTACTCCCACAAACTCATTATTCTGGCACTCGCTATAGATCTGCGCAATAGAGGTGTTTAGCCGAGTGCGATGATTGAACTTCTTATCTCGAAAGTCAGACCGATTGTCGCGGCGACCTTCATGCCCTTTGGCCGGCTTACTATTTTCTTCTTTAGGTCGTGCGCGGACGGCCTTCCTTGCTGCCAAGGTTTCTTCGTACGCCATGTGGACGTTAGCCCTCGTTAAGAAGTAGCTGAGATATTGGTAATGGTTAAGAGTGAATTCTTCTACGAACCGGTGGTCCGGTCGAATACCGCGCTTCAGATATTTTAGCTTGTCCTTGTCTGACAAGTCACGAACGGACTCGGCCTCGGTGTTAAACGGCCGATATATCGCCTCGGCGATCTCATTATCTCCTTGAACAACAGAGTCCAAGTATTCTTCATACCGATATTGGCGCTGGTTTGCGGTGTGGTGAGACAAGAATATTACGATCAGTCGTCCCGGCGAGGAGATGGAATTGGGTCGCAGAGACTCCCACCATTCCAATGCTCTACCGCCCGTGAGATCGGGAAAAAGCTCGCATTTCATGGTCGGTCCCAATTCCCTATAGCGTTAGTAATTATTGAAGTAACGGAGATGCTTGTGCGGATCTCCTCGTACGTCAAACTTGTTGAGATCGGCGGCTTGCGAGGTCTCTCGGAATTTTGTAACGCCCGATCTCCCGGAGAACGGGCGTGTTCATTCCGAATCGCCGTTCGACCCAAAGGTTGCATCGCGAGGCACGCCGCGTTGCGGCATTCCATAGAATCCTCGGATGGGCGGTTGGTGGAAGGCGAGGAGGTCTTACTCGGGTCGCCGCTTTGGCCTCTCCTTGGCCGTCGCGAAACGCCCCTAATTCTTCGTTTCGTAATCTTTCGCCTCTTCACGAATCCCAAGATTCGCTCGACCGACGTGACCGGACGACTCATTGGAGGAGTACGGTAGGTGAGCGACCGGTGTCGGGGCGGTAGCTAGAATCTTCATAATCGTAGGACACCGAGCGGCGTCTACGCCGTTCTATCGCTGGGGCGACCGTGCGCGCCGCTTCTTCTTGCCGGAGAGCGATGAGTAATGCTCTCTCGGCGAGAAATGCTCCTTCGAGGAGGAGGAGCGGTGTCTTCGCGCGCGGCCGGCGACGAGCGTATGTTCTCCGTCTTCGCGCTGCGGGCGCCCGAATCGAACTCTCTCGTCAGATCGAGAGATGAGCGCATCTCGCCTGCGCGATCATTTGATTTTTGTTTTGCAGGATCCGCAAAACGGCTTG
Source organism: Oxytropis ochrocephala (assembly GCA_020916435.1). Taxonomy (NCBI): domain Eukaryota; kingdom Viridiplantae; phylum Streptophyta; class Magnoliopsida; order Fabales; family Fabaceae; genus Oxytropis; species Oxytropis ochrocephala. The sequence goes on along the minus strand of CM037094.1, from coordinate 9,263,931 downwards.
AGTGACATGATCGGGTAGAGGTTCTCGAATGCCGCGCCAACCGGCTTCCGCGGCGAGTCTCGTGAACGGCCGGTTGAACTCGTTGGAGGATAGGTCCACGATCGTTGTGCACCGGGCGCTCTTGTCGTGGAAGTCCTCGAGACTCGTGGATGACGGCCACGCCCTCCCGGGTCTGCTGCCGATTCTCGCCGGAGGGTTGAGTCGAGAAGTGGCCCGCGTGCCGGGCCGGCCGCGTGGAGCCATGAAAGAGGTAGGATAGCGCACGCGGCCTCCCACGCGTGGTCGCGCCGATTGATCGTACCTTGACCAATGAAGTGTTGAAGTGTTTGTTGATTCGCCAAATGGGCGGTCGATGAATGAGTGAAAGGACCGGGCCCCGGCTTCACGCGCAGAGCACCTCGGTGGTGGTACGCAAAGACACTCCGACGATCTAGTGAGAGGTCGCCAGGCGAGATAGCACAAGGTTAGAGAACGTGCACGATACCATATGCGAATGGCGCGATATATACCCGTGAGGTCCGACCGTTTTGCGGAGATTTCGGCCGGCGAGAATTGCGCTCCAAGCAGCGTGTTTGGGCCGATCGAGATGGGCTGGGCCGCAGGTCCAATCGCTGTTGGCAGCCCTTGTAATTGCTAATACACCCAGGAACACCTATAAATAAGACTCACTCTTTAGTGTAATGATACACTTGTGAAGATCATAATGCAAATACTCTCTCATTCTCTTCTTCTCTCTTATTCTCTTATATTTTGTCTTACATTTGTTCTTACTTAAGTTTTGGTTAATTTCATAACACTTAGTTGATTCAATAAGATTAGGAATTCTATAAAGTTTGTTCCATTTTATTTGACGTTTGATGTGTAAGGTTGTGGCAAGTTGATTAAAAATAATAATTGATAGTTCAAAATTTATGATAATCGTCTGATACTTTCCAAATATGTCATTTATTACTTCATTTTTCTCTTAATAATTAAGTATTGAAAAACGAAAACTACATTAATGCTTCAAGGGTATCATAGGAAAAAATAATTAATGTTTCATTGATATTTCATTAAAGATGTAATTTAAAAAGCATTTTGTTTGTTTCGACAATTGTTGAATACCTATACAGTGTCTAAATGTTTTCAATGAAAGAGTTATCTTCCCTTGTCATACAATAAAAAATAAAATAGTTATCTGCCCTTGTGTTTTCTCCATTGTTCTCCTTTGAGGACTGAGTTTTCCTGTCTACATCACTTTCATTAGTTAATTAATTTAACAAGGTAAAAATTCACTTTTGGTCTCTTATATTTATCCAAAATTTCACGTAGTTAGAGACAAATTGTGCACGCACCAACACCGAGTATGCCACTACGGGAATCAAACTCGAGAGCATCAAGTCAACCCATGCATGTCTCTCCGTGTTGGTTCTTTAATAAGGACATCTGCTAACAATCTTTACATGAAAAACACAAATGAGGTGTTTTAAAATTGTCAAGTAATTACTGTGGTGCCTTTAACGAAACGAGACTGTTTTACATCTTCTTCTTTTTCCAAAGTGAAAAGAGAATTGAAAAACAGAAATAGCCCCCACATGTTTCTATTTTTCTGTTTTAAAAACAGCAAAATTAGAATAGTTTTCAAAATTGGATATATTTTTTTTTCAATAAAAGATGATAAAGTCACATGATAGTCAAAGCAATAATAGAGAACCCTAACTTGATGACCCCCTAAAACAAATCGTCCTAGAGTTTAAGCAACTACAGAACAATAACCAGATCAAAAGGAGACAGATACTGAGTTTGCCCGTGAATGAGTGTTATATCTAACAACCAATTTATTTTTTGCCTCAATTTCTTCTTTTTAGGTCTTGGACACAAACGATTCAAAATTATCATCATGCACAATAGATTCCTTGGGTATCGGTATTACGGGATCACCAAAGATCATCTAAACCCCAAAGTTTTCTTAGTATTCTCATGTCGGATGCTACTATTGGATTTGGAGCAAAGAGTGACTCTGAGGCATTTAGCAGATCTAGGTTGTTCTCCTTTTGAGAATTGGACACCACTGATTCAAGGTTATTTTCAGCATCATTATCTGACACATCACCCCCAAAGCTTTTCTAAAATTCTCAAAATTGGATATAAAAATTAGATGAACCAAACATATCTTTTAACTTTTTAATTTTTAAAAATAAAATCTTTTTTGAGAAGCATTAACGAAACAGGCTCTAAGTTAAAACCTAAAATAAAAATAAAAAAGAGACATATAATATTATAATTGAAGCTAGGCATGTGGGAGTAGTTTCATATTGATGCATATTAAATGAAGCGCAGAATGACATGTTCCCTATTTTTATATAGAGTTAATTAGTAATTGATTATGAATTGTTTATGTAAAGTTTGTTTGACTGTGCACTAATTAGAAATTGTGATTTGTGACTTTTAAGATAACTAAAATAAAAGCTAGACTAGATGAGTATTGACTTAGGATTCGCCTACAATAACTATTAGAAAATGTTGGCACACTCTTGAATAAAAATATTATTCCTTCCGTTTTAAATTAACGGTCATACTTACTATAATTCAAAATAAGCGACACTTTCTATTTTTAATTAATATTTTAACAATGTTGTTCTTTAAGTAATGTTATGAACATCACTCATGATACATTATCATATATTTTGCATTTATAGTAGTGGTGAATATATACACTAATTACTAATGAGGTTAATTTCGTAAAGTTATTATTCTCTTTCTTCACTTTAGACAATTTTCTTAATATATCTGAAAGACCAAATGTGACGGATAAATTGAAACAGATTGGGAGTAGTAAAGATTTTATAAAAAATGTTGTATAATTTATTAATACCTTTTAACCATTTACTTCCTCCAGTCCCTATTTTAAGAAAATTTTGCAGTTTTAGGTACATTAAATTACTTATGTATTTGGCCTATATCGTAAGTCAGACACATTAGTTATTCAATAAATCTTAAACTGCAAAAAAAATATTATAATAGGGACCAGAGGGAGTATCTCTCAACATAGATAAATGTTGTGTCAAATAAACATTGATAAATGTTAATTATTTAGTGAATGCAAAAAAATGTCATAAGAAATAAGGGCATGAGTAGAGAAAAAATTAAATGCGTTATTGAAAATGTAAAACAACAAATAATTTAAGAAAAATGATTTTACTAAAACAATAAACGAAATTAGACAAAAGAAATGATTAATTTTTTATTTATGGTGGGTGGAGTTAGTAAGAATTCATGCCATATTTCATAAATCCAGAAGCACCTTTTTAGCTTTGAAACTTTCCATTGATAATTAGACGCAACTCACTTAAAATTTTCCTACTAAAAAAATACTACAATCGATTTACAATTTAAGAAATAAACTTATACATCACAGAAACCAAATAATAACATTGAATTAACTATTCTCATTTAATAAGAGTAAAAATTTATCTTCTTTCTAAAAGTATCCTCTTTATTAAATGATGATTTATATTTCTAATTAAGAAAATCACTTTTAATTACATCACTTAAATAGATGTGAAGTTGAGATTCACCTTTAAATATATTTTAAAAAGAAAAAAACTTAAGTGTGATTTCATAAGCACAGTTGGTATTGTTTTTCAATCATACTATGACAGGTATACTTTTTTTGTGGCAAATAGCACCAATCATATTTATTAAACCACACTTAAGGTTTGCCTTTTTAAAATAGAGTTTATTTTTAATTTTTTAAACTAATAAAAAACGCATTTTGTTTTTTATATTGTAACTCGAGATAGTTTTTTTATAGCTAAAGTGGTTAGTAATCGGTGGCGGACCTAGGACTTGCTGGGGCAGGGGATGCAAAAAATTTCAAAAACACACATTGCTAAAAATAGGATTTTAAATAGGTTTACAACTTGTGTTGCATTAGACTAATATTAATTTTTTAAATATTCTTCGCAAAAATATAATAAAATATGTCAGGGTTTGAGTGATTGTGTGAGTGTGGTGCATTAGAGTGGTGCAAAACTAAAGACTTTGGTGCAAAATTAAGAATTTGGGTGCAAAAGATATTTTTCAAGGGTGCAAAAACGTTTTTTCCTAAGGTATCAGTGCTAATTTTATTTGTTCAAGGGATTCGCTTGAACACTCTGAACAACACATAGATCCGCCACCTTTAGTAATCAATGTGTTAATTGTTATACGAGAAGGGGCAGTGGGGTGGAAATTCCATACAGCATCATTTTTTCACCAATAATACTTCTTTCACTCAACTTCGGGAGCTATAATGACAAAGATAGTTTTTTGTTTATGGATCGGCGAAAAGATAATGACCACTGGTGTTTTGTTTGTGCATGGCGCGTGGTCTGCACACGCGTGATACTTTGTGTACAAAAATAACATAAAAGTATTTAATTATTCCATGGAAATTTGTTCGTACACTTTTATGAGTTTATCTGCCATGCCAGCTGACACTGCATTCTATGTACGCCACACAAAAAGCAAAAGGTAGTGTCGACCACGAGTTTTTCACGCACCGTCAATTTATCGTGATTTAAACCCTTTCCCTCCTTGTTCCGGTATTTCTCACGCTATTTTCAATTTCCAACCGCGCTACGATATCCTGTTTTTTCTCATTTTTCTTCAATCCTTCACTCGCTGACATTTATTTCAAGACAAAGTGATACACAACGGAACCAGACAATTAATTACAAGAAAACTTGGACACGTCGATGATGCTAAAAATAATAAATAAATAAACTATATATTATTTTTTACGAAAAAAGGTTTAGGATCTCTATGGTCAAATTATTGAGCACACGATCATTTAAAATAGACTAATAAAAAATTTCAATATGCACAACACACACACGTTACACCCTCGGAATTGCCTAGTAATGTTGTGATAATCGAATTTAACTTAATGTATGTTTAGTTAAAACTACTCCCTCCGTCCCCCAATTTTGTTTACAGTTTAAGGTTTTGACACACCTTTTAAGAAAAATAATTATGAGTCTAGATTTTTTAAAAGTGTTGTCTAATTTATCATATAACTTTTTATCTCTCTAGCTAGATAAATGTGAATCATTTATTATATGTAAAATGTTGACATAATTAATATGGGTATAAATAGAAAAGAACATGAAAAGTTTCATTAAAAATCTAAAACAACAATCAATTTGGGACAAATTGATTTTGCTAAAATAACAAACAATTTGGGATGGAGGGAGTGGTATTTTATCTGTGGATACACACGTGTGATACTGCATTTGTTATAATTTACTATGAAATTATAAATACGTTGAAAGTTGAAAATGTAATAAATGAAAAAGGAAAAACTCGATAAAAGGTTATATTTTCAAATTTATTAAAATAGTTATGTTGCAAAAAGTAAAAAAAAAAAGTTTGTATTTTCTTATCATATTAATAGTTGAGAAAAAGGTAAAATATACACCCCCGTCGCTCACGTTGGCACTCTTGTTGCTTCTCTCGTTGTTGTTGCTCTCGTTGCATCTCTCGCTGCCGCTCTCGTTGACGATTTCATTGTCAGTCTATCATTGTTGCTCCCATTGTCAGTTTATTGTTCCCGCTCCCGTTGCCACATGTTTTTTCTTTACTTGTATATGATTTGATATTAATTTAATTAAAAAAATTATTAAATTTTTGCTAGTGGTTAAATTTTTTTACAATCGTTAGTGGTTAAATTGATTGATTTTATTTAGACAGAATTACACCAGATGACCTTTAAGTTATTTATTTGTAACAAGTTGGTCTTTAAGCTTTTTTTGTAACAAATAGGACCTTTAAGTTACGTAACGTTGACACCGTTTGCCCTTTTAGTAAAATTTCATATCGTTGATTACATCAAAATACACCAAAATATGATTGGTTGCATGAAAATACATAAACTAGAGTAATCACAATATATAAAGTAGCATTACATCAAAATATATAAGCTAGAGTAATCACTAAAATGGCCTATTTGTTATAAAAAAAACTTAAATGACCAACTTGTTACAAATAAATAACTTAAAGGTTCTCTGGTGTAATTTTGTCTTTTATTTATTATCAGAAAAATTGGTAGTGACTAAATTAATTGATTTTAGTTGTTTAAGTAGATTATAAAAGCAATTAAAAAAATTTATATTTTTGGTAAAAAAGTACGCAGAAAAGGGATTTTTTTATGGAAAATATTAGAGAATATTTTTAAATACGAATTTACTTTGCTTATTATCATCCATGTAATCTATCAATTTGAATATTAAATATCCTTTTTAATCTATATATATATATATATATATATATATATATAAGTAATAAAGAGGTTGAAATATTGACGGTGCTCTGTTTTTTTAAAATAAGCAAAAATTGTATTGATGGAGGTACTAGGGGTGCACCCAGGGGCAGATTTAAAGGGTGTTCCTGGTGTAACATCCCTAGTTTTGTTAATTTCGAATTAAGAAATTAACGAGGGAATTATTATTCGATTAAATAATAAATCTAGTAAGGAACATGAGATGTCACATGTGAGGGAAAATATATTCGAGCTGATTGATGTACATTGTTTTAGCCATAACTCTCTGAATACTTGTCATATCAGTGTGGGACTTGAACCATTGGAAAATAGACAAAATTATATACACATTAGGCACTGGTTTGGATGGTTTTGGTTAGAAATTGAATAAGTTATGCTCATTCAAAAAGCGCATTGAGATGCTGTCGAGAATACATTCGGTTTAGAAGCGGTTGAACGAGTTCGGGATGAGTTTGTGAGTTTTTCAGAATCGTTTGAACTTCTAGAAGTTTCGGTTTTGTGTGATTTTCATCACACGAGGTGAGTTTTACTCACGTTTAGGGAATTTTAAATATTGTTTTTGTGTTACGTTTGAATGATTTCAAAATTCGAGCTTCGCAAATTTTCGAGTCAAAAGCGGTATTTTACAAAAAATTACGCGTGTTGGAAATTTAAAAGAAACCATATTATTTTGATTGTTGAATTCTTGTCTTTGGATTGGGATTTATGTATGTGTAACGGTCTTGCGGTTGAAATTGGATAGAAATATAGTTTGGGATCGATCGGAGAAACGAAAGCGAACGGAATTGGGCACTAAGTTGAGAAGTTCCTATGTCCCCAATATCCAATGTTTCGTTTCAACGCTCCGCTCGGCGAACTTCTTTTAAATCCTTTTCCTAACCACCCATAACTTATATGGTGATATTGTTTGTTTTGTATGTGGTTGTAAATTGTCCGGATTTGGTTATACATGTAAGTATTTTTTTGGGATGTCCATATTTCGGAGGAAACTCGCCGAATTTTCGTTAGAAATTTTGATACATGTTCAAAGTGGTTTTGAATTAAGCGGTTAATGTTACGAATATTTCGTAAAACTTAGAGTCTCGTGTGAGGACATATGTTTTGGAAAGTGAATTGAACAAAATGTTCTATTTCTTAATTTATAATTGGCTCGGGATGATTATGTTCATCTAAACCGGTTCACGTTTTACGATATATAAGAAATATCGAATTGAGGTGGCGACCTCCATGCGTTTAGTACACTAGGAGAGGAAGTCATGCGCCACGGTCCCAGGCCCCATGTTAAAATTAAAGCTATCCGCCTTTAAGAGTTGTACACTTATTGGCTATGTTGGGGTTCACCCATGCTTCCTTATGTGTTGTTGGTGATGTGCTAGAATTGATAAAACTTTTAAATGCGTATATTGTGATTTTGTCACTCAAGCTTCTTTAGGTTGTTGGTGATATGTCACAAGTGATTAATAAAGAGGATAGTGCATAGCCATCAAGAATTGGGCTATGAACTATAGATAAGTAATTTAAGTTGTACATAGTCATCAAGAATCGGACTGTGAACTCTTATGTAATTCATTTATCGGATTACACATGATTGATTGTATATTGTAATTCTTTTTGAATTACTAATTATGGTTTTATAAATGGACCGACCGATAGGTAAGGGTCACGGTAAGACTCACCGAGATTTGTTATCTCACCCTACAAATGTTGTTGTTTTTTGAGAAAGCAGGAAAGGAGATCCTTTATGGCACGAGTGGATAGCGTGCTCGAGAAGAAAATGGAAGACGTAGTTCTTCTATTATTAGTTATGGTTTTCCCTTGTATCTTTGTTTTCGATTTATAACTTGAGTTTGTATTTGAGTTATGTAATCGTTTCCGCTGTTGTCTTGTTTTGGGATATTGAACTTCTGACTATATTATGTTTACGACTCTTTGATTTGGATTCGAGAGTTTTTGGTCAAATCAATATCTGAGACAGGAATTTTTATACTCTGATGTATGCCATTAGGTACACTTTAGTATTTCTACTAGATAGAAATATGAGGGTGTTACACCTGGTGTTCCCAAGAACACCTAAACATCTTAACTTTAGTGGTAGTATACTCATATTTTACCCAAAAGGTCTTGGGTTCGATCCAAAGGGAACACACATATAATTCATTTATTTTTTCCTTTCTCACGTTTGTTGGTAGAATTAGAAATGACGCTGCTCACTCACGCTTCCTCCAATCACGGTCCCACACGCACGCTTTCCTTTTTTTCTCATTCTGCGTTCCTTTCTTTCTCATTCTGCGTTCTTTCTCATTTCAAAAACCCACACGCTTCCTCCAATCAAAAATCCCCTGCGTTCCTTTCTCATTTTGCGTTCGTCCAATCAACAACAAAAACATGATTCCTTTCTTCTTCATCTTCAACAATAAAAACTCTGATTGAAATTTGGAACCCTACCCAATTTCGTTGATTTCACTCTTAAAAGGTATATCCTTGATTACACTTTTTTGTGGGTTTATTTTTATTTTCATTCTCATGATATGATGATATGATTTCAGAATTTGTGCTTTTAATGTTTTTAATCAATTTCATCGTATTTGCAAAGCAACATTTAGTTGCTATATATATATTCTTTGGTATTATATATGTTGTTGATGAATTGAAACAGTATTGGAATTGGACATAATGGCACTTGAATAGCTAATTTGTAACACACTGCTCTTTGAACTTCGTGGCTGGTAATTTCGATGTTGATGTGTAACTACACTACTTATTATTATCATTTTTGTTATTAGTATTAAAATTGGTATTTTAGCACTGATATTACTATTACTATCATGATATGATGATATGATTTCTCTTTTCCTATCATGCTTTTAATCATTGTTTGATTGTGGCTTTCATTCAATAGTATTCTTAGGTATTTTTTGAACTTATCGTTTTTTTTTTGTAAAATCGTACGATTGTTAAATCTTTGAAGAAAAAAGAACACCATATTCTAAAATCCTGGATCCGCCCCTGGGTGCACCAATCTCATTTACATTAAAGAAAGGGGGAGAGCCTCCTCAAAACCTCCCCGAGCCAAAACCTATTGGGAAAAAGACTCAGGCAGGAAAAAGAGTACCTCAAAACGGAATTGAGTTGCTAACAGTGTGCATGTCAACCCACCGTTTCTCCCCCTTCTAAGCATTGAAGTGGATTAGATCACCACATGGAAATAGAACAAGAGCGTTGCCTTTCTTTAATTTTGAGTGTAATTGGTGGTGTGTCTTTATGCTCTTTTTGGTTAAAACAGTTGCGACCCTTTTCTTGAGTAAGTTGTCCATTAATTTATTGAAGGGAAAGGTTGGTCGATCAAATCATCTTAGGCAGTTAGGCACCCTAATTTCTGGATTTAGATCCTCTCCTTCTATTTTTCCCTACATCTCCTTCCATCATCTCTATCTCTCTCCTTATTCACTCTCTCTCATCATTATCTTTCAATTATTTTAATCATGAAAGATTGAATTAAGAGAGAGATGGAGGAAGATGTAGGAGAAAGGGAAGAAGAGGATCCAGGGTTCTAATTTCTTGCATTCCAATTCTTTGAATTTGGAACTGCACCACCATAGTTAAAAAGAGAAGGCAAAACTGACTTATTCTGTAACACCATAGTTAAAATCGATTTTAGTTCACTGTAGAAGCTTGAAATCCTAGCTTCTAAGTGTACTTGATTTTGGGGCTAGAATTAATTCTTTTATATGACATCACTGCTGAATCACGATTGGGAAAGGAAAACACACGATTGGGACCGATTTTCGTCGTTCCAATAACACATCATACAATTACAAAGGTACGTAGTTCATAGATTAAATTGTGTGCATACCTTTGTAATTGTATGATGTGTTATTGTTTCTTTATGGTATTTTGTGTGAGAGTGATAACTCTATTTTATATAGAGTTATTCATATGTTTAAACTTAGTAAATTGTTCTCTTTCAAGCAAAGATAAGGAGTTTATATAGTATTTTATGTGATATATGATAACTTGAGTGTTTAACATGGTTAAAGTTGTTAACAAGTCATTTTGGATATATTGTGGTATGTTTGATTAGTTTGTTCAGTGCAGCCTACAGATGCTCCTGCATCAATGCTCCTGCATTATTCCTGCACCACAAATGCTACTGCACGAGATTAACACAATGCTCTTGCATTGCATCTACATTGCTTAGAAGAGTAAAGCTATCCACTTGCACATCCATTTGCATTGATGACCTCATGTTTGGTCTCCAAAAGCAAGAGCAACTTTATATTTCGGCGCCTACAATTCTCACATAGCTTTGAGGACTCATCTACATAGGGACACATGCTCATCTCTCATTGGACCTCCCTACACACTTGAGTGAATGCCTCAACTTGTGAAACAACTTCTGAAAAGTAACCATGGTTACACCTCTAGTTTACTTCATCTACAAGTAAACACTACTAAAAAAACAAAAATTAGAGACGCCCAAAATCCCTCTCTAAACGACAAAAATCCGTCACTAACTGATTTAGAGACGGAATCTGTGACGACCAATGATTCGTAGCGAATTTTGGCGTCACTAAATATTTAGCGAGGGATTTTGAGAAATCTGTCGCTAATAAAGAGGGAAAAATCCCTCGCTAATAGAGAGGGGAAAATCTCTCGCTAATAGAGAGGGAATTTTCCCGTCGCTAATAGAGAGAGAATTTTTCCTCTCTATTAGAGAGGGAATTTTTCCTCTCTAATAGAGAGGGAATTTTTCCATCACTAATAGCGAGGAAAAAATCTGTCACTAAACTTAAAAGTACAACAATCACAAAATTCCACCAATACAGTAAACGTGAAAGCTATACAAATTTCTTAAAAGCACTACATGTTTGATAATGTGAATAAAAACGACTCCACTGGGGATCGAACCCAGAATCTCTGGTTCCACAAACCAGCGCCTTATCCATTAGGCCATGGAGTCATATTACACTTTGGTGGCAACCAATAGATTGATTTCATAATGAGATGATCCAAATAGGTGATTACTAGCATGATTCAAATATGCCCGATGAGTATAGTTTAACTCATTTCATCAAACTGAACCAAAAATTAGCATATGAAATCATACAGACTTTTTAGTTCTCAATTCTAACAATGATATATTTCATAGTCAATGACTGAAAGCCAAAAATAACACGTACCTCTCCAGAGCGAAACTTCTCAACAATGATGTCCATGGTCTTTCGGGACATACTCCCAGAATGGACTCCAACAAGAAAATCCCTCTTCCATTGTCTTAGAAGCTTGAGCTGCTTTAGTATGTACGATAGGTATCTTGCAGTCACAATTCTATTCACAAAAATTATACATTTCATGTTCTGTTGTAACCTGAAATCGGAACATGTGATCAGAATTTGATAATATATATTAATGTCATAACAAAGCCTTAGGAAGTTAGATATTATCCTTAGGAAGTTAGATATTATATTATATACATATACATTAGTTATGTGCTATATGAAAACAGGTCTGAAAGGGACTGGTTTAAAATTAAATAGCCATTTTTTTTTGTCAAATATTGAGAATGAGATATGATTGCCAACCTGAAAATGCAGTAACGGCAATGAAACAATTAGAAGAACATCAAGCAATGTTAAAAATTAAAATACCTATCATACATTCGAAGGTAAATAGTTCATTTGCCTTTAGCAAGATACTTATTGCACACGGACTCATCACTCGAATTTCCTTACGCGCTCCACTAATGCATGCCTCTCAAAATGGTCCCCGCTCAAAAGAATTTGACTAGCCTTAGAAGGTAAACATGAATATTAAAGGAGAAAGAATAAAAATCAATACATTAAGTTCCCAATTGGAAAAAATAAAGATAAACAACTGGTATAAGCTAAAATATTCTGTAGCAAATAAAAGAGCCTTACCTGCAAAGCTCCCCAAATGCCAAGACTCCCCATATAGAAGACCACATTATCAATCATCCGCTTCAGAAGTTTCTTAGTGTTCATCCGTTTCTGGTGATCTTCAACACTCCTACCAAGGGCTTCTATGCACTACTAACATAAAATAATGCAGTGATTAGTAAACCTTGATTATCTAATCGTCTTAAGATGCACACCTAAAGTGTACCTGGTGTTTGATCTCCTCAATTTTCAAGTACAAGCTAGTTTCCGATTTTGCAGTTAAACCGTAAGGATATATATTAACTATAACAGTTGTCACAAAAGATTGTAAGTCCTTGTCTTCAACAGTGTATACACCTGTGAACAAGATTCACATCGTGGGATAATTATTCACTACAAACGTGCAGTTAGCATGGAAGTTAAGTATAAGGAATTCACTAGCACTACGACACCAATATATCTCTAATGGAGTTCAAATACCACTTTTATGCAAGCCTTATCCCAAACAAACACTTGATCAATGTATAAGTGTTGCCCATTGTATATATCCTCTGCACAAGCGCTTGTTCAGAACCACATACCGTATTTGCCATCAATACTGAACTTCTTGGTTCTCTTGATCTGCACAACAACATCACAACACAGAACCTCGAATTACAAAAAGTGGATATAAACAATAGGAAGACAATTGCCATATTTACTAAGTTACACTATCAAAACCAGCTACGAATATTGTCAATGTCGACTACAACATTTACATTATGCTTGTGATTAATCACTAGCCATCCAAGTATCCAAAGAGAGATTCAACAAGCACAATTTGATGACACATAATAAATACAGGAGAAGGCAATTACTTACTCCTGCGACCATGTTCTAAATCTTAAATATGAGGAACCAAAAAACTCCTACTTTGCGATAACTCTTTTTTTCTTGTGGATCGAACAACTTTTTATAAAAAAACAACTTGTAACTGCTATCCAGAACTACAGCAGCCATCTGATTCATGACAACCATAATCCTAATTCACAATTATTTGCAGCAAAGTAAATGAATATTCATATCAAAATGTACAATTATCATTGTAAACCATATCAAAATTTCAGGTCATTAGAACAAGAAATTAAAACATATCAATTCTCCATGGAAAACAATAAATTAGCCACAAATGCATACCAAATTCACACCCACCTCGTAATTCACTTTGAACCAAAATTTAACAAACAAAAAAACCTAATCTTTTCATTATCAATGGCAGTTAAGCAACACATTAAGCACAATCTTCCTCTGACTGTAACGTCAGAAACAACACAATCTTTCAAACCCTAATTGTAATATCAACAACACTAAAAAGAAGATGATTATCTAAACAACAAATTACAAATGGGCTGAGATAGCCACAACCACGAATTGAGAGAGAGAGAGCGAGAGGTGCTTACCGTATATGGAAGAGAAAATATCAAATGAGCGAGAGAGATACTTCACTTCGATTTCAGAAATGTTAGGGTTAAAGTGTCAATGGAGCGATAGAGAGAACTGGAGAGGGAGAGAGCGAATGGAAGAATCACAGAACGAATGGAAGAGCAAGAGATTGAGGAAGAAACATACAATCTAGCATGATTTGTATTAAAGCACAAAAAAAAAAACGCAAAAACGAAAGCAGAAAAGGAAACAAAAAGAAAACACATTATACCGTGGTGCGCTCGTCGGCGAGAGATTCCCTAGCGGAGGTTTATGACCGGTGGTGAGAGGGTGCTCCGGTGGTTGGGTTTTTGAGATGGTTAGGGTTTTGAGATGATTAGGGATTTCGCGATGGTGAAGGTTACAGAGGTGAAGGTGAGAGGGTGCTCTGATTTGTTTTGTTTTTTTACACTCTGATGAGTTTTTTATTTATTTTTTTTATACAAAAAGTGAAATCTTTGAAAGGGGGGAAGTGACGCGCCAATTACATTTGGTTAGTGACGAGGCCAGAATTCCTCGCTAAGTTAGCGACCAAATATTTAGTTCCTCGCTAATGAGCGAGTTTTTTATGGTCGGCGACCACATAATTGTTCCTCACTATTAGCTAGGGGTTCTTTTTCTTTTCAAAATCCCTCTCTAACTGTCTTTCCATATTTTGTGACAAATTTAGCTACGAAATTATTAGAGAGGGATATTTTTTATCTCTATTTCCATCACAAATGCAAGTAAGTGTCCTCTACTATTTTTCGTAGCTAAATTCCTCACTAATAGTGAGGGATACTAATCCATCTCAAAAACTTCCTCACTAAATACAACTTTTCTAGTAGTGAAAGAAGCACCTCTCATGAAGACTATAAAAGAACCTCACTTCTTCACTTGGAGATATATCACAATCCATATGTTAGATCAAATTTCAATATACATAGTTAGTTTCTATTTTGTAAGAAGGAAAGGAATGAATTGACAAATCCTCCTTACTTCAATTTAGTAGTTTTTACTAAGTGTTGAGTAGTGGTGCAACTGCATTGCTAGGAGAATTCATGCATAGAGTTTCAACTCGTGTAATCTCTATCTTGTTGTCTCTCTTTTGTGATTTCAATTATATAAACATGATCTATTCAGTCTATATGTACCTTGCAATGTCTATGTTGAGCTAAATCTCTCTTAGTTGGAATGTTCTAACCATTTAATGAGCTTTTAAGTAAGTTTGATGCATGTATGTAATGTGTGCACTTTAGCTCTTGCTTGATAATACTTTCAACACTTATTTTGAGATTGATCATTTAGAATAAGTAGATTTGTAAAAGCAGACATGGTTTACAATTAAGAACTTAAGAACTAATATGTGTGAGTGTTTTACATAAAGGAAACTTTGTGAAAACCATGCTAAGTCCTAGACATAGGATAGTATAGTCCATAGGGTGATACTGTGGGTACTTTAAGAATACAAGAGTGAACTTATTTACCAAGCCTAGACATAGGAAGTTTGTAATGAAACTCTGGAGAAAGTGACTGAAAGGCACATAGCTAATGCAACAGCATTCAGTGCAACTACATCACATACTACATTAAACACTAAAAGGTGATTTACTTTGGGAAGACATTCCAACTAGCTTTTCTCTATTGCATTACCACTACTTGCACCTTGCTTTATATTAACTTGATTGTGATAACACCATCTCCACCATATTTGTTATTTGGTTACCTTACACTAGATTACTTTGTATTGAGTTTAAAAGGAGTTTCTCAATCCATGTGGGTGTTGCACCCCGAAAAATCCGGTTTGGGTTTCTCAATGTACAACGTGGAAATTTTTTGAAGCCGCCACCAATATTTTAATTTTAAGACCAAAACATTGAAGAAATGTCTTTTGAGCAAGGCAGATGGTCTTTTGAAAACTAGAGATACAGGTTCGGGGGTCGATTACGTGTGAGGAAGGTACTAACACCGCACACGTCCTTTCTACCGAAAGGGAACCTCTAACTAAATGCGTGGTTTTAACATTTGATTTGAAAAATACCTAGATTTGCCTATTTATTTCTTGTTTGAAGATGAATGGGAAAACTTAATGAAGATTTTTATTTTTGGCGCTTGACGAGAGTTGGCCTCTCGCTCCTACGTATCTTCTGGTGCGATGGAGAATTCAAAGCTACGTAGTTTTTGGTTGTCATGAAAATGTTTTTTTTTATCTTTTTAGTGAGTTTTCGAAATAGGACGAGTATTCAGCGAATGATTAAACTAACAAAGGTTATGGATAATCACCGCTAAATACTCTTGAAAAATGGGAGTCACCACCACTAGTCAGACGAACAAAGGTTCTGATTGACCATTAGTAGCGACTCGTTTTTTATTTGATCTTTTGAAAATGATTTTCGAAAGAGATTAATTGGCACAAATGATCAAACTAACCAAAGTTATGGGTGACCATCGCTTATTGTTCTTTGGAAAAAGACATTGCCACCAATGGCTAGACGAACAAAGGTTCTAATTAGCCACTAGCAACAATGGGTTTAAAAATGATTCTTTTTTGTTATGAAAAATGCTAATGTTTATAGTTGCGAAAAGGATTTTTATTTGTTGTGCTTGACGAGAACGTGGCTCGCTACTACGTATCCCAAATGGGAATCAAAGCGACGCAGTTCTAATGTGCCTTGAAAGTGAAAGTCTTTTTGCTTTGGTTTTGAAAAGTGAAGGGCGTTCATAATGATCAAACTAACAAAGGTTATGGGTGATCATTACTAAAAACTCACTTAAATGCATGTAAAAATCTCTTTTGAAAAATGAAAGCCTTCATGATGACCAAACTAACAAGGGTTATGGGTGGTCATCACTAACAACTTGCCATAACTTTTGATGCTTAGGAAAATATCTTTTGAAATTGAAAGCGTTCATGATAATCAAACTAACAAAGGTTATGGGTGATTATCGCTAGTAGCTTATGCATATGAAAACATCTTTTTTTTGAAATTTAGGCTCTCATGACAACCAAACTAACAAAGGCTATGGGTGATTGTCACTAGTCACCATTTTCATGCTAAGCTATTTAGAAAAGAAAACAATGAATGCAAGAAGATTTGGAGATTCAAGCATGGCACAATCATTGAAATCGAATCCTTAGGCAAGCAACAACATGGACATAACTTGCAACTAATCTCATTTGAATTCTTGAGCAAATATTAGCCTAGACTACACATATTAGACCACAACACATAAATAGGCAAAGAAGGAACTTGAATTGGGCATTAAGCAAAAATGCAAGAGTAGGCAAGATTGAACCTAAATGCACATCTAATGGAAGATGCTAGGCGAGGACAATACTCAAACATTTCTACAAAACGCAAGGGAATCTAAATGCACATCTAGTGGAAGATGCAATGTAAGGAATGGACCTATCTAAGTATTGATGATACCACATGAGAGTAGACAAGGAAGTTGTAGGCACAAACGAATTCAAAAGAGTAGCCTCAAGTATGATCATTGGCAAACCATAAACAAGCAAGTCATCTTAGCAATCAAAGCATCAAAGTATGTTGAATCACTTTGGTCAATCCTCAACACTTAAATTAGAGTGCACAAGTGTGAATCCTCTTGCCAATCATCAACAAAGACAAGTTTATTAAAGCAAGCATTTAGGAACAAACCCAAACCCTAAACATACAATCTCATTTGTTATTCACTAAGAAATTAAAAGGGGAAAGTTGAATCATCTAAGATCATCTTCACCACTTAAAACATGATGCACTAGGCATAAGTGGGAATCATATGATTTATCATCAACAATGGACAATAATAAAACTAGAATACAAGAGGAAGTAAATAAACACTAAAACCAAGTTGAATCATATAGAGCAATCTTCTCACTTTGAGAAAAGTGTACTAGGCGCTAGTGAGAATCAACTTGCCTATCATCAACAACTAACAATAAGTAAACTCAAACACAAGAACAAGTGAACACATAAACTAGATTGAGTCCTTTCTAGCAATCTTCACCACTTAGATCAAGGTGCACTAGGCACTAGTGGGAATCATATTGCTAGATCATCAACCACTAACAACAAGCAAATTAAAATGCAAAGATTAACTAAACACACAAACTAAATTGAATCACGTAGGGCAATCTTCTCACTTGAATCAAAGTGCCCAAGGCACAAGTGAGAATCAACTTGCCTATCATCAACAATTCACAATAAGCAACCTAAAACAAGATTTAAATAAACACAAAAACTAGGTTGAATCACATAGAGCAATCCTCATCACTTTAAGCAATGTGCACTAGGCACAAGTGAGAGTCATATTGCCTATCATCAACTTAAAATGACAAGCAAGCATATAAACTACAAAAAAAAAGTGTTGAATCACATAGAGCAATCCTATTCACTTTAAGCAATGTGCACTAGGCACAAGTTAGAGTCATATTGCCTATCATCAACTTAAAATGACAAGCAAACATATGAAAAACCCAAATACATAACCAAATACCCATTTATTTTGTAAAGCAAGTGAGATAATATAGGAAAACAAGCTAGACTACAATTTTTGGTAAAGGTTCATGTGATTAGGCAAAGAGATGCACAAAACAAACATAAAACCATATTTTTCTATGAGTATGCGAAATACAACATGCCATAAAACAACATTTTATTTCATGAAAGGCAAAGATTAAGATCCAAATCAACACAAATCAACAATTATTCAAGGGTGAGAAGCACCATAAGCACCCAAGCCTCCCTAAGTGCTTGTCAAAGTGCTTATGACACTTCTCACCAACAACAATCAACAATATGAGAATATGAAGATGATAGGATGAATGTTTTTTATATTTTTGAGGAAAGACTCAAATATGATGCAAGGTTTTAAGGATTACCTTAGCTCTAAGCTAGAAAGTGAGATGAGAAGATGAAACTAGACACAAATCAACAAAACTCCAATGTTCTTCAAAGAAGTACCCACTTGATGATGATGCTTGAACTTTTAATGAGAAATGGAGGGAGTATGTGAAAGAGGGATGCAAATGAGGTGGAGTAGTGGTGTTTGGGTGGAAGGAAGTGAAGAAGATGGGTGGAGGAGAGGTGATGGTGGCTACGGTTTTGGAGAGGGGAGGAGAGGGGTGAGTTGCGTGTGTGAGAAAAATGAGAGGCAAAAGATCCTTAGGTGTGAAAATGAGAGGGTATTTATAGAGTTGTTTTAGGTCTAGGGGTAATTATGTCATTGTTCCTTACTAGGTGCTCTAGGATTGAGTTTTGAATTTGAATGAAGGGCTAGGATTAGAGATCACTTGGATTGTGGGTAGTGAGAAAACACAAAAATGAGAGTGAGGGGGAGAGTTTGTGTGAAAAACTTGTCTTATTGTGGGGTCAAGGGTATAATTGAGATGGAATGTTACCAAAGAGGAAATTTTGTGTTTTCTTTTGAAAAGGTGAGTGTAAATGGGTGGGGTAATTTACAAAAGAGGGCACAACTCTATGAGGGAAGAGAGAGAATTCGAAAATGGGGAAAAATGGGGGGAAAATTGCTTCTCTTTTTGGTCTTTTGTCTTATTTAGGACACTTTGTACTTTTTATTTGAATTTTGAATTTTTGGGCATACAAATGAGAGTGCACCTATTGAAAATGTGTCCCATATTTTTGGGCCATATCTTAGGAATCAATGATTGGGCCCAAAATTCCATGATATCACCATCCCCAAAATTGATTTGATACCTCACCTTGAAGGAAATTCCCATTTTACCCTTTCCTTTAAATTTGAATCTTTATGCAAATAATTAACATTCATGCGCATAAAAAATTATAATTAAGCACATTATTCCTCAAATAATTCCCCTGACAATTGTCCATTGATTTGTGATGGAAAACCGTTTTTGCTGTGAAATGACCAAAATACCCTTTTTGACCCTAAAACCCTAATTTGCCCAAAAAGTGCATTTCAACCCTAAAAATGATTTCAAGAACCTTGGAATGACTTCTAGGACCCAAAATGCAATGCATAATGCCCTTCACTCTTCAATTTATTTATTTTTTGTGGATAATTAGGGTTTTGACCTAAGCCGGACAAAATTGGGGTATGACAGTGGGTTCGATCTTTTATACTACTTGTTTAGGACTGTGTATACTTGCATATGCTTTTCACCTACCGGAGAGTGAAAATTGTGATTGCATTGATTGAATGAATCTGTTACAACATGTTAACTGAAATACCAGTATGCTTCTAACATTAACTATAGCATAACCGGGTCAGTTAGTAAAGTGGGCTATACAACAAGGCCAAAAATACAAATTACAATTGGGCCACACTACTAAACAACACACACAATATTACAAAGGCACTTCTACGATTATATTTCCTCTCTTAAACAGCAACATATCACATGTTTTGTTTAGTTTTAATTCTTCTTTATTGTCTTCGCTTTGTCTTGCTTCAATTTCTTTGTTGCAATATCAGTTTCTTCATCTGCAGTAATGTTGCACATTCCTATTTCCTTCTTCAATTTATTGAAACTGTCAATCTTCAGTCCTTTGGTAAGAATGTCACCATTGGTTTTGTGAAGAAGCGATTTTCAACTCAATATGTCCATAATTGCTTAAATCTCTCAAGAAGTGAAACCTCACATCTATGTGTTTGCTTCTTCCATGCAACACAGGATTTTTTGATAACTTGATTGTTGAGCTGTTGTCACAAAACACACTCAAACAATCCTTTTGATTCTCTCCAATTACTTCCAGTATACGTTTCAAGCAAACTCCTTGACAAACACAAGATGGCGGTATTACAAATTCTGCTTCTGTGGTTGACAAGGTCACAATTGGTTGCTTTTTAGAGGACCATGAAATGGCACCTCCATTCAACATATATACTTACCCACTTGTACTTTTTCTGTCATTGAGATCTCCAGCATAATCTGAGTCACAAAACCCAATAAGTTCATCAATTTTGTTCTTTTGGTATAGTATTCCTTCTTCCAAAGTTCCTTTTAGATACCTGCAGATTCTCTTGGCAGCAATTAAGTGTTCTTCAGCAGGTTTATCCATGAACCTACTTATTAAGTTAACACCAAACATGATGTCTAGCCTAGTGGCATTCATGAGGTACATTAAACTTCCAACCAATTGCTTGAATACAATTGGATTCACACTGCTCTGCTCTTCTTCTTTTTTTCAACTTAGTTCCTGTCACCACAGGATTATTCACTTGCTTGCTTTCTAGCATACCAAATCGTTCCGGCACCTCTCTTGTGTATTTTTGTTGAGTAACAAAGATACTTTTGCTGCTTTGGATTACTTCCACACCTAGAAAGTACCTCATCCTACCAAGATCAGACATTTCAAATTCTTTCTTCATTGCTACAGAATCATTTCCAATATAGATCAAATAATCTACATACAAGCTAACTATCAATAACTTGTCTCTATTTCCTCTCTTAGTGTAGAGAGTGTGTTCATAGGGACACTTATTGAATCTCTCTTTAGCAAAATACGAATCTATTCTGCTGTACCAGACCCTGGGGGCCTGTCTTAGGCCATACAGTGCCTTTCTTAGCCTGTAAACTTGTTTTTCCTTTCCTTTCTTTACATATCCCTCAGTCTGTTCCACATATACAGTCTCCTCTAGTTCACCATGTAAGAAGGCAGACTTCACATCTGGTTGATAAACCTGCCGTTACCTCAAAATTTCGACAGTACTTTAAATGTAGCTTTAAATGGAGTTGACTCCACATTTAATAATGTTTTAGGGGCCACAAGTCAACATTCAAGTCAATACTCCATCACTTCGACAGAAAAGATATGCAAGTGCAAGAGATGCAAGTGAACTTCGACAAGCTCGGTTTTCGAAGCTATGAAGCAAGCAAGGCAAGAAACCTTCGACAAGAGAGGGCTTAAACCTTCGACAAGAGAGGGCTCAAATCTTCGACAGAGATGGGTCCAACACTTCGCCAAGCGGTTGACAAGGAGCTAGTCGAAGCGTGCGAGCAACAAGCGATTAGTGGCGGTTACTTCCCCTTATTTGTAGGAGGCAGTTATTGTTTTTTCCCACGATTGTTCCTATGAGTATAAATACTCCTTTGTAATAGAAAATCGGGGTCACCACATTTCACAAGAACTCTGAGAAACTCAACTTCCAAGCCAAAGCGAAATACGAGTGAAACAGATACCTTGTACGTGCTGGTGAACCATCTTTCTTTCAATTAATGCAATATTTACTTTCTTTTTACCTTTGTTGCGTTTCCTGCTTTTATTTTGTTTTCAATTTGTTTCTTTCTATCATTCCCTGTTCTTACACACGTCTAAAACACAAAACTTAAAGGCAATCGTCAAAGAGATTTTCTAGTTTGATCTCACAATCTCAACGTTGAAAACTAGTGATTGTTTGCTAAAAACACCAGCAAACAAATTGGCACGCCCGGTGGGACCTTTGCCATTAATTTTGTGTTGTTCCTATAAGTGTGTGTATTTGTATGCACTTGAGGAGTGGTAGAATGGTACGTACCAATTCTAACAATGCCTCTAGTTCTAACCCTGTGGTATCACAAGGGCAAGGAACAACCATAGATTCTACAAGTGTCAGTGTTGCAGGGACAATGGCCCCAGTAACATCGATAACCGTTCCCACGATGTCGATGACCAATGTTGGGTCGACACAATCTATGTCTTTGCCACAAAGTATAGGACTTCCTTCTAGTCCTTATATGGCAACAGGGAATAGTTTAGAGACACGTTTCCAGAATATGAGTCTACCACCATATCCTTTTGGTGTATATGGCATGCCTACTGGAATGCCACACGTTTCGACCTTTTCCCCTTCACATGTGTCTTCTGAAAGCACACTTGGTCGAAATCCCACCGCATTAACCAACGCGTCTTTGTTAGCGTTAAGACAACAAGTAGACGAGAGTAATCATGATATGGTTAATATGCTAACCCAACAAATTGGTCTTGTTTTCAATCCGTTGATTCGAACACCAATACAAGTTACCAAATGTTAGCAAACCAAATGGGTAGGATTGCGATTTCTTTGGGGCTCCTACGGAAATAATAGGCAAGTACCCAATTGTGGGAATAATGCGCCTAATACCCCACATAGATCGATTCTTGTCGAAAGCCCAGCGGTTGTAAAGCGAACAACAAGGTATGGGAAACCATGTCCACGAAGTAGTTATGGTAAATCGAAACCAAAACGCTGATGAAGTTGTTCGACAAGTGCAACGAAATAACGCTTGTGCTCAAGATAACATAGCCACTTTGGTAGAAACCATAATGGCACAAAATGGCCTTAACGTAGGTTTACATAGGCCAAATTTCATATCACATTTGTGTGAATATGTATTGCGTGAATTGCCAAGAGGTTGGAAAATTCCTAAATTTACTAAGTTTGGGGTGATACCAATGAGTCTACCGTCGAACACATTGCAGTTACATGATCGAGGCGGGGATATAGCCAGAATGAGAGTTTGAAAATGAAATATTTTCCAAATTCTCTAACTAAGAATGCCTTTACGTGGTTTACCACTTTACCCCTCAGTTCCATGTACACATGGGGGCAATTAGAAAAGGCTTTTCATGAGCGATTTTATATGGGCGATCGAAGATTAGTCTTAAAGAATTGGCGGTGTTCGACGTAAAGTGCCTGAAGCTATTGACGACTACTTGAATAGATTTAGGCTATTAAAGGCTAGGTGTTTCACACAAGTTCCTGAACATGAGCTTGTCGAAATGGCTGCAGGTGGCCTTGATTATTCAATTCGAAAGAAATTGGATACTTCTCATTTGAGAGATATGGCCCAATTAGCCGATAGAGTTCGACAAGTTGAAAGGCTTAAAGAGGAAAAGGCTAGAGTGAATAAATACATTGTAAAGCAATCGAAGAAGGGAGACTAGGATTTGGCGATAAAAAGAACAAAGCACCAATGCAGATTGACGCTGATCCACTTCATCAAGCAGAAGCCATGTATGCTGAACCGATTGAAATGAATATAAGCATGGTTGATGCAAATGTGGTAGGTTCTCCCAAACCTGTCAAACCTTCTCTTGACAAGCTTAAAAGTAGTAAGGGGGGTGATTTGTGCAAAAGCTTACTCGGGAGGAGTATGAAGAGAAGGTACAGTTCAGTGTACCCCAAAGTGAAGAAGAATTAATAGACTTCCTTAATAGGTGCAAGTGAAGAACTCGAGGTAATGTTATGCCCCGGATGTAGTCTTTGTGTTCGACAAGGAAGGCGCCAAAAGTGTCGAAGGATACGAAGTTCGACAACCTCTTAAAAGAAAATGGTGGACAAAAAGCCAAACTTTAGCTTCAGAGAGGGGACCTTCCTTATAAGGTCAAGAGTTCGAACAGGACCTTCAACAAGCAAGCCACGGTTCTTTGGTAAGAACACAACCAAGAAAGAATTTGTGTTATCGCCTCTCGCCAAATCGTTTGTGCCAAAGGCTAACCTTCCAAACGAAAAGTGGATACATTTGGTTGTAACCACTATAGGAATGTTGTGCCACAAGCTGAGGTTGTGAAGCCAAAGGCAAATGAGGCTGCGAAGTATAACTACAAAGGGAAAAATCCTATGACCAAGACCCAATGGCGTCGCTTTCAGCGAAGAAGAAAGCGATACTTGCTTCTAACGAGGAAACGCCAGGAACTTCGAAAACGGCTAAGAATATGACTTCTAAAGCCGTGGGGAATACAAAAGTGAACATGGGTGCTGCCAACCAAGTGAAGGTTGGGAATAAGGCCAAGGGTAAATCTAGTGTAATAGAAGAACCAAGGAGGCCTGCAATGGAGAGAATCTTTCCTCCACCGCCATCGTTGAGGAAGAAAAGTCCCGACCGACATGGATGAAGACGTCACTTGATTTTGAAGACTCGAAGCCGATTTTGATGTCATTTGCAATGTGGTGTCTATTCTACCCAGTGAATATGACGTCATCATAGTCCCAAATGATGTCAAAGAAAACTTCACCGAGGATATGGCTAACCACAAGCCAGTTTGTTACTACGTAATGAACAACGGCTGTGTCGAAGAGCAAATGGCCACTTTCGAGAGGCCGGCGAAGGCATGCGGCATCACTTGAAGCCTCGTATGTCAAGCCAAGGTTAACGGCGTGGGTGTCAATAAGATATTGGTAGATGGAGGCGCTGCGGTGAATTTGATGCCTCAAGCAATGCTGGAAACCATAGGGATGTTCGACACTGACCTTAAGCCTCATAATATTGTGTTAACCAATTATGAGGGCAATCCGCCGATCTTTGGGGGTCGTCGAAGTTGAAGTAGTAGTAGGCACTGTCAAGAGAACTACCATGTTCTTTGTCATAGCCTCCAAAGCAAGCTATAACCCGCTCCTTGGCAGAGAGTGGATACATGGAGTAGGTGATGTACCTTCAAGCCTACACCAAAAGTTGGTGATGTGGAAAGATAATGGTCTTGTGGAATATGTCGAAGCAGACCAGAGCTACTTCCTTGCTGACGTAAACAATGTCACCAAGGAGAATTTTGAAAAACAGATGGCGAACATTGCGCCATGCACATCTTCTAGTCAGGCTTACATCTCATCTGACAATGTGTTTTCCTCTGTTCGATTGTACCCAACACATGGTTTTGTTTGGGAGAGGGAAGTGGTGGAATATGGAAGTGTCTATCCTGAGGGTGTTCTACCCCCAACAGGATGGGATACTGACTCTTAGAAAGTTTTAGATGTCAGCACCCAACGCATGGGATAGAATTACGGCCTACATGGCCGAGAATAAAGTAAAAAGGGCTTTGGAAGCCGAGATAATTCAGCAAACAATGGCTGTCGAAGCCATAGCTTCATCTGAAGAAAATGGTGAAGTCATAGATGACAAACTTGATTGCATTTATGATGACGAACCATTAGGCGGTAAAAATGATCCTTGCACAGTATTCAAAAAATGCCCTTTCTTACCTTCATTTCCTACTCCGTCGAAAAAGCATTTTTTGGGGGGCAATCTGTTACCTCAAAATTTCGACAGTACTTTAAATGTAGCTTTAAATGGAGTTGACTCCACATTTAATAATGTTTTAGGGGCCACAAGTCAACATTCAAGTCAATACTCCATCACTGACAGAGAAAAGATATGCAAGTGCAAGAGATGCAAGTGAACCCGACAAGCTCGGTTTGAAGAAGCTATGAAGCAAGCAAGGCAAGAAACCTTCGACAAGAGAGGCTTAAACCTTCGACAAGAGAGGCTCAAATCTTCGGCAGAGATGGGTCCAACACTTCGCCAAGCGGTTGACAAGGAGCTAGTCGAAGCGTGCAGAGCAACGATTAGTGGCGATTACTTCCCTTATTTGTAGGAGGCGATTATTGTGTTTTCCCACGATTGTTCCTATGAGTATAAATACTCCTTTGTAATAGAAAATCGGGGTCACCACATTTCACAAGAACTCTGAGAAACTCAACTTCCAAGCCAAAGCGAAATACGAGTGAAACAGATACCTTATGCGTCTTTGGTGAACCATCTTTCTTTCAATTAATGCAATATTTACTTTCTTTTTACCTTTGTTGCGTTTCCTGCTTTTATTTTGTTTTCAATTTGTTTCTTTCTATCATTCCCTGTTCTTACACACGTCTAAAACACAAAACTTAAAGGCAATCGTCAAAGAGATTTTCTAGTTTGATCTCACAATCTCAACGTTGAAAACTAGTGATTGTTTGCTAAAAACACCAGCAAACACCTGCCATCCTCTACCTCCAACTATTGCCAACACAGACTTGATGGTATCCCACCTTGCCCCAGGTGCATATACCTCAGAAAAGTCAACGCCAGCTTGTTGAGAATACCCTTTTGCCACCATTGTGCCTTATACTTATATATCTACCTTTCCTTTTTCATTGTATTTGGTCTTAAAGACCCATTTGACCCCAATTTTTTTGCTTCTGCAGGCAAACTTTCAAGTTTCCAGGTTCCATTTTTCTCAATGGATTGTATTTCAACATCCATTGCTTTTCTCCATCTCTGATGTTGACATGCTTCAACATAAGCCAAAGCATCCGCTACATTGTCAAACACTACCAGACTATGTAGTTCGCTATCATCATTATCAGAATCAACAAAGTTATTCTTATTATTAGAAGGATTTCTGCTACTGCTAGGTACGCCAGTTACCACAAAATCTTGCCACCAACTAGGATTTTTAGTTCTCCTAGGTGAAAGAGGTCTCATACTTGAATTACTCAAACTTGGGTCACTTTTAATCTCAGTCTCTTGTTCTCTCCTCTCTTGACTCAACCTTTGAGTAGAGGTATTAGTTGATTCCCTAGTTTCTGTATCTACAGCAGTGAGAGGGGTAGCATTTGGCTGCACTACCTCTGTTGTGGTTGTTGGCTCAATACTATCATCCAGTTCACAATTTGGTGCTTCATTTTCTATATTTTTCCAGTTCCACCTACTTTTCTCATCAAAATTCACATATTTGTTAATCAAAATCTTCTTAGTGATGGGTGTTGTGCGAAAAGTAGTTGTGCAAGTGTACACAATCGCAACAAGTAATATATTGATAAGTAAAGTTCGTCTCCACAGGGATTGGTATTAATTTTAGAGTTTAAAAAGGAATTACACTTAGAGGATCAAGTAACAAATAGTTGAGTAGCAAAGTTCAGTTGAACAAGAGTTGTTTTAAAGTAACAAGTTAAAGTAAGTTAGACTATGAGAGAAATAAGTTGGATTGCTTTCACTACGTGACTTCCCAGAAATAAGACGCTATAACGCCACACGCTATAGCGTTAAGCGCTGTTGCAAATGTTTTGCACCTTTCAGTACTAGCGCCAGGGTTTCACTACAAGATGCCTATGTCTAGGTTCTAAATAGGTCCACCCCTGTATACTCAAGTTCCCACAGCTTATGCTTTATAAACTATTGCAACTTCTATGTCTAGAGGACGCAAAAATTGATTAAATGTCTTCAACCAACCTTATCATTTATATTAACCCTTGAGTTCTTTCTATGGTTCATGTCTGAATCCACAGAGGTACTTGTTTTACGTGGCCAAATATAAAACAAGTTTGGAAGAATTATAACACAAGGATTAAAACGCAAAACGTGAGAAGTTATATACGCAATATTAAAGGTTCATCACAAGCTATAGCAACCCAACTCAAGGAGTTTAGCTCATGTTGAGCATCATCAAAATAACACAAATAAACATACTTGCATTACCATAGGTAGAAAGGAAATTACAAGTGCAAAAGATACAATCTTGATGTCTCCTTATCATCCACGCAATGATGATACAAATCAAGTAGCTTTACAAGTGAGAAATCTGAGAGAATCACCAAGGAAGAAAATAAACTTCAAAAGCTTTAAAAGTGTATCAATGGAGAATAAGAAAATGTCAAGTTTTCTCTCTACCAATACTCTCTCTAACTCTCGAATACCCTAAGGTAAAGGCGGAAATCAAGCATATCTAGTCTCTCTAGCATGAGGTACAAATCTTCTCAAAAGTCAATAAAGGTGATGTTTGCTTTTTCACCAACTCCACTATTCCTCACTCATGCGATGACAAGTGTCCACACAAATCCAATAAAATCCGCACATGTCGCCAAGCACAAAGTGGACACAAGATATGGAACATGGATTAATGAGCTTGGCGCCAAAATTGCACTTTGCCTTTAGATGCTCGGTGATCGCCTTCTTGGACGCTATAGCGTTAGGACGCTATAGCGCTAAACACCGCACTACTTCACAAAATACATCAAAACAATCACAAGGGCACCAAATGTGCCAATTTCATAGCAGCAAGAGTGTTTAGCCCTTCCTCACCTAATATTAATGTAAATGCAATAAATACTATACTAATATTACTTGAGAACTTACTTAATTTAATGATTAGAGGCATAAATAACTCATATAAATATGAGTTATCACACCCCAAACTTAAACCATTGCTTGTCCCCAAGTAATGACACTTGCAAAGACAAAACAAAGCGACACTTATTCATAAACACAAGACACGATCAAGACTTCACTTCTAAGCACACTCATTCAAATATATTCTCAATGGGCTAATAATTGATTCATACTCACACCAACACACCAATGCATTTTACTCAACTTCTAAGCTTATTACTGCTCAATATAGTGTGTGTGTGATCTCTGACTTATCTCAATTCCTAGCTAGATTCAGATTTCTCTTAGCCTTGGGAAGAGTGGCCTTCTTTTGGTGACACCAAAATTTCTTTCAAAACAATGACTAGACTAACATTTTCACACAAATTTGAGGGATTTCAGACATGACAAAGGGCTTGATTAGGTATTTCAGGCCTGTGGCTAGTGTTCCTAACCTAAAACTACACAAGAGACGCTATAGCGTTTGATGCTATAGCGGTGAACAAAATTTGACAAAAATTGACAACTTTACAGACTGCAGCCCCCTCATTACTGAGTTCCTTTGGCACTTTTTTTTTTTATTAACACATGCGGCCTTTTTGGAACAACCCAGCCTTTATTTCAGGTAGCTACAGCCTTTTACATATATATACACTATATTTACAATGATTTCCTTCGTCACTAACCACCCTAAGACCTTGGTACTTAGCCTTTAAGCAATCCAAGCACCCCCAAACTTAGCTTCTACAGCTCTTCAAGTTTTTAATCAAGTTTTGATGTCACCTTGGTTAACCAGGACTAACCTAAGCATCAGATAGTCCTAGGCTAACTAAGTTTTTCCTTAAGCACAGAGATTTTTATGTGTGGGAGCAATAATAAACAAAGATTTTTTTCTAAAAGCACGGCTCTCTTACTCACTCACACAATCATCACTAAAACTAGCCCAAAGAGAATGCATTCAATGATTATACTTAAAAATGAAACACATGAAACAGAACATTGATAATTCTAACTTTAGGTCCTCCCCCCACAACAAAAGTGAGCAGTGTCCTCACTGCTCTAATGGACTAGGGAGAGGCCTAAGATAAAACAGAAACAAAATAAAACAAGTCTTGAAACATTTGTGAAGCGCAAGACAGACGCTATAGCGCTTCACAACTTATTGGAACATACAACAAAACTAAAAAAAAACTACTACAGCAGAATGTTAAGATCATTTATTTATTAGACCAGACCTGGTCCTTGAACTGACACGAGTTGGCTGAAGAAGGATTGCAGCCTTTTTCTTCTTTTTCTCTTCCTTCTGGCCTTGCTCAGACGCTATAGCGCTACCACTGGGGTCTTCCTTCTCTTTAGCGGCCTTCATCTCTGCTAACTTGCTAGCAGCTTCTGCCTCTTGCTCAGATACCTCCTTTTCAGCTTCTTGTGCTTACGGGCCGCACACTTTCTTGATCATCTTCCTCAATCACGACAAGCTTTGCACAGGATCCTTCTTGCAGATACATATGTTGGCCTCTTTCACGCCACATGCTTCTCCTTCGTCACGGCTTGGTGTGCGGATGGCACTGGGCCTTGCACTACCTTTCTGGGAGGGCTATCAACCATGGCCTGAGCTTCTTCTTCAGAACCTGCAAGAATGTTAGCTTTTGATTGAGGGCTCCTTTGGGCTTTTTGCTTAAGCCTAGGAGATTTTGTTGTACTTGACACAGATGATGATGGACTTTTCTGCGCTGCAGGCGCTATAGCATCAGACGCTATAGCGCTAGCAGATTCTTCAGCAGGATTTTGGGGATTTGGTTGTTGTGGTGATGCGGTGGTTGACTTGGTTCTTTTCTTGCTATGGGAGATTGGGACAGTGGTTACGGTTGTCTTTGGCTCATTTAGATTTGGTGGTTGCTGTGTAGGTGGGGGTGATGTTTCGTTGGTTGGGATGGGTGGAGGGATGGTGGTTTCAGATTGTGGGGTCTCAGGAATGATTTGGTCTTGGGCTTTTACTGAAGGTATTTGTGGTGAAGGTATTTGTGGTGAAGGTTGTCTAGTTGGGCTGGGAGTGGGGTCAGCATGCACTTCCTCCAATTCTTTTCACTCTGTGAACCTTCCTCCTCTTCTGGGCTCTCTTCACCAGATTTTTCCTCACTCTCAGAATCTTCCTCCTCAGATTCATTAACTTCTCTCATCACCCTCCTTGTTTCTTCTTCATCTTCTTCACTGAGTTCTTCCAAATCTTCAGTATTCAAAGATTCTTCGCTGCTCACCTTTGTTTTCTTCTTAGCAGGACTCTTCACCTTCTTCTTTGGCGGGGCTCCTTGCTCTCTTTTTGAGTGTGTGGCAGAGACCTTTTTACTCACCCCTTCTTACGCTTGAGGTGGCTCCTTCACACCCTCTTCCTCAATCAACCACTCGGGAACCTTTGGGCGTTCGGTAATTCCTTTCCCTAGATAACTTCTCCGAAGCGACTTTCTCCCATTCAAACTTGGCCTTCATAAACTTGCACAGAGCTTGTTGGTTCTTATTCAACTGATTAAGCGCTATAACATCGACGCTATAAGCGCTAGAACTTCTCTGCACGGGCTTGAACACGGCGGGAATGTCTCTTGAGAGTCCTTCGTTCATCACGAATCTCAATTTCTACCTCACCGCTTGCACAATTCGAGTAATTAAACAAGGAAAATACTGATTACCATCGGTTTTGATCCGCTTTTCTCAATTTCCCTTGCAATGATCTTGCCCACGCCAATGCTTTCACCTTCCAAAATAGCATCCAAAGACTATCAATCGATCCTTCTCCACATTGGTTGTGTGAGAAGTGGGCATGAGTGAATGCACGATAAAAGTAAACCACATGGCACCTCATCCACGTAAATGTTTTCTTGACTTTGAACTCGATCCAAACCTTTCCCACGTAGCTTCCTCCACATGATTCTCTTCGACCTCCTCCATTTCGTCCACGACCCCACGTATCAAGCTTTTTCTCACATGCCTTCCCAGAATAACCTAGCTTGAAGTGCTCATTGATTGCACTTGGGCTGAAATCAACCATTTCACCCCTAACCATGGAATAGGTTTGGGGCTTTCCCCCTTTTGGAGGAGGAATACCTTTGTAAAACTCCTCACCAAAGGCACCAAAATTCCCCTCGTGCTTGATGAATTTTCGCCACCCTAGCGCTATAATGAGTAGATGTGAACACATCAGGGCTTTCTCATTTTAAAACCCCTCTCAGCTATAAAATTCATTTTCCAATAACGCGCAGTATCGTCCTTTGGGTCCACAGCCCTAGAGGAACCTGGTTCTGAGGCTCTGGGCTTTCTAGAGGGTTTTTCAACTGAGCTCTTCTTCACCATTTTGTGATTTTTTTTTGAAAGGAAGAAAGGGATTTGTGAGTTTCGAACTGGATTTTAAGATCGGTTGCGAGAGATAGAAGGAATAGGAGTTATGGCACGATGGGGGTTATAGAAGAAGAAGGAACAACAGATTAGAAAGAGAGAAAGGAAGGAGTGGTTGAGTGAGAGGCTATTGGGAATTGAATGATGTGACCGTTGTTGATGGGCGGAGTGGATGAAGTGATTGGGCTTTTTCACACGTGGCGCATAGGGTGAAGCGTTTGTATTACCTGCAGCGCGCGTGCCACGTCATTGACAACCGTCCCATTATTTTCAATTAAAACGTTTCATCTTTGCATTTACCCCCTCTTGACACTATAGCGTCAAGATCACACTCCAGACCTTCAATTTTTCAAACTCCTCAACACAATAATTTTCCCTCTTGAAAAATAAAAATAAAAATAAAAGAGATGTTGATTAGTAAAACCTTGGGGTGCCTCCCAAGAGCGCTTGTTTTAAGAGTCTTCACTGACTTCTTCATTTGATGTTAGGGATCTTGAAGATCAATTGAGGTCTTGGCCCTCATCACGGTGTCACCATGGGTGCGCTTTACTCTCTGTCCATTCACTTTGAAAGTGGTGTTGGTTGCTTGATCATATAAATCCACAGCACCATGAGGGTAGACCTTGACTAATTTAAAAGGGCCAGACCACCTGGATTTGAGCTTGCCAGGAAACAATTTTAATCTTGAATTAACAAGAAGTACTTGACCTCCTTCAATCAGCTCTCTATTCTGGATCTTCTTATCATGCCACACTTTGGTTTTCTCTTTGTAGATAGCTGAGCTTTCATAGGCAGCATGCCTAATCTCTTCAAGCTCATTCAACTGAAGTAGCCTTTCCCTGCCAGCGCTATCATACTCAAAGTTGAGCTTTTTGATTGCCCAATGAGCTTTGTGTTGTAGTTCAATAGGGAGGTGGCAAGCTTTCCCAAACACAAGCCTATAGGGAGACATTCCCAAAGGTGTCTTGAAGGCTGTCCTGTAAGCCCATAATGCATCATCCAAATGGATTGACCAATCCTTTCTTGAAGGTACCACCATCTTTTCAAGCATCCTCTTGATCTCCCTATTAGACAGTTCAGCTTGCCCATTTGTTTGTGGGTGATAAGCAGTGGCAATTTTATGCCTCACCCCATATTTTCCCAAGAGAGACTCAATCAATTTGTTCTGAAGTGAGAACCCTCATCACTTATAATTGCTCTAGGTGTCCCATATCTTGTGAATATGTTCTTCTCACAGAACTTGCTAACCGACTTGGCATCATTATCGGGGGAGAGCCACGGCTTCAACCCATTTTGAAACATAATCCACAGCCACCAATATATACAAATTCCCATGAGAAGGAGGAAAGGGACCCATGAAATCCATGCCCCATACATCAAAGAGTTCAATCTCTAAAATGTTGGTTAAGGGCATTTCATGCTTGTTTGAAATGTTCCCAGTCCTTTGACACTTTGCACAGTTCTTCACCAATTCCTGAGCATCCTTGAATAATGTAGGCCAGTAATACCCACATTGTTTCTGACGTTGTTTTTATAAGTGGATAGTCGATTGTTTGCTTATAATAACTTGGTTTGAAATCGATTATAAGCTTTAAGAAAAACAAGATAAGAATCGATTTTGTGCTTTAAACAAGTAAGTGAAGAATCAATTGTTTCCTTTAAGATGAGAAGCCATGAATCGATTCTTCTTTTAAAACCAAGAAGCCATGAATCGATTTTGTGCTTTAAAGAAGCTAAGTGAACAATCGATTGCTTGCTTGTGGAAGTAAGTGAACAATCGATTGCTTGCTTGTGGAAATCGATTGCTTGCTTGAGGAAATCGATTTCTTGCTTGAGGGAATCGATTGCTTGCTTATGGAAGCAAGTAGACAATCGATTGCTAGTTTTAAAATACCAAATCAAGAATATTCTTTAGTTTAAAAACAATTTCTTGTAAGACATTAAGCCATTAATCTATTTCTTTAAAAACAAGTGCCTAACCTATTTAACATGCTTTTATCAATTGAAAACAAATGTTTGGTTCATTGTGAGTGCTAGTGTGTGGTGTGATTTGAGCCGATCCTCAAAAGAGGTTTACATTCATTCCTAAGACACGACCCGACTTCCTAACGTCTACCCTTACCACAAACATTCTTCTTGAGTTGGTTGTGTCTTGGAGTTCCTTTTTGTCACTTTATTTATGAATGCTTCATCATCAAAACTTAACCTGCAACACAAGATATCCACATTCTCCCCCTTTTTGATGATGACAAAATTTTGATTCATCTTAGGTGGGAGGTTAGTTCATCACGCAAAACAATGCACTAATATTAATGATATGTATCTAGACTCCCCCTTACTTGATGCTCCCCCTATCTAAATGCAAAGTGACAATCCTATATTTCTCCCCCTTTTTGTCATGATCAAAAGGGTTAATGCGAAACTTAGTTGGTGAGTCGAAAACGCAGCTAATAGTAACAGTGAGTCCATT
The DNA here is from genome assembly GCA_020916435.1 of Oxytropis ochrocephala. Lineage (NCBI taxonomy): Eukaryota > Viridiplantae > Streptophyta > Magnoliopsida > Fabales > Fabaceae > Oxytropis > Oxytropis ochrocephala. The sequence goes on along the minus strand of CM037094.1, from coordinate 9,229,594 downwards.
GCATTTTAAAAAATAGGCATAAACCACAAAATGGAATGAGAGTCGGGTTTCAACACAAGATAGCCAAGCATAATTCAATCAACAGTTCATATTTCATTCAGCTAAATGATAACTTAATGACTCCAAGTTTTCTTGAATGAAAAATAAATTTTCTTTTGCAATGGTTTTGTAAAAATATCGCCTAGCGGTTTTGAATGCTCAACTAAACAATCACATAATCAACTTTTTCAACATGATCTCTAGAAAATGATGTCTAAAGTCTATATGCTTAGTTCTAGAATGTTGAGCGGGTTCTTCTATAGATTAATGTGATTTATATCGACACCATAGTTGAGATGTTGTTGTTTACTCTATTTCCTATTATTATAACTTGCTTATTGATTAGTCTTCAATGGTGCATAAAACAAAATCAAACAATGATAATCACATATTTGTCTAATGCTCAGTAACTTATGCTTAATATATTCTACATAAAGCACAATGTCAATAGAGGTGGATAAGTCTTTACCAATCTTACCTTCACCGAGGATTCTTCCTCTATTGCTGTTATCACAAGTCACATGACCGCTTTTTCTGGGGGTGAGTGTTAAGAGCTTTGTCATATCTTCAGTCATGTGCTTTGAGCATTTGCTAACAAGGTATTGATTTTCCCCCATACCTTGAAGCATACCTGCAATAAGATCAAGTTGCAAATTTTGGTACCCAAATTTCTTTGGGTCCTTGTGGGTTAGAACTTGGTAGAGTCCCTTTGGGAACCCACACCTTTTTCACAACTTCTCTTCTTCTAGCCATGCACACAGATGCAGTATGTCCTAGTCTGGCACAGTAATAACATCTAATATATGGACTAGTAGTGAACTTAGGTCTATAATGCACATGTCTATTGACAAAATTATTTCTTGGAGACCTAGGATGCACATGTTGTATGTTGGACATTTTACCTATTGTCCATTCAAGCTCATGAATTTTCTTTTCATATTCAGCACACTTATCACATACATAATTTTCTTTAAAGCAACTAAGACTATAATTTTCATTTCTAAGTTCTAATCTTTCCTTAGTTAAAGCAATAACTTCGTTTTGAAGATGAGCAACAGTTTTCTTTGATTGGGTTAATGCTTTAGCTAATTTTAAAGAATCATTATGCAATTCAAGAAATGCTTCATGCAATTCATCATATGCATTTTGTGAAGTTTTGAGTTAGAATCTACCTCGGTTTCATTTTCACCGCCGTGGTGGTCGGCCATGAGAGCAATTTGATCTTCTTCACTTTCTCGAATCATCGATGAGTCCATGTCATTGTCTTCCCGGGCTATGTAAGCTTTTCTACCCTTGTTTCCTTTGGATCCCTTTTTCTTAAACTTTGTGATTTTCTTTGTAAGTTCGGGCACTCCATCTTCATGTGTCCGGATTTGCCACATTCGTCGTAGCAAGTTGGTGGACTTGAGAAGTTTTCCTTGCTTGAGACTCTTTTGGGTGAAGAATTCTTCTTGGGAAGCTTTTCCTTCTCATGAACTTTTTGAATTTTCTAACCATTAGATCCATATACTCATCGTCTTCATCATCTTCATTTTCCGAATCATCACTATCATCAGTTGGATTTGAACTAAAAGCCTTGAGAGCTAAGCTTTTATTTTTCTTGTCTTTTTCTTCATGTTCATCTAGACGAGTGAGCTCCAACTCGTGTTCTTGTAGTTTCCCAAAAAGAGTGGTGAGTTTCATTGTAGCTAAATTCCTTGATTGGCTATAGCAGATTACTTTTGGTTGCCATTCTCTGTTTAGACATCTCAAAGACTTTGTTGATCAAGTCTTGGCAGAAATGATTTTCCTAAAGAACCCAATTGATTCACTATGTGAGTGAACCTCTTTTGCATTTCTTGTATGGTTTCTCCTGGATTCATTCTGAATAATTCATATTCTCGGATAAGAGTGTTTGTTCTTGCCCTTTTTACCTCACTAGTACCTTCATGAGTGACTTGAAGATTGTCCCACATTTCGAAAGCGGTTTTGCGGTTTGATACTCTCAAGAACTCATCGGGGCTGAGTGCGGAAGTGATGATGTTCTTGGCACGGAGATTATGTTGAACTCTTCTTTTATCATTATCCGTCCATTCATTTCTTTCTTTGACTATGAGTGTGCCATTAACCATGTGAGTGGGAACAAAAGGTCCATTTTCCACAAAGATCCCATACATCTATATCTACCCTTCTATGAATATTCTCATTCTTTCTTTCCAATATGCATAATCTTTCCCGTTGAATCCGGAGGGCGGGTAAGAGATGCACCCTCGTGAGACCAACCTGAAGCCATTTCTCTTGAAGTTGCTAGGCCCTTTAAACAAGAGTCTAGCTCGATACCACTTGTTACCAAGTGGCTTGATCTCAAGAGGGGGTGAATTGAGACTTTAAAAACTTTTCCCCTTTTAATGACTTAGATTAATTTTCGCGCGAGTTTATGAAATGAACAATTAGAAATATATAAAAATAAAGAACACAAAAGATTTATCTTTGGTTCAGCCACCTCCTAGTGACCTACTCCAGTCCTCACAAACCCTTTGTGAGATTTTCACTATCAAAACAAAGCTTAAAACGGGTGCTTTAAAACCCCTTACAGGACTCAGCGCTCTTCACCTAGGATACCCCACCTTGTGCAAGAGCCCTTAACAACAATTACAACAAGAGATACCCCACCCTTGTTACAATCAAAAACCCTAGAGAGATACCCCACTCTCTAGTACAACCAATTGACATACAAGAGATACCCCACCCTTGTTATAGTCAAAATCCTAGAGAGATTCCCCACTCTCTAGAAAAACCAATTACAGTAAAATCAAATTACAAGAAAAATAGCAATACCTCTAAGAAGGTGAATACAACAACTTGAAGATTCCCAACCTAACCCTTGAGAGAGATCAGCTCAAAAAGATGGAAACAGTGAAACGTGCTGCGATGTGAGCTTCTGCTTTTTGAGAATTGTAGGTTGTGTTTATATGTGAAGCCCTAAGTCTCTATTTATAGAGATTGTAAAAATTATGACCGTTGGAAAATTTCTGACGTTGTTTTTATAAGTGGATAGTCGATTGTTTGCTTATAATAACTTGGTTTGAAATCGATTATAAGCTTTAAGAAAAACAAGATAAGAATCGATTTTGTGCTTTAAACAAGTAAGTGAAGAATCAATTGTTTCCTTTAAGATGAGAAGCCATGAATCGATTCTTCTTTTAAAACCAAGAAGCCATGAATCGATTTTGTGCTTTAAAGAAGCTAAGTGAACAATCGATTGCTTGCTTGTGGAAGTAAGTGAACAATCGATTGCTTGCTTGTGGAAATCGATTGCTTGCTTGAGGAAATCGATTTCTTGCTTGAGGGAATCGATTGCTTGCTTATGGAAGCAAGTAAACAATCGATTTTGTTCTTTAACAAATCAAGTAGACAATCGATTGCTAGTTTTAAAATACCAAATCAAGAATATTCTTTAGTTTAAAAACAATTTCTTGTAAGACATTAAGCCATTAATCTATTTCTTTAAAAACAAGTGCCTAACCTATTTAACATGCTTTTATCAATTGAAAACAAATGTTTGGTTCATTGTGAGTGCTAGTGTGTGGTGTGATTTGAGCCGATCCTCAAAAGAGGTTTACATTCATTCCTAAGACACGACCCGACTTCCTAACGTCTACCCTTACCACAAACATTCTTCTTGAGTTGGTTGTGTCTTGGAGTTCCTTTTTGTCACTTTATTTATGAATGCTTCATCATCAAAACTTAACCTGCAACACAAGATATCCACAGATTAGTAAAACCTTGGGGTGCCTCCCAAGAGCGCTTGTTTTAAGAGTCTTCAGCCTGACTTCTTCATTTGATGTTAGGGATCTTGAAGATCAATTGAGGTCTTGGCCTCATCACAAGTGTCACCATGGTGCTCGCTTTACTCTCTGTCCATTCACTTTGAAAGTGGTGTTGGTTGCTTGATCATATAAATCCCACGGCACCATGAGGTAGACCTTGACTAATTTAAAGGGCGGACCACGGATTTGAGCTTGCCAGAAACAATTTTAATCTTGAATTAAAAAGAAGTACTTGACCTCCTTCAATCGACTCTCTATTCTCGGATCTTCTTATCATGCCACACTTTGGTTTCTCTTTGTAGATATATTTGAGCTTTCATAGGCAGCATGCCTAATCTCTTCAAGCTCATTCAACTGAAGTAGCCTTTCCCTGCCAGCGCTATCATACTCAAAGTTGAGCTTTTTGATTGCCCAATGAGCTTTGTGTTGTAGTTCAATAGGGAGGTGGCAAGCTTTCCCAAACACAAGCCTATAGGGAGACATTCCCAAAGGTGTCTTGAAGGCTGTCCTGTAAGCCCATAATGCATCATCCAAATGGATTGACCAATCCTTTCTTGAAGGTCCCACCATCTTTTCAAGCATCCTCTTGATCTCTCTATTAGACAATTCAGCTTGCCCATTTGTTTGTGGGTGATAAGCAGTGGCAATTTTATGCCTCACCCCATATTTTCCCAAGAGAGACTCAATCAATTTGTTACAGAAGTGAGAACCCTCATCACTTATAATTGCTCTAGGTGTCCCATATCTTGTGAATATGTTCTTCTCTGCAGAACTTGCTAACCGACTTGGCATCATTATTGGGGAGAGCCACAGCTTCAACCCATTTTGAAACATAATCCACAGCCACCAATATATACAAATTCCCATGAGAAGGAGGAAAGGGACCCATGAAATCCATGCCCCATACATCAAAGAGTTCAATCTCTAAAATGTTGGTTAAGGGCATTTCATGCTTGTTTGAAATGTTCCCGATCCTTTGACACTTTGCACGATTCTTCACCAATTCCCGAGCATCCTTGAATAATGTAGGCGATAATACCCACATTGCGGCACCTTTGCGGTGTTCTAGTTCCTCCAAAGTGTCCACCACATGGTGAAGCATGACAATGCTCTAACACTTGAGGTTGTTCTTCTTCTGCAAGGCATCTTCTTATCACTTGATCTTGACACTTTTTGTAAAGAAAAGGTTCATCCCAATAATAGTCCTTCAATACATGGAAAAACCTTTTTCTCTGTTGATAATTCAGATCTGCAGGCACAATTCTGCTCACCAAATTATTCACAATGTCTGCAAACCACGGGCGGTATCTTCTGCACGCTATATAGCGTGCTGGCGTTATAAGCGGCAACCGCTATAGCGTTACACTTTTCACCGATCATCATCAACAATCTCTCATCCGGGAAAATTTCTTTAATTTCACCCCTGTCTTTATGCACTGCACCTTCAAGCCTAGACAAATGATCAGCAACCTGGTTCTCCACCCCCTTCTTATCACGAATTTCCAAGTCAAATTCTTGGAGGAGGAGAACCCACCAAGATGGGATTAAGCCTTGGTTTTGCATCTTTCTTAGAGATCAAGTACTTGATGGCAGAGTGGTCTGTAAAAACAATAACTTTTGTGCCCACCAAGTACGATCCGAATTTGTCAAATGCAAACACCACGACCAATAGCTCTTTTTCTATGATGATGTAATTTAATTGTGCTTCTACAAGTGTTTTGCTTGCATAATATATAGAATGAAAGATTTTGTCATACCTTTGGCCAAGCACAGCTCCCACAGCATAGTTACTTGCATCACACATTAGCTCAAAAGGTTTACTCCAATCAGAGTTACAATCACAGTCTGTAAATGACTATCTTTGTCTTTAATTTCGAAATGCTTCAAGCGAGCTTCATCAAAATTGAATGTGATGTCATGTTGAAGGAGTTGACAGAGAGGCTTTGAGATCTTTGAGAAATCTTTAATGAATCTCCTATAGAACCCAAAGCATGCCCCAGAAACTTCCGATACCTTTGACACTTGAGAGGGTGGCAATTTGTCAATAACTTCAATCTTTGCCCTATCCACCTCTAAACCTTTCTTGGAAATCCCTGTGTCCTAGCACAATTCCTTCTTGCACCATGAAGTGACACTTCTCCCAATTAAGCACAAGGTTTGTTTCTTCACACCTTATTAGTATTTCATCCAAGTTGTCCAAACACATCCGAAAACTATCCCCAAACACAGAGAAGTCATCCATAAAAACCTCCATAGATTTTTCAATGAAATCGAGAGAATATGGACATCATACATCTCTACGAAAAGTTGCGAGGGCATTACACAGTCCAAAGGGCATTCTTCTAAAAGCAAATGTGCCATAAGGACATGTGAATGTGGTCTTCTGTTGGTCTTCGGGGACAATTGCTATTTGGTTATAGCCGAGTAGCCATCAAGAAAAAAATAGAATAGTCCTTACCAAAGAAGTCCGCCCAACATTTGGTCAATGAAAGGGAGGGAAAGTGGTCCTTCTTTGTGGCCTTGTTCAATTTCACTGTAGTCCATGCAAATCCTCCAACCAAGAATCGTTCTTGTGGGAATTAATTCATTTTTGTCATTTGTGATCACGGTTACCCCACCTTTCTTAGGCACACACTGATCTGGACTTACCCATGCACTGTCAGAAATAGGATACACAATTCCTGCATCTAACCACTTGAGGATTTCTTTCTTTACTACCTCCTTCATTATGGGATTAAGCCTTCTCTGTCCTTCAATGCTATGTTTAGCATTTTCCTCTAACACAATCCTATGCATGCAGATTGTAGGACTTATCCCATGTATGTCAGACATTTGCCAACCTATTGCCTTCTTGTGTCTTTTCAGAGTTGAAATGAGCTCCACCTCTTGGTTTTGATCCAAACTAGCAGAAATGATGACAGGTAGAGTCTCATTCTCCCCTAAATATGCATACTTTAGGTGCTTGGGCAATTCCTTCAATTCTAGATCAGGTGGTTGAATAATGGAAGGCACACTCTTCTTTAGGGTTGAGTTCTCTTGCTCTAGTGATTCATATCTTCTAGCCCAAACCTCATTCACAGCTTGCTTTCCTTCTTGAAATTCCTCTTCTTCCAACAATTCATGTTCCTCAGTACTGTTGAGTACCTTTCCCAAGTGGTTGCTAGTTTTTTGAAAATGTTTTTGAACCACTTGGTCAAGAGAAACCACAAAGGAACACTCTTCAGTATTGACATCTGGGAGCTTTAATGCATTCAGAACATTGATCTTAACTTCTTGATCATTAACTCTCATTGTCAATTCTCCTTTTTGTACATCAATTAGTGTCTTCCCTGTACCCAGAAAGGGTCTACCCAGAATAATAGGTACCTCTGCATCTGCTTCAAAATCTAAGATAACAAAGTCAACGGGGAAAAACAAATTTATCAACTTTAATTAAAACATCCTCCGGTATTCCTCGGGATAGGCTAGTGACCTATCGCCTAACCTGGAGGCTTACAGAAATAGGCTGGCGCAGGTTCCTATACCCAATTGTGTGTAAATGGACTTAGGCATTAAATTGATACTAGCCCCTAAGTCACATAAAGCACGACCAGAATAAAAATTTCCAATGGAACAGGTGATAGGCCGCAAGTGCACGGTTCTATCGCGTAATAAAAAGTATCGATCCCACAGAGACTTTTGTGATTTACCAATTTATTTTTCAGTGGTGATTAGCTAAAAGGAATGATTTTAGTAGAAGGAGTGATTGTTTGATTTAAAATTCAGAAATAAAAATAATCTCGGGTTATAGTTTCATCACAACAATGAGGAACCAAAAAGAATTCTTTAGACCATTCACCAAATTATATAGTAATGTATTTCTAAGACAAGGCAAACAAATATAAGCGATGTCTCCTTTCAGAGTACAAGAGCGTGTTTTGAACTAACAATCAAGCCTATTCTCATGGTTGATTGTCACCAAAACCCATTAAGCATAACACCTTTATAATGTCTCAAGAGTTTCAAAACTATTCTCATGTTTTGATTCCCTTGTCTAATTTCATAGTTCCAACATCAAACTTCACCTCTCGGTACCTCGTTTGATGTTTAAAATAAGATTTGAAGGACAATGAAATTAGATTGAAATATAAAACAATTTGGAGTGGAGAATAGTCTTGGGAATTACTAGGGACCTATCATTGGATTACTCCCAATAACCCAAGACCAAGTTTCTACTCACTCATAATTGAAAAGTAAATTGCAAGAATAATAATTGACATAATGTAAATGACAAGAATGTAAATGATCAAGATAAAGTGCTGAAAATAAGAACGAGAAAACTAAAGTGCGAGAAAAATTAAAGAACAAGAAATAAAAGATGAAGAGAAAATTGCATAAACTTAGATTAAACTTTAGAGTAATTGTGCAATAGCCTAAGATGTCCTAAGCACTCAGAATTTCGTGCTTTATATAGCCAAAGAGAAGAGACAAGTCACTTAAGACAATTTACAAGCCATTAAAGAGCAAAGCTGTAACATCTTTGGAATCGATGCGATCGCGACGGGTCGTGCCAAATCCAAAGACGGTCGTGCAACTATCGAGTAGACTTTCAGCAGCAAAGGAAGAAAAAGTTCAAGACGGTCGTGCCAAATCCAAAGACGTGGTCGTGCAACTATCAGTAAACGACTTTCCTTGCCTTGTCTTATATTTTTCAACTCTTTGTTTCTCTTTTTGACTTGAAACTTTGTTTTTGCTCTTTTTAAGCTTAAATCCTTCATTTTCCTCAAAGATAGACTTGAAATTAAAACAAACAAAAGGTAGTAAAATAGCTCTAGAATTGAACTAAAATACCAAACAACTTACTTAAAATAAGTACTAAAAAGACAACTAAAAATGGACTTATCAAACTCCCCATGCTTAAATCCTTGCTTGTCCTCAAGCAAAACATTACAATTTATTTGGCAAATCCTTGAATGAAAATTATCGGCTTAGCACATGAACTAGAAATGATCCGGTGGTATCCAACAATATTTTTCTTCTCGACTTATGACACTTTTCTATTGAGCTTTATGTGCAGAGAAGATCGGTTTGTGGTACTAGAGCAAACAAGTTTGATATCAACGACCAAATTCCCTAGCACCTTTTGCTTGGGTCATCCACTTATATGCAAACAATGCAATTGCCACACTTGGTCTCAAAGGAGTGCCTCTTTTCCCAAAGAGTCAATTGGTCTCAAAAGGGTACTCAAAGTATTTCCCTAGTAACTTATGAAGCCTCAAAAGGGTACTCAAAGTATTTCCCTAGTAACCTATGACCTCAAAGGGATGTTGGGCTAAATTGCTTAAATTATTTTTTTTCTTTTCTTTTTTTTCATTTTCATTTTTTATCTTTTTCAAGATTTTTCCATTTTCTTTCTCTTTTTAAGCAGCCCAACACAGACATTTCTCCAGTAACCAAAATGCAATAAGTGTCACCAAGGAAACTAAGTGGTTTTTTTTCAATCTTTCTTAGAGATCCTAGTACCAGAAACCTGTCTTAGCAGTGTGTGTGTGAACCCAACAGTAAGTATCAACAAATATATCTAATTGTTGAACACCAGCCAAAACATTCAAATTGCTGAAAATTGAAAAAATTATCACAAAAATGCCATCAAATAATACTTCAAAGTTTCACAAGGATTTATCACATAGGAGGAGAAGATGACTCAACTACCAAATAAAGAAGAAGAAAAGACTAAAGTCACCCCCCCATGCTTGGACTAGACATTGTCCTCAATGTATAAAAATGAAAAGCACATGAGAAGGGTAAAGAAAGCTCACATTGACAAGCATTTGCAGCTTTCCTTCTTATTCCAACAAAGCAAAAAGAGAGGTAAACTTGTGGGTTGCCTCCCACGCAGCGCCCTTTTATGGTCATTAGCTTGACCTTTGCCTTTATAGACTTATTCACGGGTCCCATTGCTTGAAGCATAAAGACCAAGTGACACATGAAGAATGAAAACATATTCCAGGATCCCATGGCTTGTAAAAGGAAGTTGCGTAAGCAACAAGATCCTATTTTCAATTCCTCCTAGATCAAATGTTATTTTCACAAAGGAAGGTGAAAAATAAGATAAAGGACACAAGATTTTGACATCCACACATTCATTTAAACCCATATATTTATCCAAGGATGAAATTTCAGTTTCCTTTATGTTCTCCTTCTCATGGTATATCTTTTGTAAATCATCCGCACTACCACTTTAGTATTATTTTGATATACCTCAACTACAATATTTTTCTCAAATTGTGTTTCATGTAGTTTTTGAATAACCCTCTTAAGCAAGGTGGTGGTGGTGGCAAAGACGACTCAAAAGATTCCCATTCCTCCTTGGTGAATGTAAATACATTTTTATGAAACCCTTTATAGCAACGTGGTGGTGGTGGCAAAGATTCCTCAAAGTATTCCCATTCCTCCCTGGAGAATGTAAATACATGTTTATTCATAGTAACAAGAAAAAACATTTAGTCTAACCGATACCAAAAAATCAATCAATATCACAAAAAGTCCGACAGCGGCGCCAAAAACTTGATAGGCGCAAGTGCGGTTCTATCGCGTAATAAAAAGTATCGATCCCACAGAGACTTTTGTGATTTACCAATTTATTTTTCAGTGGTGATTAGCTAAAAGGAATGATTTTAGTAGAAGGAGTGATTGTTTGATTTAAAATTCAGAAATAAAAATAATCTCGGGTTATAGTTTCATCACAACAATGAGGAACCAAAAAGAATTCTTTAGACCATTCACCAAATTATATAGTAATGTATTTCTAAGACAAGGCAGCAAATATAACTGATGTCTCCTTTCAGAGTACAAGAGCGTGTTTTGAACTAACAATCAAGCCTATTCTCATGGTTGATTGTCACCAAAACCCATTAAGCATAACACCTTTATAATGTCTCAAGAGTTTCAAAACTATTCTCATGTTTTGATTCCCTTGTCTAATTTCATAGTTCCAACATCAAACTTCACCTCTCGGTACCTCGTTTGATGTTTAAAATAAGATTTGAAGGACAATGAAATTAGATTGAAATATAAAACAATTTGGAGTGGAGAATAGTCTTGGGAATTACTAGGGACCTATCATTGGATTACTCCCAATAACCCAAGACCAAGTTTCTACTCACTCATAATTGAAAAGTAAATTGCAAGAATAATAATTGACATAATGTAAATGACAAGAATGTAAATGACTGAAGATAAAGTGCAGAAAATAAGAACAGAAAACTAAAGTGCAGAAAAATTAAAGAACAAGAAATAAAAGATGAAGAGAAAATTGCATAAACTTAGATTAAACTTTAGAGTAATTGTGCAATAGCCTAAGATGTCCTAAGCACTCAGAATTTCGTGCTTTATATAGCCAAAGAGAAGAGACAAGTCACTTAAGACAATTTACAAGCCATTAAAGAGCAAACTGTAACATCTTTGGAATCTGATGCAGTCGCACGGGTCGTGCCAAATCCAGCACGGGTCGTGCAACTATCAGGTAGACTTTCAGCGCAAAGGAAGAAAAAGTTCAAGACGGTCGTGCCAAATCCAAAGACAGTCGGTCGTGCAACTATCAGTAAACGACTTTGCTTGCCTTGTCTTATATTTTTCACTCTTTGTTTCTCTTTTGACTTGAAACTTTGTTTTGCTCTTTTAAGCTTAAATCCTTCATTTTCCTCAAAGATAGACTTGAAATTAAAACAAACAAAAGGTAGTAAAATAGCTCTAGAATTGAACTAAAATACCAAACAACTTACTTAAAATAAGTACTAAAAAGACAACTAAAAATGGACTTATCAACAGGGTATTGTGAAACTACCAGGGTCTTTTAATTTTCTGGGGAGTTTATTTTGCATCAACATGCTGCATTCCCCAGTCATTGCCACAGTTTCAAATTCTCCCAACCTTCTTTTCTTTGTCAAAACATCTTTCATGAATTTGGCATAGTTGGGCATTTGTTGTAATGCCTCAACTAGAGGAACATTAATGTGCAATTGTTTTAACACCTCAAGGAATTTATTGAATTGTTTGTCCTCATGTGCCTTTTTCAACCTTTGAGGGTAAGGTGGAGCAGGATATTCAGGCACCAATTTAGGTTCAGGTGTTCTGTTTGCATTTGACGCTATAGCGTCAGGTGCTATAACGTCTGGAAAATTCTTTTCATTTTCAGCAACACTTGACTCTAAATTCTTAGGTGCAGTACTTACCTCCTTACCACTTCTGGTGGTTATTGCTTTCACATGCTCCTTGCCTGGTGCATGAGATGGAGAAAGGTTCAGTAGTAGATGGGAGTCCACCATTTTGCCTTTGAGTGAGAGCGGATGCAATCTGTCCCACTTGATTCTCCGAGTTTTGATGGATGCTTCATGAGTCTGCATTGTTGTTTTACAATCACTGATGAATGACCTTAGCAGAGACTCCATTGAGTTATCCATAGCAGGAGCAGGAGCCGCATCTGTCTCTCGAAGTTGTTGTTGTTGCCTTGGAAAACCTGGGGGAATAGCAAGAGCATTTGTGCTTGTGTTAGCATTAATTCCTCCCCCCACTTTTGAAGTTAGGATGATTTCTCCAACCGAGGTTGTATGTATTGGAATAAGGGTTGTTACCCTTGTTGTAACCCACATAATTGATGTAGCGAGGATTTGTTGTGCATTCTTCATACGAGATGAGCTCCTCCACAATATACACAACTCGTCTCCGGTGGAGCTTGTTCAATTCTTCTGCTGTAGATTGACCTTTCAGGCGCTATAGCATCAGACGCTATAGCGTTGGAAGTATTTAACTCCTTTATCATATTTGTCAGAGTAGCCACTTGGGCTGAGAGAGCAGAAACCTCACTCACTTCATGAACCCCGGCTATTTTCCTTGTAGGATTCAGACCTTTCGGTGAGGCCATGAAGAACTGTTAATGGCAATGCGTTCTATGAGCTCACAGGCTTCATTATATGATGAGTTAAGGATCACCCCTCCAGATGAGGCATCTAGCATAGATCTAGTAGGTGCTTCCAACCCATTGTAGAAAGTCTCCATCTGAATTACTATAGGAATTCCATGATGTGGACATTTCCTAAGCAATTCCTTCCATCTCTCCCAAGCTTCATGTAATGATTCCCCTTCTTTTTGCTTGAAGGATGTGATGTCATTCCTCATCCTAGCATTCTTGTTTGGTGGGAAATACTTCTCCAGAAACTTCTTTGTCATATCTTCCCAAGTTGTGATAGAATTGGACTCCAAGGAATTCAACCAAGCCTTTGCTCTGTCTTTTAAAGAATAAGGAAACAACTTCAGTCTGAAGGCATCCTCACTCACTCCTGGAATAATGAAATTGCTGCACACTTCAAGAAAGTTTCTCAGATGAGCAAAGGATCTTCTTGAGTGGAACCTCCAAATTGTCCAGTTGTTTGGAGCATTTGGAACATCATAGGCTTGAACTCAAAATGAGTAGCAGTCACAACAGGCCTGGTGATGCTTGTTTCCATGGAATGTGGATCAAACAAAGCATAATCTCTCATTGGCTTTGTCTCTGTCATTCACCATTTGATTAGGTCCTTGATTAATGAATCATCTCTCTGTACAAGTATTCCTCATCAACTCGGTATGGGTAAAAGGACCTTGCCTTCCACCTCTTTGACCTCTTCCTCCAATTTGTGAGGTATTCTTCCACCCATTGAACCTCTAGCGAGTAGGATGAGTGTGCTCGCACATAGTTAGTCTAAGTTGTTGTAATCTTTGTTGGCGTCTTAGCCTTACGAATCTTCTCTCAGTTCGGATCAAATTCAAAAGTGGGTGGTTACGATGCGGGCATACGCTAGAACGTCAAACGCTATAGCACTTCCGTAACACACCACAGACAAAACCAAGGTAAAACCTCTCCTAAGGATGTAATAATTTCTAAACAATAAAAATTAAATGCAATACCCAAGAATGCGCTTAAAAACTTGTTGTGCGAAAAGTAGTTGTGCAAGTGTACACAATCGCAACAAGTAATATATTGATAAGTAAAGTTCGTCTCACAGGATTGGTATTAATTTTAGAGTTTAAAAAGGAATTACACTTAGAGGATCAAGTAACAAATAGTTGAGTAGCAAAGTTCAGTTGAACAAGAGTTGTTTTAAAGTAACAAGTTAAAGTAAGTTAGACTATGAGAGAAATAAGTTGGATTGCTTTCACTACGTGACTTCCCAGAAATAAGACGCTATAACGCCACACGCTATAGCGTTAAGCGCTGTTGCAAATGTTTTTCACCTTTCAGTACTAGTGCCAGGGTTTCACTACAAGATGCCTATGTCTAGGTTCTAAATAGGTTCACCCCTGTATACTCAAGTTCCCACAGCTTATGCTTTATAAACTATTGCAACTTCTATGTCTAGAGGACGCAAAAATTGATTAAATGTCTTCAACCAACCTTATCATTTATATTAACCCTTGAGTTCTTTCTATGGTTCATGTCTGAATCCATAGAGGTACTTGTTTTACGTGGCCAAATATAAAACAAGTTTGGAAGAATTATAACACAAGGATTAAAACGCAAAACGTGAGAAGTTATATACGCAATATTAAAGGTTCATCACAAGCTATAGCAACCCAACTCAAGGAGTTTAGCTCATGTTGAGCATCATCAAAATAACACAAATAAACATACTTGCATTACCATAGGTAGAAAGGAAATTACAAGTGCAAAAGATACAATCTTGATGTCTCCTTATCATCCACGCAATGATGATACAAATCAGTAGCTTTACACCGTGAGAAATACAGAGAATCACCAAGGAAGAAAATAAACTTCAAAAGCTTTAAAAGTGTATCAATGGAGAATAAGAAAATGTCAAGTTTTCTCTCTACCAATACTCTCTCTAACTCTCGAATAGCCTAAGGTAAGGGCAAGAAATCAGCATATCTAGTCTCTCTAGCATGAGGTACAAATCTTCTCAAAAGTCAATAAAGGTGATGTTTGCTTTTTCACCAACTCCACTATTCCTCACTCATGCGATGACAAGTGTCCACACAAATCCAATAAAATCCGCACATGTCAGCAAGCACAGTGGACACAAGATATGGAACATGGATTAATGAGCTTGGCGCCAAAATTGCACTTTTCCTTTAGATGCTCAGCTGATCTGCTTTCTTGACGCTATAGCGTTAGACGCTATAGCGCTAAACACTGCACTACTTCACAAAATACATCAAAACAATCACAAGGGCACCAAATGTGCCAATTTTATAGCAAAGCAGTGTTTAGCCCTTCCTCACCTAATATTAACAGAAATGCAATAAATACTATACTAATATTACTTGAGAACTTACTTAATTTAATGATTAGAGGCATAAATAACTCATATAAATATGAGTTATCAATGGGGTCATAGAGTCTATATGCCTTAGACTCCTCACTAACACCTAGGAACACACACTTCCTACTCTTATCATCAAGTTTATTTCTTTTAGAATCTGGGATATGGATGTATGTTAGACAACCAAATACTCTAAAGTGTTTAACTGAGGGTTTCATTTCACTCCAGGCTTCCTGAGGTGTTACATCTTTGACAGAAACAATTGGTGATCTATTCAACACATAAAAGCTCCACTTAGCAGCCTCAGGCCAAAAACTTTTAGGCAATTTGGAATCACTCTAGAGGAATCTAACCATATTCATGACAATCCTGTTTTTCCTCTCTGCCACACCATTTTGTTGTGGTGTAAAGGCAACAATCAATTGCCTTCTTATTCCACTTTCAGAACAGAAATCAGAGAATTCATTTGAATTGAATTCTCCTCCTCTATCAATCCTAAGGCAACTAATCTCACTATTACATTCCTTTTCAACCATAGACTTGAATTTCTTAAAAGTTTGAAATTCTGCAGACTATTCTTTTAAGAAATAAATCCATGATTTTCTACTAAAATCATCAATGAATGTAATAAAGTACCTCATTTTGCTGTTTGACTCAGGAGTAATAGGACCACAGATGTCTGAATGCACCAGCTCCAACCTCCTTGATGCTCTCCAATTGCTTTGTCTTGCCATTTTCTCTTTGTGTTGCTTGCCAATTTGGCAGTCAACACACACCTTTTCAACTGCACTCAATGATGGAAGCCCTTTCACCATTTCTCCTTGCTTGAGGAGTGCCAATCCTTTGTAACCGAGGTGAGCATACCTCCTATGCCACAGTTCTGTTTCTTCCTCCTTAGTAACTTGAAGACAGTTTGTAGTTGATTGAACCAATTCAGCCTTGATAGCAAACATTCTGTTGCCTGTCATGTGAGATGTCATTATCAATCCCTTCTCCTTGTGATACACCAAGCATTTGTCATCCTCAAATACCACCTTTAGGTTCTTTTGTTGTAGTTGACCTATACTCAATAGGTTGCTTTTCAAACTAGGAACATAATACACCCCAGAAATCACTTGTATCCTTCCTTCAATCTTTAACCTCACACTGCCTCTTCCTTCAACCATTAGTTTCCTCCCAACTCCAATCTTCACAGTTTCCCTAAAGGCTTCACCAAAGTCTATGAACCACTCCTTGGTTCCACACATGTATGTGTTGCACCTTGAGTCCAAGAACCATATCCATTGTCTAACAATTTCTTGAACTTCACCCATTGCCATGAGAAGTACTTCTTCATCATCCTCGAATCCGGCATAATTTGCCACATTACTTTCAAGATTACGGCACTCACTCTGATAGTGACCCATCTTTTTGCACTTGTAGCATTCAATATGATCCTTAGATTGCCTTCCTATTCATGCACTGTTTCCTGCACCACGGCCTCTGCCTCTTCCTCTCACAGAATTTCTTACTTTGAGAGCTTGCTCCTCATCGTTTTGACCCTTCATGCGTGCTTCTTGGACAACAATGCTGCTTTGCAAAGCGTCGATGGACATCTTCTAAACATCGTTGGATTGTTCGATCGAGAACACTACGTAATTGTACTTTGTGGTCATCGATCTTAGAATCTTCTCAACAACGCTTTTCTCCTTCATCTTCTTACCATGACTCTTCATTTTGTCGGCATTGGTTAGGGTTCTTGCAAATAGTCGCTAATAGACTCGTCTTCCTTCATCGTCAAGATTTCCCATTCGCGTTTCAAAGCTTGAAGCTGAGCTCGCTTTATTTTGTTCGATCCTTGGTACTTCTGCTTCAATGAGTCTCAGATATCCTTTGAGGTGTCAATTTTCAAGATAGTTTCCAAGTCCCCTTTCAATTGCTTGAAAAATGTAAGTTTACGCCTTCAAATCCTTCAATGTGGCCTCGTCGTGTGTCTTCTTGAGTTCTTGTGTAACATTCGCAGCAAGCTCAGGGATACCGTTCTCTACAACTTCCCAATAATCTTTCGACCTCAAAAGATTCTCCATTAGCATCTTCCAATGCTCATAGTGCCCGTCGAATTTGGGAATTGCGAGTTGTACATAGCCTTCGTTTTCTTTCTCCGTCATGTTGGATCCAAAGATCACCTCTGTCGCAACGATGCTGCTGTTCTTGCGAGTGAATCTTGCTTCCGGCCCCGTAGAGCTCTGATACCAAATGTGAGAGTGAAAATTGTGATTGCATTGAATGAATGAATCTGTTACGATATTTTAACTGAAATACCAGTACGCTTCTAACATTAACTATAGCATAACCGGGTCAGTTAGTAAAGTGGGCTATACAACAAGGCCAAAAATACAAAATACAATTGGGCCACAGTACTAAACAAAACACACAATATTACAAAGGCACTTTTACAATTACATTCTGATACTCAAGAGTTTTGTTGGGTACAGTACCTAACATCCATTTAATAACATATTGCTTTTTATATTTAATTATTTTAAAATAAATTTAAATTTTGAATTAATTTTTTCTAGAGAGTATTGATACTCAATAAAACTCAAAGGTACTGTAGAATTCTTCTTCTTTTATACAAAGTGACATGGGGTGCCTTTCTTGTCATTATTTGACTAAGTCTCACCCTCTCATCATGTCTCCCTTGATTTATGGAATATAACCGTTTGTTAGGCTTGGTGTTGTTTACGCAAGCCGGCTGGCAGATTTCCATTGTCTTTAGGAAGTGTTGGGATTTTCTCCATTTCTCGAAATAAATGGGGAGCTCCATTAGAGAAAAATAGACACAAATTGACAAGTCGATCATGATATCAAATTCATCATTTTAAAACAATCTAATATTATTTTTAATATTTGTATCTATCTCTCTTCAAATGATTTTTTGAAGAAATCAAAATGATCCTAATCTCTCTAGGAATACTACTTATCTTTTCAATTACTGTGTTTCTGAGAGATCATATGCGAAGAGATTTCTCTAAGCAATATGCAGGATGCTTGTTGTCTTTGGGCTCGAGTTCTTTGAATGTTTTTAAGCCCAATATATAGTAGATCAATTTCAACAATGAAATATATTTTGTTGTTAAAAAAAACAGTTAATAATATTTTTAATAAATTGTTAGTTTATTGATACATTCTTTAAACAATAATAAATCTATATATACTTGATTTCTAAATCCACCATGAACTAAATATTAGTACCACGCCCGACACAGTATATAAGGAAAAACATTAAAAATATTGTTCTAAATATAACTAAAATTTAAGTAACTTTTATATATATATATATATATATATATATATATATATATATATATATATATATATAATATTCAATGATATTGTTCCAAAATGCCTCAGAAGTTATTTTAAATTTTATTTTTCAATGTCTCAATTTATTTATTCCATAGAAGCAACTTCAAAAATATATACTACCTCTTATCCACAATATAAGAGACAAACCTCTAAATCGCACAGACTAAAGAACGACATATTTTGTGTTTTTTCATATATTATGAACTACTTTTTTTTTTTTGACAAATATATTATGAATTACTAAAAAATACTATTTGTATCTTATATCGTAGACCGAATGTAATTTTTATTGTTTTGTCATATATGATGTATAAAGCGATGATTGTAACGGGGATTTTTTTTAGTTTTTTTGTACTCTCTCCGTTCCTAAACTTTTGTCTTTTTGATCTCTTTTTTTGGTTCCAAAACTTTGGTCCTTTTGAGATACTAATGTACAATTTGCCTATTCACAATATGAACTCCTTTGGATTCCCAAGTTAGTGAGTAATAATGCTACAAATGGGTACTTTAGTCTTTAGGTATTACAAATTTATGATTTCTTAATTTGTGTGAAATACTCTAGAAGCTTAGCGATGGAGTAAATAGATTGCCTAAGCTCGTTTTTTATTCTTTCAATCTACGCAACTTTGTTTCATTGACATATTTAGTGGAATCAGTGACAGTTTAGACTTTTTTTTTTTTTTAATAATCAATGTTTAGAGACTGATGTTGACACGCATCGAAGAAAGCAAGAAGGTCAAATTCAACTAGAAAGATAAACATATGCAGTATATGTGGAATTTAATATTCAATCAATGTGAGCCAGGCCAAACGGCTTCAATAAAAGAATAATACGTGTCAAATAATTAGAGAAGACTTCTCTGATTCCCTTTATAAGATAAAAATCATTTTTTAAGTTCATTTAATAAATAATATATCTATAGAATGAATCATCATTTATTGAATGAACTTAAAAAACGATTTTTCTAGTATAGAATAGATTGAAGGTAGTACTTCAGATTCAGAGGAATGAATGTAAAAATTATTTCAAAGGATCACAAAAACTACGACTTGGTTTTGGTAGTTTTTTTTTAAACAAAAGAAGGGATGATGGAGCCTCGTTAAAACCTTCAGATGGAAAACTCTCCTTAGGGAAAAACCATCAAGAAGGAAATGATACTCCCCCTACAATTTACTAATAAAAAGTGGAAAATATACAAAAGACATGGGGGGACTAGGCCAAAACTCATGGGAAAAGCAACAATACAACCAAAAAGAAAAGGTAACACTCCTATAACAAGGAAACTAGACCAAAAAAAAGTTAAAATTGGTGTGCAAAAGCATCACTATAGTTACTCTCATCCCAACCAGGTTGGCACCAAAGTCACTAACAATCATTTGCAGCACACCAAGGACAGAAGGACAGAAGAAAACTGAAACCATCAAACATGACTCAATTGAACCGATAGTTAGGCAAACCAAGTCTGTTTCTGCAGAAATCATCAGCAATGAAGCTAGGAGGAAGGCCCCACTAGATAAGACCACTTTTGTTAATACCATACCCGGTGAGTTTATCAGAACAAGTGCTACCCTCTCGATAAATGTGAGTGCAGACGAAAGTCATATGTCTTGTCAAATAAATGCAATTATTCCAACGAGTTCTAAGCTTCCAAGGAACGATATTACAATTCTTGAAGACAGAAACCACTAACTAAGAGTCGCATTCCAACCACAAGTGATGCCAACCTTTCTCAAAAGCTGGTTTTGGTAGTTAATTTCTTGTAATTTATTGGAACTACTAGATTTATTTTCAAAATTTGAAAAACAAAATGATTAGAGAAATATAGGATATGTTTTCTAGAATAGGGAAACCAGATGACCCATCACTTTACACCATATACTTTGTAATAGAAAAAGCTCATTTATATTTGGATAGGATTAACCCCTCTATTTATGGTGAATATCACCTTTCTTGACATTATCCATTTTTTTATTAGTGCAAGATTCATCGATTTTATCGATGACTAATCTACGAAGAATTTGATTGGCTACGTGTATATCCGACTATGTCAGTCTATATATGTGGTTCTCCCTCCCATCAAAAATATTCTTGCCATACCTAAAATTCTTAGTCAAGACTTTGGGGTGGGGATCCGAGCCCTATTAACGCTCGGAAAAACCCTTGTTAGTACACATTATCAATTTATGATGAATACTTTTGTAAAAATAAAATGCATATTTTTATGAGAACCAGATATGGCATATTTTTGTGAGATTCAAAAATACTGACTTGACTTTAATAATAATAATAATAATAATAATAATAATAATAATAATAATAATAATTCATACAATGCATATATGTTTGTAAATCATTTAAGAGTTGTGCTAATATCTCACTTTTATGATAAATTATTTTAATTAAAGTCCTATCTATTTTTGCCCATGCCTCATGTCTTTTATTAATTGTAGTGATTTTAATTCTAATTTTTTATATTTTATTATGAGTAGAACTTAACTCCATCGTGGTGTGTCCGATTTGCTAAAAATAAGAAATTAGACAAAACAATTTCAGCTTATACTCTGTTTGACTTGAAAAGCATCCATAGTACAATATAACAAGAGAGACAAGAGACTAGACAAAAACTCAAATTTTTGTACCTCATAAAATTACATTATAATTTTTCCGCCTCACAAAATTGGATAGAAAGAGTATATCCTTCTCTTGCTACATCGATTAAAAAGTAAATTTTCTTATTATATTTTTAAGTCTTTATTATTTTATTTTTCATTATACATTTTGTGACCCTCACACCTTTTTTTTTTGACTGCATGACTCTCACACTTTTTTTTTGACGCAAACACTTTTGATGGTCTCAAAAATGACAAAAACTAACACACCGAAAGCAACGCATTATGCATGAACACTCACCCATTCTCACACCTATCGTGCGTGCATCCCACGCTCTTTATATCCGAATTCCGATGTAGTTTTTCTTCTAGGTCAACTACTTATATATCGTAGTGTTGCCAAATTATTTTATATATAAAAAAATGTTTAAAGGTATTGTATACTGAGGGTGTGTTTGATTCGCTAAACAATAAAGGATTGAACTGGACAACTCCATATTTGATATCAAAACTGTTCACAGTACTGGACAGAAATTAGGGCAAGGAACTAGACAAAGACCTAAATTCCTATACCTCACAAAACCACAGTGCAAATTTTTGTCCCACAACACAACCTTCTGATCACTCAAAAAAATACCACAAAATATTATTTTTATTTCCTATTCAATAATTTTTTCTCTCTCGTATATTCTCCCCCCCCTCTCTCTCTCTCTCTCTCCTATCTCATTCTTCTCTATCCTTTTCTCTACCACTCTAATACATTCTCATCTCATAACCTATATCCTTCATCTCTACCTCTCATCTCTCTTGTATCTTCTATCTCATGACCTCTCTCCCTCATCTCTCTCTTTCTCTCTCTTCCATCTTCTCCATCATACATTTTTCTTTATAATTTTTTAACTAAATTATAATATATGTTATATAAAATCATTATAAACATTAGAAAGAGAATTATAGTAAAATTTACATTTTTTTGCTTTTTTTAGCCAAAGAAAATTGTATTTATTAGAAAAAAAGAAAAACGAAGACAAAAAATAAATCAATGGGGACTAGACCAAAACCTAAGGCAAGAGAGAAAAACAGCCAAACAAAATTGAAAATAATAAAAACACAACCAAAAAAACAAAACAATATCAAAAGGATTCAGTAACAGAATTAGCTTTCGAACAAGTATTGTATCCAACGACCAACTTCTTTTTTTGCTTGTGCTCTCCATTGTTCACCAAACAATGTACTGGACAAAAGCTTGTCCAATGTTGTCTTGTCCAGTCCAGTTTAGTACTGGCTTGTTTGCAAATCAAACGGACCCTAAGAGTTTTTTTACTTCAGAAATTATGAGCCCGTTTGTGATAGTTCTTTAAGGAATAATCACTCTTTATATTAAAATAATTTATTTTAGACACTTGACATCTGTTTTAAATATTTTAAAAACTATTTAAATTGATAAGTTGTTTTGAGTAGTTTCTCGTAAAATCATTTTTTATAGAATGATTTGTTTTAACAAAACTGATTTTCTTTACGTTACACAAAATAGGAAACAACTTTTGATTTTGTTAGATGTTGTTGTTAAATATCCGTATTTTTGTTTCCCGATTGTGAAACATTACAGATCGGAATACAAATACTTTATTTTTTATAAATGCTAATTTTACTTTTGAGTCTCGACGGAAAACAATTACACATTACAACATGTTCATAGCTCTAACTAGTCATTTTACACTGTATTTTATTAATCTAGCTACTTCTACTCTCACAACTAGAATATCTATTTTATCCATTGCTATTTTTTTGCCATTACAAAGAAAGTATTTTCATTAATTTTGATTTCTTACGAAAAAATCATACTTTTCATTACAAAGAAAGTATTTTCCATATTTTTGATTCCCGATGACGAAACATTACACGTTATCAGAATGCAAATACGAAAATATTTTATTTACACAAATGTCTTATTTTTATAAATGATAATTTTACTTTTGAGTCTCGACGAGAAACAATTATGCATTATCTTGATGTAACTATTTTTGTTTTACGAATTCTTAAATATCTTTACAATCATCTTATGAATGTGTCATTACAACATGTTCGACCTCTAACTAATCATTTTACACTATTTTATTAATCTACTTCTACTCTCACTCTCTCAAATCTCTATTTTATCCATAGCTACTTTTTTTGTCATTTCAAAGAAAGTGTTTTCATTACTTTTGATTTTTCACTTAGAAACGTAACACGTGCTCAGTATAACCATTTTTTATATTTTGCTTTCATGAATGTTTTTATATTATATTTTATAAATAGAAATTTATTTTCGAGTCTCGATAAGAAAATACTAGATATTGTCAAAATAATTCTTTTTATATTTTCGGTTTGAGTTCCAACTAGAAAAACGCTAGATGTTGTTTTTAATCAAACGTGAAACAATTAATCAAAACAATTTCTACGATTTGCATATTTCTTCATCTTATTTTCATCTCATTTTAATTTTTTTGATTTATATTCTATTTTTAAGATTTGAATAAGGTAATTGAATTTTTAACTTTCTACAACCTATATTTTTAAGGCATGGTGGCGATTCACGTAAGCGCGACATGGAGCAACGATGGGTGTTACATCCACAGTTTTTGATTTTAATTATATCTTCTTCCTCTCTCATCTGCATATTCCTTAATTTCATCTTAATCTCATTCTTTTTTTAACTTTTACTCCATTTTTAAGATTTGAAGAAGATACTGTTTTTTTTTTCAATTTTCTGCAACACAAGTTTTTCAAGCAACTTGAAAGATAACTTTTTACATCAACTTTAGTCTTTTTCTTTTAATACATTTTACAAATTTCAAATTTATGAGTTCATAACAAATTATAACAAATATAGTGTCACCCTGCGGATGCACGGGTATAATACCAGTACTTCGAATGCAAGAAACACTAAAATTGGATAACAATTATTGGAGCCTAAAGTATAATTTTCGTGCACTCATTTAAGAAGAAAATACCAATGAACTCATTTAATTCTTGTCATTTTTTAAGAAGAAAATACAAAAGTCATCACTACCAATGACAAGAATTAACTTAAAAAATGACAAGAATTAAATGAGTTCATTGGTAGTGTCACCCTAATTTTGAATTTAAGTTAAGTCTCCAAAATACACTCCACTCAACTCAATAGATTTTGTGCACTACTTCCAACTCACCTTGAAAATTGAAAAAGACAAAACATTTAATGAGGGTATAATTGGTATTTAAGCAATGAATATATATACAATAAAAACTAGAATAGTTTCTTATATTTGGGACTAAAATTAACTCCAAAAATCTTCTTATAATAAGGACCGGAGGGAGTACGTTTCAAAACAGTTATCTATTTAAAAGGTAATAAAGAATAAAATTTGACATTTCTTAACCTTTGGTAAGTTGTTTCTTAACCTTTTAAAAGCATATAACAGTTCTAGAAAAGCTAATCAAACATTGGCTTTAGAAAGCACCATTGGGAATCGATTATTTATACAACCAATTTCAAATGTCGAAGTGGTGGAAATTTTGTAATTAAGTTAAAAAAATGCAAGTTTCCGTTAGACATTTGGAATCAGTTGTTAAACAACTGTTTTCAAATGGGATTTTCATTAAACAAAACCCTCTTCACTTTTCACTTTTGTTTTTGTTGTTTCCTTCTCGTTTCCCTCTCCCTCACTCATTTTGTGCTCTCACTCCCTCGTTTTCCCTCTCTCGTCATCCTCTCTCCCCTCATGCCCGCCTCGCATCGGTGATGTGCTCGTCGTCGTGTTCCGTGCTCGTTGTTGTGCCCATCACTCCCTCCAACGCATGTTTGTTATCGTTGTTTGTGCCCATGCCCTTGTCGTCGTGCCCAATTCCCTCTCCCTATGCCCATTCTTGTTTTTCTTGCCCTTTCAGGTTCTATTCCTCCAATGATGGTTAACACATTTTCACAAGATTCAAGGAGTCACCATGAGAACTTTTCTCCTTTAAGAGTCAATCACAAAGCCAAGTGAATTCGCAATGCAATCAAACTTTTACTGAACTCAAACTAATGTCATCATTACTCGAGGACATCGAATTGGGGGGAAATTGTTCTGGAGTGGGCCAAGGCCCATTCCATGCTGGTCGCTCGGGCGACTTATGGCATTTCACCCACCTGAAATATATTCTCCTCACTCTCACGAAATCGAATCCTACGGTGATTCTTGCTTCACGCCATGAGTTGATGGCTATCAATGACAAAATCTTCATCATTACTAGAGTAATTGTTTCAAATCTTTATATATCATGCAACCAATCATACGCCGGACACTAGCTCACAAGGACCCCACTTGTGTGGTTTCACATCATTAGACAACCCTCTCATATGTCACCTATAAACATGCATGACTCACATTTGGATCGGATATGTTTCATTTCTTACCTCACACTATGAGCTAATATTGGCTTAAGTATCCGAGTCCTGCAGTACCACACCACTATTCTTCGTTGTTATAAACTTTGACTTGTATCGTCGCTCTCGACGTCAAATCAGAGACCTTGAACTTCGGGTGGTGAGGGATGACTTTTATCGACTTCGCCACATTATCCACTTGTAATTTTGGTGCATCGTTTTATATATAAAGTATGTTTAATGTTTTCTCATGTAGTAAAATAGATTATTTCTATAATATACATATATACTTAATATTATATTAAAAACTATAATACATAGGATTAAATATATTTTTAGTCCCTATAAAATTTCAACACACGTATAGGCTTTAAATTCTTGAATGATGTTTTGCATACATCTTAAGAACATACTAAACATCGATATCTCCCACCAAAACTTTGAATTTTTTAAGAATGGATATTTAAATATAAAAATTTTAGGCACCAAACACTCAATAAACATAATAAAGGAAATATGGGTTTAGAGTTCCAACTTTGAGCTTTTTTTTGCAGAGACTTCTATCATAGCACATAGAGCATATCTCGCAAAGTTTGGTACCATTCTCGATTATACCTCAATTTATTTTAATTTTATATTAACTAAAACTGCAGACCAAAAATATTGTGAGGACTAAAATTTGATGAAAACTTTTATAGAGAATAAAAACTAAATTGTTAAATTTATGGGGGCTGAAAACATATTTAACTGTAATATGTCATTTTTCTTTCCAGTTTAACCATGGTTAAACCATTAAACCTTTACTGATTCAATGACCGATCCCATTTTCATAACATCGGTGAAAACATAAATATATAAACCACATATTAGTTGTTGTAGTTATTTCAGTTGTATTTTAATTAGTGCTATAATTGATGTTGTGGCAGGTGCCATAGCGCTAGCCAGTCTTGTAAGATGTTATAGCACTAGTCAGTGTTTGTAAGGTGTTGTGACATTATAGTTAGTTTTTGATTTGCTATTTGATGAACAAACTAACTTACCAAGGAATATACACTATAAATAGCAATCAATAATATGAATGAGTACAACTATATTGAGCCTCAAGATTATGAAGTATTTTTCCTCTTGCATTATCTCAATTCTCTTCTTGATGATACATTGTGTTCTAAAAAATAGTATCTAGAGCAATGTCACGATCCGTATTATCCTCTTTGTAATGTCAAACAATATTCTGAATACTTTTCTTGGTTCACTTCCCATGCTTGATGGGAAGAGTTATGATAACAGATGAAAGCTTTTGGGTTCCAACTCCAAGATGTGTTGGAATTCGTTTTTACCTATTTGGAGGCTCCACCACCAAACAAGCCAACTCACGCACAGTGGGTAACGTACAAGGATGCAAAGAAGAAGGACTTCCAAACATTGTTCTTGATCAATAAGTGTGTGAATGCATTGATCTTTGAGCAAATTTTTGATGCGAATTCAGCAACGGAGGCATAGGATAATCTGCAAAGGACCTATGCAGGCGTGGACCAACTCAAGAAAGTAATGCTTCAAATGCTTCGAAGGCAATATGAACTTCTTGGAATGGAGAAGTATACTGTGGCAGAATCATCACTAAGGTATTGAATCTAACTAATCTCATGAAGAATTACGACGACAAGTTAGATGATCAGGTCGTAGTTGAAAAGATTATGAGAAATTTGCCTCCAAGATTTGACCGTGTTGTTGGAGCCATTGAAGAAGCATGCAGGCTTTGTGGCTTGATGATGAGGATTGAAGAGATGGAGGGCTCTTTGGAAGCCCATTAACAGAGGTTAAATGAAATAAAGACCAATGAGAAGGCATATGAAGTGGCATTGCAGGCAAGGCGCAGTACTCTGATGTGAACAAGAATAGAAGGGGAAACAAGATTTCAGAGAGGCAGAGGCAATGGCTCAAATAGCTCTGAAGGCAGAAATGTTGAGCATAGTGGAGGTCAAAAACATGGAGGATCAAGTTCCAAGGATGGTAGCTCATTAAGGGGTAGAGGAAAGAATAATTTTTGACAAAAGCAATGTACAATGCATTAATTGTCAAAATGGCGGACATTATGCAGCTGATTGCAATGGTTCCAAGAAAGAAAATCAAGTAGAGGATGCCAAGTTTGCCCAAGAAAATCATGATAGTGAACCTGTAACGCCCAAATAATTTAATTATTTAGGTATTATATTAGTGTAGTTATATTAAAATAATAATATGGCGTTTCGTTGAATTAGGGGGTGGTGCTTAGCAATTAAATAAGTAGTAAAAGAGGCCCATGACCCAATAGAGCATGATATAAGCACTAGGGTTAGAGCCAATTGCTCATTTAGAGAGCAAAAGAGAAAAATAGAGAAAAGAAAGAGGAGACGTGAGGAGAGAAGAGGAAGAAACGGCGCAAGGAGGAGAGAAGGGAGTGAGGCGCACCAAAGGAGGAGGAAGAAGGCTAGGGTTTGCAATCTTCCAAGGCTAGGATTTGTGATCACCTAAGGCTAAGGTAATGGTGGGGTTCTATCTCTATAATAAGGTGTAGGATGAGTTTTATGTGGGAGATTAGGACCTTTGATGTTTCTTGACTTTGTTTGGTGCCTATGTGATGTTTGATAAAATGAATTGGGTAGCATGTACAAATTATTTGATGATTGATGATTATGCCCTATGTTGGCGCCACCTAGGCGCCGTTTTCATGTTCTTTGTAATTGCTTTATTCTTTGTAATTGCATGTTCTTTGTAATTGTTGTATTCTTTGTAATTGCATGTTCTTTGTA